>BLSH010345930.1:2425506-2447454 GCA_018402905.1 Glandirana rugosa | reverse complement strand
GCCCCCCCCCCCCCCCCCGGGGCGTAGGTGGGCTGCGCTTTTCCTTACACACACCCCCCCCCCCGGGGCTGCGCTGCACTAGGGATCCGTTCCCTCAGGCTGCTTGCGCCATTCTCCCGTGGCCGGCCGCATGTTGTAGCTGCAGCCACCATTTTGCGGTGGCTGGCCGCGTGCTTCGGCCTCTAGTGCACACGGCGGCCATGTTTGCATGGTCTTCCGCGTGCTGAAATCTGTATGGCTGGCGCTGTGGGCGGTTCTGTCCTCTCGGCGCCGTTTCCTGTCGGAGTCTCTGCTACACGTGGGGCGCGTGGAGCTGTGACACATGGCACCAGCAGCAGCGGCGGCAACAGAAAGTAGCAGCAGCTCCTCCCGGGGTCGGTAGGGAGCGGTGGGGGAGTCGTCCTGGGTGCCTCTGGGACCCTGTGTGATGGCAACTGGTGGGGTGGTGTGTGCTGCCTGGTCCAGTCTTCTCATAGAAAGGTGTTAAGGCCTTGCAGTTGTCCCTGGTTGTGGCGCAATGGCGGCTGAAGCTGGTGCATCCACTTCAGAGGTCTCCAGTGGGGCTCCGGGCGCGCTGGGACTGGGGGTCCCTCTGGATAAGTTGACTGCAATGCTGGAGGAGTTTTTCTCCCGGGTGGAGCCGATCCGTGACCGTGGGGTGGCGAGAACGGCCACCCCGTCTTCCGTGGAGGACTCGGAGCCGGAGGGGGGTTCCGCGCTGACGGTGACCTCCCCAGAGCTGTCAGAGGGCGAGTTGGGGGACCTCTCCGATGAGGGGGAGTCCTCAGGGGCCACAGTGGCACGTGAGAGGGCTCTGGTGGGCTCTTTGGTCTCAGCCGTCCGTGAGACGCTGAGACTGGGGCAGCGCAGGAGGTGGTGTACGCCTTTAGGTCACACAAGCCAGCCCGGGCTCCTAAGGTGTTCCCTTATTTGCCATACTTTGATCAGTTTGTCTATAAGGAATGGCAACGTCCTCAGAGTTCTTTCGCCATGCCCAAATGCTTTGCTGTGCGTTATCCATTTGAGCATACTCTGCTACAGAAGTGGACGTCCCCTGCGCTGGACCCGCCGGTGGCCCGCCTGAACAAGGCGACCACTATTCCGGTGGAGGGCTCTCCATCCTTTAAGGACCCGGCCAATAGACGGACTGAGGCGGTGTCCAAGGCGATGTTCCTGGTGGCGAGGTCGGCCATGCGGCACTGGCTTCGGCACAGTCGTTCACAGAATGGGCGGCCATTTTGCACAGGGATTTGGGGAGCCTCCAGGTTCCTCCTGAGTCTGTGCAGCTGGCAGACCAGCTGGTGCAGGGCCTTAGTTATCTTTGCTTTGTGATGCGGCCCTGGAAATGGCCCCCATGCTGTTGAAGGGGTCTATTTTCGCAGTCATTATTAGACGGCTGCTTTGGCTGAGATGCTGGTCGGGCGACCAAGCATCAAATGAGGGCCTTACGGACCTGCCTTTTCAGGGGGTCGGCTGTTCGGGGCTTCTCTGGATGAGATCATTAAGGATTTCACAGGGAGGAAGAGTACTTTCCTCCCGGAGCCCAGGCGTGGTAAGGAGCCCCGGTGTAAGCAGGGCCCCTCTTTTCCCTACTCGGAAGAGGTTTTTTTCATGCACATCGAGCAAGGGCTCTCAGCCTGGCAAGGCCGCCGCGGGGGGGCCCGAAGCGACCCTGGCAGCGAAAGTCGGAGAAGTCCTCCGCATGATGGGCCCCTCCCCCCTGCCTGTTTCTCGGGTGGGGGGACAGCTCCTGGGGTTCGCGGACCTCTCGGATCTCTGGGTGTGCGAGGTGCTCATCCGGATATAAGATAGAGTTCCGTACCCAACCTCCGGACAGGTTCTTCGCCTCCAATCTGAGGCTCCCCCCAGGGCGACGGCAGGCCCTGTTAGGGGCTTTGCAAGACCTGCTCAATCAGGGGGTGATTGTTCTGGTTCCCTCGGCGGAATGTTTCCAGGGGTTTTACTCAAACCTCTTTGTGGTCCTAAAGAAGGATGGGTTCAGGCCTGTCCTGGATCTGAAGGCGATCAATCGTTTTGTGAGGGCGCGCAAGTTCAGAATGGAGTCTGTCCGTTCGGTGGTGGCAGCGATTCGCCAGGGAGACTTCCTGGCTTCCTTCGACATTAAGGACACATATTTGCACATTCTCATATGTGCTCGTCACCAGCGCTTCCTGTGCTTTGCGGTGGGGGATCTCCACTACCAGTTTGTGGCTTTCCCGTTTGGCCTGGCCTCCACTCCCCGAGTCTTCACCAAGCTTTTGGCTCCAGTGCTGGCCCTTCTGCGGCAGAGGGGCATAGCGGTCGTGGCATATCTCGACGACCTTCTCCTGCGGGTGGAGTTGGCCTTGGCTCTGAGGGACAACATGGCCATCACCCTCAGCTCCTTGTGGGACTTCGGCTGGGTGATCAATCTCCAGAAGTCAGCACTGACTCCGTCGTGTCGGCTGAAATATCTAGGTCCTCCTTATGGTTTTGCGTACGGGTGTTGGGGCTCATGGTGTCTACCTTAGAGGCGGTTTCGTATGCCCAGAGTCACACCTGGTCCCTGCAGCGGGCGATTCTGCTGCGGTGGGACAAGTCACCGTCATCCTTGGATCGGGTGATCAGGTTGGATCGCCAGACCCGGTTGACCTTCGCCTGGTGGCTGCGGGCCCCGGCGCTGGGGCTGAGGAAGTCGTTCCTCCCCTTGGACTGGACGGTGGTCACGACGGATGCCAGCCTAACAGGCTGGGGAGGAGTTTTGGGGCTGTTGTCGGCCCAGGGTCGCTGGTCCCCGGAGGAGGTCCTGTCTTCCAATCAATGTGCTGGAACTCCGAGCGATCAGGCTTTGCCTCTCCCACTGGTCGGGGAGGTTGCACGGTCAGCCCGTTCGGGTCCAGTCAGACAACGCCACGACTGTGGCTTAGGTGAACCATCAGGGCGGGACGAGAAGCTCAGCAGCGGCGTTGGAAGTGGCCCACATTCTGAGGTGGGCAGAGCTTCACGTGCCAGCAATCTTCACCGTTTACATTCCGGGCGTCAAGAATTGACAGGCGGACTACCTCAGTCGCCAGAGGCTGGATCAGGGAGAGTGGTCTCTACACCCGGAGGTGTTCCGACAGCTCTGTCTAAGGTGGGTCACACCAGACGTGGACCTACTAGCTTCCCGGCTCAATCGGAAGGTGCAGACCTTCGGGAGCAGATCAAGGGATCCGTTGGCAGACGCTGCGGACACCCTCGTGACTCCGTGGTCTCGGTACTGGCTCCTCTATGCCTTTCCCCCTCTCAAGCTGCTTCCGCGCCTGTTGTGCGGGATAGAGGCAGAGGGGATCCCAACTATTCAGGTGGCGCCAGATTGGCCTCATCATCCTTGGTACGCCGACGTGGTGCGGATGGTGGTGGATGTTCCCTGGCGGTTTCCACTTTGCGAAGATCTGCTGTCACAAGGCCCCATCTTGCACCCTGCTTACCCTCACTGGCCTGGCTATTGAATCCCAGGTGTTGAGGGATAGGGGAGTCTCTGAATCGGTGATCCCCACCATGCTTAAGGTGCATAAGTCCACTTCTCGCAAAATCTATCACTGCACCTGGAAGGCTTACATTGCCTGGTGTGAGGCGGGGGGGGGGGGTGGAACCCTGGAACCCCCGTTCTTTTTCAGTGGCTCGGGTGCTGGCCTTCCTTCAACAAGGCCTAGACCACAAGCTGGCATTGAGTACTCTCAAAGGACAGATTTCTGCCCTGGCGATTCTTTTTCAGCGTCCCTTGGCGACGCATTCTTTGATTCGTACCTTTGTCCAGGGCGTGCGTCATGTCGCTTTCCAGGTACGGTCGCCTTTGGCGCCATGGGACCTTAATTTGGTCTTCTCAGTGCTTCAGAAGCCGCCCTTCGAAAATATCAGGGAAATCCCTTTGCAGCTGCTTTCGCAGAAGGTGGCTATTACATCCGCTAGGCGAGTGTCTGAGCTGGCGGCTCTGTCCTGTAGGTCTCTGTACTTGGTCCTACATAGGGATAAAGCGGTCTTGCGCCTACCTCCTTCCTTCGTGTCTTCTTTTCACATTGAGGACATTGTCCTCCCTTTTGCTGTGCCCTCGCCCGTCTCATCCTAAGGAGGTTGCTTTGCATTCTCTGGATGTGGTTAGGGCTCTGAGGGTGTATCTGGCAACCCCCGGCCCCCTTTCGGAGGTCGGATACTTTGTCGCGGTGGATGGTCCGCGCAAGGGGCTGGCGGCCTCGTTGGCTACTATTTCCCGCTGGGTAAGACAGACAGTGACAGTGCGTATGCTGTTTGGGGCCAGGAGCCCCCCTTTCCGGTCACGGCTCACTCTACCAGGGCGATTAGCACCTCCTGGGCTTTCCGACATCAGGTGTCGGTATCTCAAGTGCGCAAGGCGGCTACTTGGACCTCTGTGCACACCTTTTCTAAGTTTTTTACAAGGTTAATGTTTCAGCATCCTCGGATGCTGCTTTTGGCCGTAAGGTTTTGCAGGCGGCAGTGTGAGGCGCGTCTGGCTCCTCACGGAGGGCTCTTCTGTTGGGTACAGTTGCTGTTGCATTACCCACCCCTCGTTTTGACACTGCTTTTGGGAAGTCCCCACGCTTCATGAGTAGAGGCCGCATCTGTCAATGAACGAAAGAGAGAATAGGATTTTTTGATTTACCATAAAATCCTTTTCTCTGAGTTCATTGACGGACGCAGTACCCACCCCAGTATGTACTGCTTGTTACGAAATGGTTGTGCTGAGCAGGGTGGAGGGGTTATACCAAGTGAGGACGGCCCCCTGGGAGGGGCTTTGTCTGCTTGTAGTTGAACTTTGTTCTGCCTAGTCCACTCCTAGTGAAAGGTCGATAACCCCACACGTCATGAGTAGAGGCTGCGTCCGTCAACTCAGAGAAAAGGATGTTACGGTAAGTCAAAAAATCTTCCTAGAAACGTCTCAACTGTATGCCTCAGTTATTTAGTGTTTCCTCCAGACCCCAGAGCTGCAACACGGTACTTCAGTCCCTGTGCTATCTGCAGGGACGCCTGGATTGAGCCCCCCTTGGCGACCCGAGGGGTTTGGGGGGAGGCCACCAGGTGCAGCGCACGGCTTTTTACACTGCCCGAGGTTTCACCCCTACTGAGGGGTCAGCAATCGCCCCCCCAGGCTGCAGGTGTGCCGAGGGCACTTCCCCCAGCTGCTGCTGCATCCAGGGACTTGCAGGGGAGTCCCGCTCCCCGGTGGCTGACCGCGGACTCTGACGCCGTCCCGCCCGGCTGCGCCCCCCTCCCTCACAGCACGAGGGGGGCCTGGCTACCCGGGGGAGCTCTCGGACGTTCCGGGCCCGTTCAGGCGGCTCTGCCACTCGTTTGGCCCAGGTTCTCTGGCCTAGGACCGACGGGTGTACTAAGATGGCGCCGGAATGCCGTCTGGTCACATGCTTCCGGGCAGCGGCCATTTTGGTGAGGGCAAGATGCCGAATGTGATGCCCCACTTCCGGGGATGTCACAGCCGGCGGAGTTGACGCGATTCTTTTGGGGAAAAAAAAAAGAGCGGAAATTGGAAAAAGACAGGAGTAAAACAACTAATGATGGCACATAAAGATCTACATGCTCTATCCACTCCAAACAGCAGGTGCAGGTGAGTCCACCAACCTGCACTGAGTCAGCTGGGGGCGGGGCTTGGCGTTTTTGCAGGAAGCAGTTAACAGCAGACATTGCTCTGAGGATGATGGAAGCTGACCATGACGGAAGTCTCTCCATCCTGCCCTGCAGATCCTGCTAGTCAGGACGCTCCAGTCGGAGAACTGTTTGGGTTTCCTCTGCCTTTTACCTGTTCGTTCCCTGTAGCAAATCTGTCAGTATGCGGAATTTTCATTCATTCGGGTCCCTTTTGCTTACTTTTAGGCAAAAACCCCAGAGGAGAAGAGGGGAAAAAGCATGACTAAGTCATGTGGCTTGTGCAGCCATCATTTGCCTCCAGAATGGAGGAAACCGCTCTGCCAGAATTGAGTGGACAAGTTGGTAGCCAAAGAGTCACAGAACTACCTTAGAGACGCACTAAGCGGTTTTAAAAAAAATAAATAAATAAAATAAGAGGCACCATTGCACCTTTTGCAAGCAGCCATAAAGAAATTAGAACAACCACTAGTAAAACAATCCCTCTAGCAGAAAGCGGTGAAGAGGACCTCCCAGATCCAGAGCGCGAACCGGGAGGAGTCTGAGGCTGAGTCTGAGGAAGGGCTGTGCTCTGACAAGGATTCAGAGGCAGAGGGCACACTATTACCTTCAGAAGAAACAGAGTCTTCTAAAAGACACAGCAGACACTCTATGGATTAAAGGGAAGAAAGTGGTGGAGCTCTCCATGCATGACAGAATGTATAAAGGGCTACAACCTAAAAGGACCAGAACTTTCCCATCCACCGGACCCTAAAGGATCTGATGAAGAGGGAATGGAGTGAGCCAGAGAAAAAACTGTTCACACCAGCAGCCATCAAACACAGGTATCCTTTTGAGGAAGAGGACACCAAACCCTAGGCAAAATGCCCGAAAGTGGATGCCTCCCTAGCTCGGGTGGCAAACAAGACGGGCCTGGGAAGCAGGTGCAGCTAACTTAAATCCAGCCATAGCTTCCACCTGCACGGCTCACACGCTCCTGATCTGGTTGAACCAGTTACAAGAACTGCTGGAGGGGGATACGCCTGTGGAAGCGCTAACTCAGACCATCTCCACACTGTTCAGAGCTGCTTCCTTTCTTGCTGATGCTTCCGCAGAAACGGTAAGGGTAGCATCAAGGACCACAGCACTGGTGAACTCGGCCAGAAGGACCCTATGGCTGAAGGCTTGGGGGGGGGAACATGTCGCCTCCAAAAGCCGATTATGTGGGATCCCTTTTTCGGGGGATCTGCCATTTGGAGCTGAGCTGGAGTCTGTTCTCGACAAAACAGCGGCTCGGAACTAAGGGTTTCCTCGGTCTAAGAAGAAACTGGGCAAAACCCTGTTTCGTCAGCCAAGGAAATTTGATAGACAAGGGACGAAGAAACGCTGGCAGAAAGACCGGGGTCAGCAGAGTTGACCGAAAAAGGGGAAGGGGGACTTTATCTTCAAGCCCTCATGTCAGAAGAATAAATCCCAATCCCAATGACAATGCACAAGTAGGGGGCAGGCAGGCTGGCAAAATTCTCTACGGCATGGGGAAAATCTCACAACAAATGGTTTTGTTCTACGCACAATAACAGAAGGCTATGCACTGGAGCTCACCAGACTACCCCCTACAAAATTCCTAACAACGGCGATGCCAAAAAAGAAAGATGAAGCGGATGCGTTTCTGGATTCCATTCAGGAACTTATAATGCAAAAGGTGGTGTGTATGTGGTGTGTTGCGTTCCCCAAGGGGAAGAAGGGACAGGTGTCTACTCTGCCTTGTTCCCCAGGAAGAAACAGTCAGGGAAGCTAAGGCTGATCTTGAACCTCAAGAACATCAACAAATATGTAACCTACAAGAAATTCAGAATGGAGTCCATTTACTCTGTCAAGAACACAAGGTGAAAAACAATGAGCCTTTACAACCCCTTTAAGACAAAGTAACCGGTGTGTTTATTTTCTTAGATTTAACAGGGCCAATGTTTGGTGATATTGTCTTGCAAAATTGTTTGTTTTTTCTTTATTATGGATCCATTGCCAAAAAAGTAACTACTGTATTTATTGGCGTATAGCACACACAGGCGTATAACATATAAGTTTCAGGAAAAAACTTAATACAGACCCCAACCCCTGTATACAGATACACCTGACCCCCAAACCCCCCCCCCCCCCCCCACGCACAGTATACAGAACCTCCCCCAGGAGTCTCCTGGGACAGTACTGCCAGCATGCTTTAGGCCTCATGCACATGGGCGTATGCAAAAAATAATCACAATGTCGGGGAAAAATCTGCGTTTTTGCATCGGCGTTAATGAGCGTTAGTAAGCGTTGGTGTCAATAGGAGTTTTTTTTTTTATATAAAAAAAACATTCCTCTGCTATTTTTTAACCTTAAAACGCCAATTAACGTCAGCACGGCGTTAGTGAGCGGTTTGCATCAAAACCGCCAAAACGTTACAGCCTTGGAATGCGCTGGCCGTGGGTTCTAGTTTCAGCTCACTAATGCTGACGCTATCTTCAGCTCAAAAACGTCTGCGGTTTTTATGGGGCCATTGACTAACATGGAGAGCTGCAAAAAACGCCCATGTGTATGAGGCTTAAAGTTAAGCGAAAATCACTGGCACCCCCTTCTCCTACAGTGCTCCTCTGTCTTGGTCATTGTAAGTCTAAGCTTCTAAATACCTTATTAACTCTGTTCCTTCATGTTACCCAACCGCTCTCTTCTGATGGATGTCACGTGACCGCTCTCCTCCTCCAATCTAAAGCTACAGGGGGGAGGAGAACGGCCGGACAGCGGAGTTAATAAGCTGTTTCGAAGTTTCAATTTACAATGACAGAGGCACAGGAGAAGCAGCGTAGAAGGGTCTGGCAGAATGTGTGACACCCAGGGTGGACCGCCCAATCCCCGATCCCCATTTGTAAAAAAAAAAAAAAATGGCGTATGACACGCAGGCACTGTTTGCCCTCTATTTTCAAGTGTGTGTTCTACGCCAATAAATATGGTAAACTACCTCCCCATGTTGATCAATTTTAATAAAAATTGTTCTACTTTACGTACAAAGTTATTTGTCCCATTTAAAATTACACTAAATCTATCATTCTGTCACAAAGCAATTGACAAGTTATTTATAAATGAAATTAATGTTTTTTTTCTGTGTGTGTTTTTTATTGCGAAGTTGAAAAAATATACAGAACAAAACAAATAATCAAATCTAATTTTAAGTATTAATGGTTGGAGAAATTAGAAATAAAAAAAAATCCACTGGAAATGATTATGGATTATGAAGGAGGAGTTAACTGGGGCTGATTAGGATAAACTAGGGATTAAAAAGGCTTTAAATAGGAACTTGTTTTTCTTTCTTTTAGGGCCCCAATTACATGGGACCGCTAAACCAAGCAGGGTTGAGGTGTGTTTATATTTCACCTTGGCCACCTGTCAAAACCTGGCAATGGCTGCAAGACAGCCCATACGTGTTTACAACTTTGAGGCTTTACATTGGGGCATGACAAAAAAGTGGTACATGTCGTGTTCAGCAGGCAATACCACCTGCCAACATTCCCTATAGAAGTGGCTGGGGCTGTGCTGCAACTGCATCTAATGAACATGGTTGCGGTATGGTGAGTGATTTTGGTGTGAAATCCCTCTTCAAACAGGTACGGAAGGTAGCACATAGACTAGTAATAGACTGCTGCTGACAAAACCATCCACTGATGAGGTCTTGAAAGGGAGCTCATCCCTTTGATCTTCAGGTGGAAAGAAACAGCGTAGCTACAAACAGTAGCAATGTTGCTTTGTATCTCTCTGCGTATGTACAGTGCTCATAAATCATGTCAGTCTGTTTTTGACAGCAACAGCCATTACAGATGCTATATTTACATATAAACTCTTCCCCTGCAACTTGCCAGCAATTCCTGACTGTCAAAATGACAGGGAATTGGCATCAAGCATTAATAGGGTGGGGGAGGGGGTGCAGAAGGACAGGGCCAGGGACACACGTCCTGTGGGTTTGTGTTTTTATTTTATTTTTTTTCTTTGATGTGCCGTGATTGTCCGTAGGTTTCATCCCAGGAGAAGCATATTGAAGGATGAGCAGTGTGCTGGATATGTTGCTTGGAAGTCTATGTGCCACTTGGTTTGTAATTTTGGAACTGGGATGGGTCCACTGCAGCCACAGCACCTACAGCCAGCTTGGACCAAACAAATTATTGGCATGCCAGAATGGTCTGGTTGCTGCTTAGGTTATATAGTGTGGTAGTTGTGTTTCAGTAACAGTACCAGAGACTACTTATACTGTTGGATATAGAGTCGCTTGTACCTCATCTCTGCCTTTTAGGAGAAGCGAATGGATGGCGTCATGATCTCTTCTTTTAAATGATCTTTTAAATTCAAGTTTTAAAAGCCCTTGTTCTTGCCTTAAATTTCAGGAGCCTCTGAAAGTGGGGAGATGGTTTGTTCAATATGTCAGGAGGAGTATTCTGAAGCACCAAATGAGATAGTTATTTGTGACAAGTGTGGCCAAGGTTGGTATATTCTTACAATTTTTTTTTTTTTGGTCACTGAATTTCCCAAATTTGTATGTGTGCCATTTTATGTAAGCTAGAGAAGAAAGTAAATATGTATTGAAGCTTGTTTGTTTTTCTTGTGGTTGTAGGATATCACCAACTGTGCCATACACCAAAGATTGACCCCACTGTGATTGATAGTGATGAGAAATGGTTATGCCGGCAGTGTGTATTTGCCACCACTACGAAGGTAATCTTTAACCATAGATATGATTTTTTACTAATGTATCTTCTATAATTTGTTAACTTCTACTCACTTGCTTTGTATTTAGTAAACTGTTGAGTCATCACCAGATGGGAGTATGCAAACCTATGTATTGTAAGTTAAAGATAAACTCCAGGCACATATAAAAACATTCTGCATACAGTTTAAAAAAAAAAAAAACATAAAATGCAACTTAGAACCTGAAATTAACTTTATATCAGCCTCTAGTTTTCTCTGCACCACAATACTCTAATTAGGAGAGGGCGGAGGAAAGCTAGGCGCTAGTGCATGCTCCTTAACTCCTAGACGCCAACAGTAAGCAAATCTACGTTATCTCGGCGGGTGGACCTTGGTGCCGAGTGACCGCATGTTTGCGTACCAATTGTCAGACACAGCTCTAACCCAGCACAGTTACCAGCGGCTAACGGAAGGCTTCTGATTGCTTCTTGCAATTGGGAGCTTTCAGATCCTGTGATCTATCTCCGTGACAGCCAATCACGGCAGTCGCATCAACTACCCTGCCCCACCTCCAAGGAACTGAAACCTCTTAAAGGCTCAGGAGGCACCGGCGCAAAGGGGTTAGGGTATGACTAAACACTTCAGGGACAGGGATTAGAACATCTGTCAGGTTTTATTGCTGTCTGCTCTTTATGGAGATTCACCCTCTCTATTACCTTATCATTGAAAGTTAAAAAAAAAAATCCCAAATTTTGGGTTGTACCCAGAAAAGTATTAGAGGGGTAAATCTCTTCCTTCTGGGACCCTAGTTCTGGTGACCTAGGGAAGGGGGGATCATAAGACTTATAATACTCAGTTGTATGGATTTCTTCTCGCTTCCTGTTTTTCTGTTAAAAAAAAGGTTTTATTTATCACAAAATGAGATCATTGCAAAGGACACGGTTTCACTTCCTGATTTAGCTATAGGAAAGGAAGTTAAGGGAAATCTCCCCAGTGAGACACAGGTGGCAAAAAAATTAACTGACAAAGGTTATAACCCTCCCTTACTGTCCAAAATGGGGGGGGGGGGTTTTGCCTATAGTTCTGCTTTAACTGACATGGGAATGGTAAAACAAGGCCACTGTTGCTAAGCAGATAGTACGAAGATCACTTACTTTTTTTTTTCAATTATAGATCTGCCTAAAAACAGGTGGCTGAGCCATGGGTTTAACAGAAGGCTATACATATTTTGTGATGCTTTGCTTTGTGGCTGTGGCAATTTTAACTTGGACTGCAAAGTTTGTCAGACAGCACCCCCTGTCCAAACTTGCCTATTGAGGTCAGTGGGGCCACACAGTGAGCCAAACGCTTGACTTGAACTTATGGCGCATCCTGCAATGTAAAATTGTTATTTAGCAATTAAAAATAAATTAAACAGATATCAGGAATCAGACGTGTAGCGCCTTCTGAACACCTGCCAGCTGCTCCTATGCCGCTTTCTAAAATACTGTCCACCATAGTTATATAGTCAGGTTGAAAAAAGACACAAGTCCATCCAGTTCAACCAAAAAAAAAAAAAAAAAACAGAAAAATTATATAGAACCATACAATCCTTCACCCACAGTTGATCAAGAGAGGCAAAAAACCCCAGCAAAGCATGATCCAGTTTTCTATAGTGGGGGGGGAGATTCCTTCGTGATCACCTGAGATGCAATCGGATTCACCCTGGATAGACTTTACCTGAAATTGTTAGTACCCAGTTATATTATTTACATTTAAGGAAAGAACCCAGGCCTTTTTTTTAAAGCAATCTACCGTGCTGGCCAAAACCACCTCTGGAGGGAGTCTATTCCACATTTTCACAGCTCTTTCCACAGAACACTTTTCATAAGGCGATAAGCAGAGCATCAGAAAGAAAATTACGAATGCTGTGCTATAGCTCTAGAAAGTCCATAGTGTTCTGTGAACTCCTTGTCATGGGTGTTCTCTGTATTACATGTTTATTTGTAAAGCAAGATTTCCTTTTGTTTTCCATCTTCATAGACTGCACTGCAGCAAAGAAAAGTGATAGAAACATACTGTCAGGAAATTGCATGCCGAATGTGTGTCGGCTTTCAGTAATTTAACTAGTTGCCAACCGCAGTTTGACGACAAGATGGTTCGTTATCGCAAATCGGTGTCATATGACGGCGGCTGCGAGATTGCACACTGTGAGCGCGTGCGCCGCCGGAGGCACTTACGGTGTTCCGGGGAGGCCAGGGAGAGGGTAGGGGGACTTGATCACCGTCGGCTACCCGCGATGGCCCCCCCTGCGCAAGTGAGAGAATGGAGGTCCGTGTATGTAAACGTGGATCACCGTTCTAGAGTAGGAAGGGCTGTGATCACAGGCTTCCTGTATATGGCCCAGCCCCCATACAGTTAAAACATGCCTACGGAGCACATTTAACCCTTATAGTGCCCCCTCCATATTAACCTCTTCACTGCCAATGGCATTACGCAGTAATCAGTGCATTTTTATAGCACTGACCGCTATTTAAATGCCAATGGTCCCAAAAAAGTGTCAAAATGGTCCAACATGTCCGCTGCAATAGCGCAGTACTGCTAAAAATCGCAGATCGCCACCTTTACTAGTAAAGACAAAAAAACCCCAAAAACCCAGAAATGAATTCTCATCATCCATAAACGCGGCAACTTTTGCGCAAACCAATCAAACGCTATTGCGGTTTTTTTATTTTAACCAAAAATATGAGGAAGAATATAAATCGGCCAAAACCGATGAAAAAGTTTTGTTATATATTTATTTTTATTTATTTTTTTTTTGGATTTGTAATTTTGTATTTTATAGCGGCGATCATAAATGACGCAGAGGGGATCAAATACCACCAAAAGAAAGCTCTATTTGTGGGGAAATAAAGGACGCAAATTCAGTTTGGGTACAATGTCTCATGACCGCGCAATTGTCAGTTAAAGCGACGCAGTGCCGAATCGCAAAAAAAGTGTTCAGGTCCTAACGTGTGAAATTCTTCCGGGGTTGAAGTGGTTAAGTATCGACCTATGGTTGTCGGTACTTTAAATATCCTCTATAGTAAAGTTACTTGAGAAGGCTGTAAAATGTCCACTTTCTGTGTACAATAGTGTGTAGCTCATTAAGTAGTTCTTAATTTATTTTTTTCCTCATCTTTGTGTGGAAAATAATTTGCATGTAAACATAGAAGTTTTTCACTTTTTTAAATCAAAAATAAGTTTTATTGAAGATGAAAAATCAATAACAAAAAACAACACATCCAGCAGTATAGATTCCAGATAGTCTTCAGCATAGTACGTGAACTCAAAAAAAAAAAAAAAGGATTTTATTAAAACTTACTGTAAAATCCTTTTCTCTGAGTTCACTGACAGACGCAGCCCTTCATTAGACAAGTGGGGTTGTCTAGGAAAATAGAAAGCAAGCTGGCCCCTCCCAGGGGGGCCGTCCTCTCTCTCCCATATAACCCCCCTGCTCTGTATAACATATCAGTTCGTAACAAGCCGTACAAACACAACACAGAGGGGTGGGTGATGCGTCTGTCAGTGAACTCAGAAAAGGATTTTACGGTAAGTTTTTTTTTAATAAAATCCCTTTTTCTCTTGCGTTCACTGACAGACGCAGCCCTTCATTAGACAAGTGGGGATGTCCCAAAGCTGTGTGTAAACGACAACAACTGTACCCAACAGAATCCTCTCAGGAGGCGTCAGCTGCGCCTACACGGCCGCCTGTAAAACTTTACGGCCAAAAGCAGCATCTGCAGATGCTGACACCAACTTTGTAAAACTTTGTAAACGCGTGCACCGAGGCCCAAGTAGCCGCCTTGCACACCTGTGACACCGAAGCTTGGTGTCTGAAAGCCCAGGAAGTGCTAACTGCCCTGGTGGAATGAGCCGTGACCCAGAAAAGGGGGGTACTTTGCCCCAAACAGTAAACACATGGGTCACGGTCTTCCTGATCCAACAGGAAACAGTAGCCGGCGAGGCCGCCAACCCTTTGCGCGGCCCATCCGTCAGCACAAACAACGCATCAGACTTCCGAAAGGAGGCTGTAGACGCCAAGTACACCCGTAAAGCCCTCACAGCATCCAAGGAATGTAACTCAAATTCCTTGGAATGCGCCGGGTGCGGACATAATGAAGGAAGAACAATATCTTCATTAATATGAAAAGAAGAGACCACCTTCGGTAGAAACGAAGGAGACGGGCGCAAGACCGCCTTGTCCTTATGAAGGACTAGGTAAGGAGACTTGCAGGACAACGCCGCCAACTCAGACACCCGCCTAGCGGATGTGATGGCTACCAAGAAAGCCACTTTCTGCGACAGCAATTGTACGGGAATATCCTTGATCTTCTCATAAGGTGGTTTCTGCAGCACAGAAAGCACCAAATTCAGATCCCACGGCGCCAAAGGCGACCGTACTTGAGCCACATGGCGCACACCTTGTACAAATGTACGAATCAACGAATGTGACGCCAAAGGCCGTTGAAATAGAATTGCCAGAGCCGAAATCTGCGGCTGCCAGCGGGTCTCTTGTCCTGCATACAAAGGTTCCCACCTTGTGATTGAACGGAGACGCCATGATGTCCACGTCTGGCGTGCCCCACTTGTGGCAAATCTGGCGGAATACTTCTGGATGTAGGGATCATTCCCCCTGGTCTGGCGGCTGAGAAAGTCCGCTTGCCAATTCTCTACGCCCGGAATGTAAATGGCGGAGATTGCCGGCACGTGAAGTTCTGCCTATCACAGAATGAGAGCCACTTCCGCTGCCGAGCTCCTCGTTCCACCCTGATGGTTCATACGCCGTCGCCGTGGCGTTGTCCAACTGAACCCGAACCGGGAGGCCACGCAACCTTACCGTCCAGTGGGAGAGGCAGAGCCTGATCGCCCACAATTCCATCACATTGCTCGGAAGGCGGGACTCCTGCGCCGAGCAGCGTCTCTGAGCAGATAGCTTCCCCAGGAGACCCCACCCAGCCCGATAGGCTGGCGTCCATCGTGACCATTGACCAATTCAGGGGAAGAATTTACTTCCACAACGTCCGGGCCGGGACCCGAAGCCACCAGGTCAATGATCTTCGGGTCTGATGATCCAATCTGTTCAGCCAGTCTAGGGACAGCGGAGACCTGTCCCATCGTGACAGAATCGATCGCTGAAGGAGCCGAGTGTGACTCTGGGCGTAAGGTACCGCCTTGAAGGCAGAAACCATGACCCCCAACACCCGCATACAGAACCGTAAAGAAGACCACCGGCGTGACAGCAGGGTTCGCACCGCTGCTTGCAGTGTCAGCAACTTGGCCGGAGGCAAGAACACCTTCGCCTGCTCCGTGTCTAGAATCAGACCCAGGTATTCCAAGCGACAGGACGGAGTCAATGTCTACTTCTGCAGATTGATCAGCCAGCCGAAGTCCTTCAATGAGGCCATGGCGATAGCCAAGTTCCCCTCTAGCGCCGAAGCAGACTCCGCTCTCAGGAGCAGGTCGTCGAGGTATGCTACCACCGCAATGCCTTTCTGCCTCAACAGCGCCAACACCGGAGCCACCAGCTTGGTGAACACCCGAGGAGCCGAGGCCAGACCGAAAGGAAGTGGCACAAATTGGTACTGCAGATCTCCCACCGCAAAGCGCAGGAAGCGCTGGTGCTGGAGAAAAATGGGAACGTGGAGATGCGCGTCCCTGATATCTAGAGGTGCCATGAAGTCCCCTTGGTGCAGGGCGGCTACGACCAAACGAACAGATTCCATTCTGAATTTTCGCGCCCTCACAAAGTGATTTAGCGCTTTTAGGTCCAGAACCGGCCTGACACCCCCCCCCTCCCCCTTTTTGGGAACCACAAACAGGTTGGAGTAGAAGCCGCGGAATCTTTCCAGCGGAGGTACTGGCACAATGACCCCTTGATCGGAGAGCGCCTGAACAGCCCCTAAGAGAGCCTCTCGACGCCCCTGAGGGAGCCTCAAGTTCGATGGGAAGAACCTGTCTGGGGGTAGAGTGCTGAACTCTATCCTGTACCCGGAGGACACCACTTCCTGCACCCACCGGTCGGAAATGCGGGCAGTCCACCTGTCTGTGAACCCCAGAAGACTGCCCCCCGGGTGGGGGCGACCCATCATGCGGAGGCGGACTTATCCTCTGTCTTTTCACTCTTGCGTTGCCAGGGTCGTTTACCGGCACGAAAAAACCTCTTCTGACCCGAAGGACTATGACCCTTCTTGCGGGGACCCTGCTTGCGGCAGAACTCCCTCAATGATTTCATCCAACTGCGCCCCAAAGAGCCGACCGCCCTGAAAGGGGAGATCCGTCAGGCCCTTCTTAGATATGTGGTCATCCGACCACGAGCGTAACCATCAGACAGTACCCGTCTGATAATGACTGCGAAAACAGACATTTTAGACAACATGGGAAGCGGGTCCAGAGCTGTGTCACATAGGTACCAAAGCCCCTGAAACACATGGTCAGCTCTCTGCGACGCCTCAAGCGACCTCCCGCAGTTCAAGTCATTCTGCAGCTCTGCCATACTCAGACAGAGATTGTGCCGCCATGACCGACGCGAGGGCCGGCCGCATGGCTGAGCCTGCCAGCAGAAAAAGTGCTTTGGACACCGCCTCCGTTCGCCTATCAGCTGGGTCCTTAAGAGGGAGACCCCTCCAAGGGAATGGTCGTAGCCTTATTCAGGCGTGCCACCGGAGGGTCCACCGCGGGGGATGCCCACTTCTTCACAAAGCTATCCTCAAATGGATAACGTATAGCGAAGCGTCTTGGCAGAGCAAAATAATTCTGTGGACGCTGCCGTTCATGATAGACCAGATGGTCAAAAAATAGATCATAAGGGTAAGCCCTAGGGGACCTGGGCGGCCTAGCAGACCCGGAAACGTATGAGGACTCCTGCAACTCCCCAACTTGGTCCAGTTGCAAAGCCACCATCGCCTTTTCGCACGCAACCGAGGCCCCCTGGTCTTCCTCGCCGTCCGAGGGATCCAGCCCGCCCTCTGAGAGCTCCACGGGGGTCCCCGTGACCCCCGAGGCCACTTCCGGTTCAGACTCTTTCCCCCGAAGAAAGAGGGGGAGGTGGACACTTTTTAGGGGCCCCCCTAACCTGGCTTGGCCCCGCCCGGGGAACGAGTTCCCCAAATACTGCTCTCAGCTGGTCCAGGGACAACAGGGCTCCCAGCGCAGGACGCGCTGCCGCTGACTCCTCCTCAGAAGGAAACGCAGGGTCATCCGCCATTCTAGCCACCGGACCTGACATGCAGAAAAAAATGCACTGACACCCCCACAATACAGCCTCACCGCCACCCCACAGAGCAACCAGGGAGACCCCAGGACTGCACCCACCGCTACCAGCACCCCAGGAGAGCCCAGCTATACTTGCTGTTTGTAGCCTCACAAGCGCTGCATCCCAGTAGGAGTGCTTAGTGACCGCCAGTCATAGAGCCTGCGCCGCCTGTGTAATCCACGCTGTCCCAGGATGAAAAGAGGAAGCGAAACGGCAGCAGAACGTTTTTTTCTTTCCAGGGACATCCAACATGGCCGCCAAGCGGTCACTAGAGGCAAAGCCTGTAACACAGGCCGCGACTACGGCAAAATGGCCGCCGCTCAGCACTAGAGGGAAAACCCCCAGGAAAATGGCCGCGGCTATGGCAAAATTACTCACCAGTCCGACGGGCGTAGCGGGTAGCTACCCGGGTGCAGACCTTCCTCCCACTCCAGAGAGGGATGCCGCAGGCCCCTGGACAAAAACCATGTCCGGTCACCGGGCACAAGTGGGGATCACCCACTGGCCGCCCGCACGGAACGGGCACGATGCGGCGGGCCCGCCAGGCTAGGGTTAGCTCGCATCGGTCGGCCGCGCTGTGGAAAGTGCAGGATTCTAGCTATTCTCTATGCCCCAGCCGGCTTCTTGATAGCAGTCTTCATCAGATAGCTTGAAAAAAATAAAGCATTAGCAAAAAAATGAACCGCAGGTCCCATAAGGGAGCCAGGTCTAACTCCTTGCACTAGGCATAGAAAACTGATATGCTATACAGAGCAGGGGGGTTATATGGGAGAGAGAAGACGGCCCCCTGGGAGGGGCCAGCTTGCTTTCTTTCTATTTGCCTAGTCAACTCCTGGTAGGGTGTGCATATAATCCCCACTTGCCTAATGAAGGGCTGCGTCTGTCAGTGAACGTAAGAAACCGTTTTATCCCCCAATCCAACAGCACACATTTATTGTCTCTCAGTGGAGGGAGCCCCCTCAGCGCCTCCACCGGAGCACAGGATATATATTGTGTAATTGAACACCGCCATACCCATTTACAACAAAACATCCTCATGTTACCCCAACATTCCAATTATCAATTCCACTGGGGTATCCAACCGTAGTTTTTCACTTTCGCAGAGAAAGTAAAATACCTCTCCTCATGTGATCAGCTGCTATTGGATATTTTTCCATTCAGAATTCTGACAATCAGCTGGTGTAACAACTCTGCCAAAACCAGCAGGTCTCTGCCAAACTAAGTAATGCCAAGGATAGCTGAACAGCTGTTTAGGTGATAGATGCTCAGCTTGAGGCTCCTACTGAGAAGACCTCCTGTCAGTCAGCTGTAGGCGTTAATATGGACAGATGTTTCATTGTTTTTCTGAAAGTGATAAACTATAACACTGATACTTTTTCTTTTTTAAGAGGGGAGGAGCGTTGAAGAAAGGACCCAATGCTAAAGCCCTGCAAGTCATGAAGCAATCTCTACCGTACAATTTGGACGAGTTAGAATGGGATGTAGGTCACAAGACCAATGTACAGCAATGTTACTGCTACTGTGGAGGCCCGGGAGAGTGAGTAAAACATAGATGCCATTTCTAACAGAGTACCAGATTGATTTACTAAAACTGGAGAGTGCAGCTGTGCATGGTAGCTAATCGGATTCTAACTTCAGTTTGTTCTATTAAGCTTTGCCCAGAAAAAAAAAAACTGGCAGCTCATCGGTTTTTATGCAGAGCTGCACCAAATTTTGCACTCTCCATTTTTAGTAAATCACCCCTGTATTTTTTATTATTGTCCACCGCCTGACATTCTATACTGGCTATTTTGCACATAGATCATCTGAAATCTCATCGCTTCCATACTGTCTCCTGTTGTGGACATGCTGGGTACTGGGCCTTGGAGCCTGTTCAAGCTTCGTATAAATGAAATCTAAATGAGGAACAAATGACAGCACACTGATAGTATAACTTTCTTCAGCAAGTTTTATAGCACAAACAGTTCATCTTGTTTGGCTCCACCTGAAGGATTGCCTGCTAACGCATTTCACCCTTCCAGGTTTCGTTGCATCTCTAACTAAGCCTGGAAGGGTGAAACGTGTTAGCTGGTCATTCACTTGTAGCTGAGCAAGATGTATTATTTGTGCAACAATACTTGCTGACGCAAGTAATATTACCAGCATGCGGCACTCTGTTCCTTATCTAGATTTGACCACAGGCTGGTTTTCTGAGAAGGAAAAGGGGTCAATTGGGGCAGCAAAGAAGTTTGCATGACATTATATTGTGTATTTAACTGCTTCCCACCTGGCCTATTGCAATATCACGACCAATCCTGGGTGGACGTCAGAAGACATCCTCCCAGGATCGCGCCCCACAGGCTGTGCTGTGGCGTGATCTGTCACCCGAACACAGATCAGTGTACCGGGCCACTACCATGTGATCGCTGTGACCAATCACAGCAGATCACATGACTATTGTACACAATGGATGGCTTCCATTCATACCAGACATCGTGTACTATTGTGTTGATCTCTGTGGTTGATCACATGGTACAGACATGGCCAATCACAGCTCATCTGTACCATGATTTAGCTATGGTCAATCACAGCTAATCACAATAGTACACACGGAATGAATGGATTTCATTCAGAAAAAAATGGTTGCTTATAACAGTGATTAGCAAACCATATTTTTTTTCTTTTAATTTCTTAATTTTCCCAAAAATTGTGACATTCCCTTCTGGAATTTCTCCTGGCTTCCTAGTGTGTGGTGTCCCCATCTGGATCATCCTTGGTAAGCGCACTAACGTGGTGGAGGAATCCATCCTGTTTTATTCATCTGCTGCTTTAAATCATCTGTGTCACCTTTCTACTACATGAAGATCCTCACAAGTTTTGATGCTTTTTTGCATCAACTGTTGCACAATATTTGTACATTTTCAAAAAATATTTGGACTTTGTATGAACCATATTATATACACGGACATTGTTGTATAACCTACGTTGAATTTTAAGTTATACTCTGTTCACAATATCACTTTGGCTTCAACCCTATTTTTTTTCTGCATTAGCACTTTATATCACTCATTTACACTTATGTAGGTTGGAAAACCTTTCTATACTAACTTTTTCCCTATACAAGGGTGAGCACTACACTTTTTTTGGTTTATTTGTTTACAAAGTGTTTGATTTGGTGTGTGGCAGCTACCTGTGTCCCCTAGTCTATGCTTAGCGCAGTATAACACTCTTTTCTTGTGCCTAATAAAATGGCTATCATTGCAACTTTTTATGTCACATGGTATTTGCGCAGGAATTTCTCAAACGCTTTTTTTTTTTTGGAAAAAACTGTTTCACGAATTAAAAAAACAAAACGGTAAAGTTAGCCGAATTTTTTTTTGTATATTTATAAAAAGATGATGTTACACCGAGTAAATAGATGCCCAACATGTCACGCTTTAAAATTGCAAACACACATGTAATTGCGCCGAACTTTGGTACTTAAAAATCTCTATAGACTCTTTAAAACTTTTTACAGGTTACATGTTGAATTACATAGGAGGTTTTGCGCTAGAATTGTTACTCTTGCTCTAATGCACGCGGCACGTGTACCTCACGTGTGGTTTTAACAGCATTTACATATGTGGGCGCAACTTGCGTATGCGTTTGCTTCTGTGCGTGAGCATGCGGGGGCGCTTTAAATTTTTTTTTTTTTTTTACACTGTCTCCTTTAAAAAAAAATATATATATATATATTTTTTTTTTGATCACTTTTATTCCTATTGCAAGGAATGTAAAAATCCCATGTAATGGGAATAGTACGTAACATGTCCTCTTTATGTAGAGATGTGGTGTCACGGTCGTACAACCGCACAACTTTTGTCAAATTTGCTGTTGGCGGTTGTGTCTTGCGTACTGACATGAGTCAGGTAATACAACAAAGCTGAATGTAGTTTGTGAATTAGGAACACAGGTTTACACGACCAAACACTTCAGGACGTTCCTGACTTCTGAGCATGCGTGTTTTGCACGTACATCTTTTATTGGGCCAACTTCTGTAGACACGAGTCAACAGTCTTACAACAGCTTGTTGTACAACAAAAGTTTTCTAGTCTGCGCAGCCAACTTCTGTTGTATGACTGTTGTAATCGCGCGTACTAACGGTTGTTTTATCGTACAACAAACTGTTGTAAGACCGTTGTATGACCATTGCATCGTGTGTACGGGCCTTTAGACCCCACATCTCTCCTCCAGGCTGGAAAGATCAGAAAAAAAATGAACGATCCCGGCCTTTGCAGTCCTGTCAGTACGTCATAACGTCGCACCCGGGCCTCCGAGGATCATAGAGATGGCTGGTGACCAGATTTGGGGGGGGGGGTGAGTACAGTCAT
>BLSH010345930.1:2401685-2415995 GCA_018402905.1 Glandirana rugosa | reverse complement strand
CAAGGCCATTTTTTGCGATAAGGCACTGCGTCTCTTTAACTGATAATTGCACGGTCGTGCGACGCTGTACCCAAACAAAATTGGTGTCGTATCCCCCCCCCACAAATAATTTTCTTTTGGTGGTATTTGATCACCTCAGGGGTTTTTATTTTTTGCGCTATAGTGATAGTTTTGAAAAAAAACTATTTATCTTTTAACAAATTTTATTTATCAGTTTAGACCGATATATATTCTACATATTTTTGGTAACAAAAAAAATCACAATAGGCGTATACTAAGTTATCGCTTCTATAAACTGGGATGGATTTGGGGACTTTTTTTTTTTTTTTTTTTTCTTCCCGACCCACTCCTTAGCAATCGGCTATATACAGTATGTTTTAAAGCGAGAAAAAAAAGCATGAAAACTGCATGCAAAAACGTGGGTTTAAAAACACACAGCGCATCACAAAACGCGCCTGAAAACTGCATCAACTGCAACCACATAGATGTGAACCTAGACTTGGGTATAATGCTTCATTCATATTTTTTTTTTTCTAATACCTTTTTGCACATCTGAGTCTACATGTGTTAATGCATTAAAGCGTATATCGAGCCAAAATCGTTTTTCTAATTTTGGATCGCGAGGGGATAGATTAGAAGTCATGTTGAGTTTTTACTGCTATCTGGGGCTCCCTTGGAGAGATTTACTCTAACTTCCTGTTTTGCTGACAACCGTTTCACCAGACAGCAAGAAAAAAAATCTGCAAAAGGGGCACACAGCAAAGGTATTTTAGCCCTTCTTTTCTCTGTAGAAAAGCAGAAGTTAGTAGAGTTCTGCCTGGTAAAATGTCAGCAGGACAGGAAGTGAGGGGAAATTCCTCTGGAAGAGCCCTGGATAGAAGGAAGACTCTTCACAGTTGCTCCAACACTCCCCCATCCCCATCCAAAACTAAGAGGGTTTTGGCTGAACATACTTTGAGTGTTCAATTGTTGCAGCATTGATAGTTTGTTTCTGAAAGTTTGTTCCTGCTACAGGTTTTACCACACCAAAAAAGTACACATGGTGTTTTTTATTTTGTTCTTTGACTTCTAGGGTAGACATAGCACACCTCTGCCTATACAATCTAAGTGTTATTCATAAAAAGAAGTACTTTGATTCAGAACTTGAACTCATCACTTATATAAATGACAACTGGGATCTGTTGCATCCTGGTGAGGTAAGTACGTTAAGTCAGTTTTTTTCCATAGAAAGTTCTTAATACAATTGTAGTCCTTTTCAAATCTTTCCAAACATGCAGAAGATACAAAATGCCCCGATTTTGCTAATCTATCTATACTTGGAATTAGGTGAATTAGTATTGCTATGTTTGCAGGCAAAATCCCCACTCTATGGTTGTGTCCCCATTTACACAGCATACCTAAGAAAAAAAGTTTGAAAAAAAATACTTTGCCTTTTTTAAAAATGTTTCTTAGGAGAACCAGCTGAGATTCGATCCATCTATAGACAGATTCATCCATGGATCGACTCAGTCGAGTTTTTGCATATGATTTCTGCCGGCAGCTATAGCCGTGATCATTGTGCTCTGCTGGTCGAGAAGGCTTCCCGCACCCAAACCCCAACTGACTGTGTTGATGGGGGAATCGGGCAATTATCAAATCATCTATGGGCTGCCTAATCATTTGTTAGGACAGACCCTGTTCAAAACTAATTTACAACTATTAATGAGATTTGCCAGGACAGTACAGACAATTGTGGTGAACACAGCTCCTCAGCCCCCTTCATAAACAAGGAGTAGCAAGTCAAATTTTCAGTGCTGAAGAAGAGCATCTAAAATGGTAAGCAAAAAGTGACAGAAGCGCTGTTGATTTAGCATACCACATGAGTTTGGACACTTTATGCTAGCATTTGTTGGGATTGTTTTTACTTGGGAAAATGGCTGCTCCAATGATGATTATATGATATTAAATGCATTTGTTTGTTCACCGGCTGATTGTTGGGATGTTCAGTGCATTCTAGGCGCTGAGAAGTGTATACCTTGAGATATATATATATATATATATATATATATATATATATATATATATATATATATATATACACACATACACACACACACACACACACACACACACACCGTGTATAAGCCGAGGCACCTAATTTTACCACAGAAAACTAGGAAAAGTTATTGACCCGAGTATAAGCCTAGGGTGGGAAATGCAGCAGCCATTACACAGGGATTGTAGCCAGAACACTCACAATGTACAGAGCACGCTGCTTCCAGGAGCCGCTCTGTGCATGAAAATGTGAGCTAATTAGATGAGAATGCAGAGAGAGAGCTGCAGATCTTCACTGAGATCAGGAGGTGGGCGGACGGGACTAAACCACTAACACCCATGTGTCCTGCCATCCCCGATGTCAAGTTGAAAATCTGACACCTCTCTGCATTCCAATGTATTTAGGTCATAGTTTCATGCACAGAGTGGCTCTGTACATTGTGAATCGATTAATCTCATCAGACCACCCGCAGACACTGACTCCAGTATAAGCCGAGGGGGGCCTTTTTCAGCATAAAAAATGTGCTGAAAAACTCGGCTTATACTCGAGTATATAGTGTGTGTGTGTGTGTGTGTGTGTGTGTGTGTGTGTGTGTATATACACACCCACACACACACACACACACACACACACACACACGTATAAGCCGAGGTTTTCAGCACATATTTTGTGCTGACAAAGGCCCCCCTCGGCATATACTGGAGTGTCTGTGGGTGGTCTAGGGAGATCAGTAGATTCACAATGTATGTGCTGCTTCCAAGAGCCGCTCTGTGCATGAAACTGTGACCTAATTACATTGGAATGCAGAGAGATGTCAAATTTTCAACTTTGTCGGGTAGGTAGGCAGGACACATGGGTGTTAGCTGTTCAGTCCTGCCCACCTCCTGATCTCAGTGTAGATTCTCGGCTCTCTCTCTCTGCATTCCAATCTAATTAGGACACAGTTTCGAGCACAGAGCGGCTCTTGGAAGCAGCGCGCTCTGTACATTGTGAATCTACTCATCTCCTCAGACCACCCACAGACACTGACTCCAGTATAAGCCGAGGGGGTCCTTTTTCAGCACAAAAAAAGTGCTGAAAAACGTTGCTTATACTCGAGTATATACGGTGTGTGTGTATTTTTTGTGTGTGTGTATATATATGGTGGTTAATCAATGGTTAATCAAACTGTGCCTGAATGAGTTAAATCTCTAAAGAGCCTTCCAGCAGGCGGTAGATTCCTGTTGTATGTGAAGCAGATTTCTGGAGTCCCAAGTTTTCAGTAATGGTGGCTTGTTAGAAGCATCTAAACTTGTGTCCAGTGTGGGTCTGTTGTCCATACAGATACACAGAGCTCTCTCAATAACCTGCTGGGAGGCAGATGCTATAAACAAGAAGTACCTGACTCGCTTGATCTTGGGACTCTGTCCCTTCAGACCTTCCCTTGATGTCATCAGGGTTATCACTGTAAGCCAGAGCATACACCTGCCTAAGCATAAGAAGGCCAAGAAAATGTTGACCATGTATTTCTAGAGCAAATACATCCAGGCCCTCTGATTCTGAGACATGCTGCAAAGCTGGAAGCAAGAAGCCTTCAGCATTAAGGTGCACCCCCACTTTCCCAAGTGGGGGGGCTGATGTATTAATACTTGCGGGTCCTTGAGTAGTTTGCTGTTTAGCAATTCAGGTGTAGAGTGCCCCTTTAGGTCCTCGGGATATCTCCTTGCCTACGGTACTCTCTTCAGCTACATACCTTACAGGCTTTGATTCTAATTCCTGTGCTTTAACCTCAGGAGCTGTCCTTTCCACCCCCCCCCCCTCACTCACAGAATCCTCTCTTGTGGTGTGTAAGGTCATCAGTGGTACCTGATCCCCCTCAGCATCATCCCTTTCCAGAGGGACCCCAGAGCTAACAGGATTCTGAATTTTCACTGTTGCTCCTAAATGCCTTGTACTTCAGTGTGGCCTCCTGTATATTTGCTGGTGTCTTTTCTTGGCATCCCCAATGTGGGAGACTAAGACCTCATGTAAAGAGAGATGTCGCCATGGGCCCAGGAGGACGACTTGTCAAGGGGCTATATGTTTGAAAGATCTGGCTGGATTTTGCTTTGTCTGGTTTTGGCATTGGAGACCACCTGTGGGCGATGAAGGGGTCCACAGCAGGGTTGCCCTCAGGCCTAGTCATCGGACAGGGAATTACCGGTCACCTTTCTTGCAGGAGAATTGAGTGCTGTGGGACCTTCTGAGAGGCATCACCATTTCTCCTATTTCCACTTGGTCCAACTGAACCTCTTGCTATGTTGCTGCGAGTCTAGTTCCTAACCATACCTGTATGACAAGTTTTGGCCATGGACCGTACCATGGGTCTCGTCATACTTGTGCTGATCCCTTTAAAGTGGTTGTAAAGTCTCAAGGATTTTCACCTATATGCATTAAGGTGAAAAACCTTCTGTGCTGCAGCTCCCCCCCTCAGCCCCCCTTTTTTCTTACCTGAACCCGATCTGATCCAGCAATGTGCACAAGTGAAGCAACTCTAGACTCTCTCTCTCCTCGGGTCAGATTGATAGCAGCAGGAGCCCTTGGCTTCCGCTGCTGTGAATTAAATCCTGTGATGCGGGGGCTGGGCCGAGTCTCGCTGTGTCAATAGACGCAGCAGTGGGACTCATGAGCAAGCCTGCATGGGTGCCCCCATTGAAAGTGGCAAAACCCTTGTACAGAGCAGGTAAGTATAGGCATGTTTTTTTTTATTTTTTTATAAAAAAAAACAAAACTTAAAGCCTCATTGACACTGCTGCTGGTAAACTGACGTTTAGGAGCAGTTGGGTGTTTTGTTTTTTTTCAGCTGCCCCTGAACTCTCCTCTGTTATCTTATCAGTACATGTATACAGGGTTGTTTACAGTCATTTCTAGGCAGTTAGAGGCTTTTTTTGGAAAGCAAAAAAACCCGTTCAGACGGCATTTGAAATGCCAAATGCCTGTAACAGCTTGTATACGTGCCTAAACGCCTAACTTGCGTTTAGCAGCATTTCGTTAAGAGGCATTTGTCATTTAAAAAAAAAAAAACTTTAGACGCAAACGCGGCATGTAAAACATGGCTAAACGGCCGTTTGTAGGCGTCTGTTTCCATCTGTCAAAAAAATTGTTCAGTGAAGGTTGAAAAAGCGTCCCGTGTACATTAGGCCTTACAATCACTTTAAGGTTTATTCCAGTGTTTCTGAACTCCAATCCTCAAGGCGCCCCAATAGGTCATGTTTTCAGGCTTCCCATTATTTTGCGCAGGTGATTTGATCCGTTTCACTGCCTTAGTAATTACCACAGCCGTTTCATCTGAGGGAAATCCTGAAAACCTATTCCCTGGAGAAGAATTCTCAATCGTTAGCTTCTGAACATGACAGGGAGGTTCATACACCAAGATGCAATGCGGACCCTGCATTGCAGCTGAAGGATGTCAGAGGACCCCATATCTCCTTGGGCTGTGTGCAGGCAGTACAAACTAGTCTCCGGCTGCAGATAATCCTCAAGGACTCCATGGGATCTGTCCACCTAGGTTTAAGCTCCTCTTTCTTAGCTGATATGCAGATTTGTAAAGAAGGCCTTTCTGGCCCTGTTCCTACTTCTGAATTCACTCAAGTGAAATTTTCTTAACTGTTCTGAAAAGTCTTGTTCCTTGGTTCATAAATGGTGCTGCTTTTATCATAGAATCGGGAGGAGTTTGGAGCATTCTTAGGCCTCATTTACACTGCTGCTGGTAAACGGACGTTTTGAGGCATTTGGGTGTTTTTTTCAGCTGCCCCTGAACTTTCCTCTTTTATCTTATCAGTACATTTACACAGGGTCGTTTAAGGTCGTTTCCAGACAGTTACGTTTTTAAAGGCGTTTTTTGGAACACAAAAAAATGGGTTCAGACGCATTTGAAAAGCCAAACAGCTTGTAAACGTGCCTAAACGCGGTAACTCGTGTCTAGGATTGTTTCGTTTATGGGCATTTTCGTTAAAGAAAAATCTTTTCTTTTTTTTTTTTTTTTAACACTTGCCGACCGCCAACCGCAGGTTGACGGCGACAAGGTGGTTCGTTATCGCAAATCGCCGTCATACGACGGCGGCTGCGATAACGCGCACTGTGAGCGTGCGCAGCCGGGGCGCGCCCGCACGCTCACTGTGTTCGGGGAGGGCCAGGGAGCGGGTGCGGCGGCTTCGATTGCCGCCGGCTACCCGCGATGGCCCCCCCTGAGTGAAGGAACGGAGGTCCGTGTATGTAGACACGGACCTCCGTTCTGTGAAGGGGGAAGGGCTGTGACCACTTCCCTTCCCCAGCTAGGGCAGTCCCCATACAGTTAGAACACGCCCAGGGAACATAGTTAACCCTTAGAGCGCCCCCTGCAGGTTAACCCCTTCACTGCCAATGGCATTTACACAGTAATCAGTGCATTTTTATAGCACTGATCGCTGTATAAATGCCAATGGTCCCAAAAAAGTGTCAAAATGGTCCGACATGTCCGTTGCAATATCGCAGTACCGCTAAAAATCGCAGATCGCCGCCATTACGAGTAAAAAATAAAAACCCCAAAAATGAATTCTCATCATCCATAAACGCGACCACTTTTGCGCAAACCAATCAAACGCCGATTGCGATTTTTTTTTTTATCGCAAATATGAGGAAGAATATACATCGGCCAAAAACGGTGAAAAAAAATGTTTTTTTGTATTTTTTTTTTTTTTTGGGATTTGTATTTTAGCAAAAAGTAAGAAATTAGTTTTTTTTTTTTTTTTGCAAAATTGTCGCTCTTCTTTTGTTTATAGCGGCTATCAGAAATGACGCAGAGGGGGATCAAATACCACCAAAAGAAAGCTCTGTTTGTGGGAAAAAAAGGACGCAAATTTCGTTTTGGTACAACGTCGTACGACCGCGCAATTTTCAGTTAAACTGACGCAGCGCCGAATCGCAAAAAGGGCTCCGGTCCTAAAGCTGGAAATCCTTCCGGGGCTGAAGTGGTTAAAAAAGCTCTTAGACCTAAATGCTGCATGCAAAACGGCCGTATTAGACGCCAGCTTCTAGCTGTCAAAAAAAAAACGTTCAGGGGAGCTTAAAATAGCGTCCCGTGTAAATGGAGCCTTAGTCCTGTGACTCTTGAAGTTAGATAGCCAGGGTTATCTGTTCAGCAGGATTTTTGCATACAGGTGAATGTGTCTAGCTCCATCAGGGTTGTAACCTATCTCACCAGCCTATGGCATTTTCTCCTGCCAACCCCTGTTAAGGGGTGTCTGTGCACATTACCCCTTGTGTCATGTTGGCATGGGATCAAATCCTGGGTTCGTGCTGGACTTGTCATTTTTCACACCCTTTCCAGCATGGGGTTCTAGTCAATTTCAGGGTCCTTCCCTGGTGAATCTTGCCTAGGCGATTTGCTTGTTTCAACAATTTCTTGAGGTTTAGAACGTGCAATTTTTTTTTTTTTTTTTTTACCCTTATGGGGTCAAGTAAATTGAGGCTTGGTGGTGCTTTCCTACTTGGACGGCTGGTCTTGCTCTTGCAAGGACTTTTCCCAGGTCCCTTGTGTGGTACCCATTTCTACTAGTGACTTGCTCTTTTTCTTGATTTCCAAGGTTTGATCTTGGGCTTTTTTCCTTCCCTATACAGAAACTTGTTTTAGTCCTTGGTGGGTTCACGTTTTTCAACTTGGACTATGGTTCAGTGCTCATTCCTTGTTGGTGACCATTTGCGCCTTGATCTTGGGCATTAGATTGCTTCTTGTTTACTTTTATCTGGTTGTGTTGGCAGGTGCCCCTATCAGGCCAAGCAAATTGGATCATCTATCCACTGATCAGACAGGAAACATGAGGTTACTAAGTTACCTAAAATTGTGATGTCACCTACCTATGCAGTGTGTGTGTAACAAAACTGGTTTAACAAAATTAAATATTTTCACACATAGATTTTACTCTAGACATCCTTATTTTTGCATTGTGACTGAATGATTGTTGTTTAGGCCAGGAACCTAAGCCCTTTTCCTTTATTTTATATTATTTTTTTAGGCTGGGTTCACTTATATGCAAATTGGGTGCGGGTTTCCCTGCATTAAAATCGCATGACAGGCAAGTGTGACCGACTCTCAGTGGAGCCGGTTCACACAGGTCTAGAGCGGCCGCGGAGCGGATTGCAAAAGAATCCTGTGTGTCTTTGGGTCCAGTTCAGGGGCAAATACAGGCAAAAATTTGGACCTTAATTACACCTGAAATTTTGAAGACATGCACCAGACCTCAGGCATGAACCCTACCTTAATGATCAGCCAAGAGGACTGATCTGGAAAAAAAAGAATGGGCTCCCACATCCACATATGGAATTGGATGGAAGAATACTACCTCCTGTTCCATTGTATTCTGACAGCGGGGCTCCTCTGACCTCTTCACAATGACCTCCAACACTTCTTCCTTCTCCTCCATGAACCCTCTGCCAGCACACCTTCGCCTGACTGCCGGCCTGCCTACTTCTCTCTCTCATTGCTCTGCCAGCAGTGTCCCAGTAAAATCAGGAAAGCTGGAAACTATGGATTGTGTGGTGTCACTCCCTCACCCGGGTTCAGTTTGCACCCCCATAGGGATGCTACTGGATCTAAACACCAGAAATATAGAAATAAAAAATGGAGAATTGCATCATCTAACCTTGAAATATCAGTATTGGTTGGAAATGCCCAACTCTTTGTATGTAAGGCCAGACAAGTCTAAAGACACACTTATACACACTGCGGAAGTTCTTGTGAGTATGACCAGTTCTCTATTCAAAAAAGGTTTTATTCTATTGAGATACCAGTCTCTAAAAGGTATAGTTGGTGCTGGTTCACACAGGGGCGGCTTCACAATCGCCCAATTCTCATCCGACTTTGAAGCTGCCCCATGCAGCTCGATTTCAGCGTGGCTTGCAAACAACTTCTGTATAGAAGTCAATGCAAGTCGCTCTGAAGACGCCCCAAAGTAGTACAGGGACCTTTTTCTAAGTCAGCGACTTGAGTCGCTCCTATTAGAACGGTTCCATTGTACTGCACCTGTGTGAATCGGCACTTACAGAAGTGTTGTTGGCAATAAATTGGTTGGCTTGGGGAATAAATTCCACAATCTGTTGTAACAGAACTATTTTGTTGCTATCTCTTTAGTTCTGTATTTATGTAAGAAAAACCTATTGCTTTCATAGAAAAAAATTTGTTATGCCACAACTTTTTTTTTTTTTACTTCTTTTTTCAGCTGGCCGACACGCCCAAAGCCGAACGATATGAAAGGATCTTGGATGCATTAAATGAAAATAAGACCATGTAAGCTGGATTTGTTTGTTTCCAGACTCTTCTCTTTTGAACTGAAGAAGCCGTGTGTTGTAGCAGTGTTTAAATTAATATACAATTGGGGATTTTAAATTGGCGAGAATGGGGCTGTGTGTGTGTGTGTGTGTGTGTGTGTGTGTGTGTGTGTGTGTGTGTGTGTGTGTGTGTGTGTGTGTGTGTGTGTGTGTGTGTGTGTGTGTGTGTGTGTGTGTGTGTGTTCATTTTATTCATGATTCTGCCAGTAAGTCAGTAGTTTTTCAACAGACCAAGCTGTCCTTCAGATGTAGCAATTAGAGGGTTGAGACAAGCCATTTGCTGCAGACAGGGGTGATTACAATAATTAGCTATTAATTTATGTAAAGCCTTTATTCCAAAAGGAAAAAAACAGTTCCTGTAACTGCTTTGAGTGAGAGCTGGAGTTTAGCTTCATTGTATTAGTGCATCTAAATCTGCTAGTTCTTTTAATACTATCGTCTCTCCCCCCAGATAGACAATGTTGCTGTCCAAAGGTGTCTCTGTTGCTCTGTCATTCACAGTGTAGGCACTCTAATAAAGAGGTGTGTTGTAAAAGGAAAAATTAAACCAAGTCACTGTTGATCTCTACTTCTGATAAGTAGGGATTTTGGCTGGTGTCGGTGGAGGTTCTGATGTCTCCCCCAGAGCTCTGGATGTTTGCACCATGAACTGATTTCACCTTATTTACGTTTTGGATTTAGCACTTTTTTCTATGCACATTTTTGCATGTTCATGTCGCTAACCTTACCTTATGGTTATTTGTTATCAATTGCAGTCAGTTGCATGGACTCATTGCACATTTGAACTGTGTTTGGCACTGGCACTCCATTAGAGTGACCCCCAGTGCTCCATTCATTACACCTTATTGTAATTTTTGCAACATCAGGTTTGCACTGCACTTTATTCAATGTGGGAGCGCGGTTTAATCTTTTCTTATACATTTGATTTATGACAACTATTGCCTGTTTCAACGAGCAGCTCCACAGACGACATATCTAACATTTGCGCGGGTATAGGAACTTTTTGTTATAGTTAACTGTTTTTTTCGTATAGGAGGTGTTACTGGCAAGATCACCAAAAATCCATTTCAACCTAAAAAAAACCGAATCCAGCCACCACATCTGATTGGTAGCATGCAATATATTACAATTTTGGTTTTGGATTTAATATTGCTTCAAAGTGTATACAAACCTAAGAACATAAATGTAATATATTGCAACTTGGCAGCCCTTAGATATGGTAACTGCACTAGTGTTGCAGTGTTTTTGTTTTTTTTCTTCAGGCATTTTTCACCAGGTGATCCTGCAAGTAACGCACTTCCTGTTCTTTTGCTATTTACTGTACTGTATTTATGGAGGAGTGGCATTGTCGCCCCATTCTTCTTCCTCTTCCTGATTTGGACTACAGAAAACCTTCTCCACTCATTTCCATACCATGGGTGAGGGGGGATTTGTAGTTCAGAGATTTGGTGTAAGCAATTATAAAATTGCAGTAGAGGCAAAAATCAGTGCAGTCAGCAGGGGCAGGGCCGAACAGCACTGTGTTTATGGATGCAGGCAGCGTGGCTTGGGATTGAGCCCGAAAATTTGCCACAAAAGAAAGCGGTTTCCTATGGTCGCACACTGAAAGAGAAGGAGCCAGGAACGTCAGCGGGGGACCCCAGAAAAGGATTGGGGCAGGCAAGTATAACCTGTTCATAAACCAAAAAAGTGTAGCGCTACAGAAAACACCGCATATATTGCAATGTAATAATCCCAATGGTGAAGCCAAATAAAGTGATGAAAAATATAAATTTAAAATGAGTGAAAACAAAAAAAATTATAAAGTCCAAATATGTATGTATAGTATCTGTCAGTCCTGTCAAGATACCCGATACTGTGATAATAAATCTTCAGTAATTGTAAAAAAACTGCATCATGTACTGTGCACTCCCACCAAGTGAGTGAAGGGTACTCTTACCAACGATAAGAGGAATGTGCGCATAATGTTGATCTTAAAACGACATCCATAAGACCTCACTGTGTGGTTCCGATCCCACCGTCTGTCGGGAACTATTGAGGGTCCACAGCTAGATCCCGGACTCCGGTACAACCGTGCAACAAAATGCTGTGTGGTTTCCGATCCCACCGTCTGTCAGGAACTTTTGAGGGTCCACAACCAGATCCCAGACTCCGGTACCACCGTGCAACAATATGCCTCAATAAAAAAGGGTATTTGCATGCGGCGCACTACCTTTGTTTTCTATGAATGGCGCTCCAGCAGAGAGAAGCTGTGTGTACCTGCAGATCAGGAATGGACAAACACAGGCTGTGTTTGTCCATTCCTGATCTGCAGGTACACACAGCATTTTGTTGCACGGTTGTACCGGAGTCCGGGATCTAGCTGTGGACCCTCAATAGTTCCCGACAGGCGGTGGGATCGGAACCACACAGTGAGGTCTTATGGATGTCGTTTTAAGATCAACATTATGCGCACATTCCTCTTATCGTTGGTAAGAGTACCCTTTACTCGGTGGGAGTGCACAGTACATGATGCAGTTTTTTTACAATTACTGAAGATTTATTATCACAGTATCGGGTGTCTTGACAGGACTGACAGATACTATTCATACATATTTGGACTTTATAATTTTTTTGTTTTCAGTCATTTTAAATTTATATTTTTCATCACTTTATTTGGCTTCACCATTGGGATTATTACATTGCAATATATGCGGTGTTTTCTGTAGCGCTACACTTTTTTGGTTTATGTACACATGCACAAGTTGGAAGTTTTGTTGTCAGCTGCTTTAGTTTTCATTTATGGTAACACTGTTTTAGTTAGCGCAATATTTTTTCTTTATTAAAGTATAACCTGTTTATTAAAATAAGTAAATATATATCTGAGGCCGAACAGCTTCCCAATCACATGACCACTGTGATTGGCTTTCACAGTTGTCACATGATCTGAAGCCTGTCCCACTAGCTCCCTATCAGAAGTTGTGACTGAGAGCTGTAAAAGATGGTTCTGTCAGTGTGCTAGAATCACTCAGTGAGCGCTCTTTCAGCACATTATCTCTGACCGCCCTGGGCACATATGTGTTGTGACAGGACATTAAATCCCACTTTTCCTGCCAATACATACAGTTATATGCGTTACATGGTTGGGAATAGCTTAAAAGTATTGTCAGGCATTCTATATCCCCATCGGATAAATTTCTTAGCACTTCTGCAGATTCAATTTTAAATATGTTTTTCTGCACAGGTTTATGTCTGGGAAAGAAATCAAGAAAAAGAAACATTTGTTTGGACTCAGAATACGGGTCCCTCCTGTTCCTCCCAATGCTGCTGTGAAACTGGAGAAAGAGGAGAGCACATCCCATGAATTCAAGATTAAAGGCAGGAAGTCCTCAAAGCTTCATCCGGTTACAAAGCAAGTAGTAGCAAAAGCCTTGAGCATTCATCTGTGTTTTCTGGTTATACAATCTGAATGACACCCCCTCTCTCAGTTCTCTAAGTAGAGATGGAGTTAGCTGTTCATGCAAACTGAAAGATGTAGAAACTGTCCTGGGACTACTTGTTAGACAGTTCAGCATTCATTGTGCACTTTGAAGTATGGACGTACAATGAGAATGTTATACTCATCCCGCAGTGTTGTTGTGTTATGCTGGCACGGTTAGCCTTCCTGGCCGGGAGAACACATTGATTACTGCTAGCAGCTATAGCCGCTGGTAGTAACCGCATGCAAAAAAATCCCAACGGCTGGTAGTACCAAATTAATTTGTTGGATTCACTTCAGTACAATCAGCTTGCCCATACATGGATCGACTCTCGGCTGATCCCTGCTCAGCAGGCTTAAATTCGATGCATCTATTGTTGGCTTTAGTCTCTTTAATGCGTTTTGTCTTTAAAGCCCCATTCTTTATTTTTTTTTTTTATTTCACGTACTTGTATAGCGCTGTCAATTATGCAGCGCTTTGCATATATATTGTACATTCACATCAGTCCCTACCCTCAAGGAGCTTACAATCTAAGGTCCCTAACTCACATACATATACTAGGGCCAATTTAGAGAGGATCTAATTAACCTACCAGCATGTCTTTGGAGTGTGGGAGGAAACTGGAGTACCCAGAGGAAACCCATGTAGGCACAGAGAGAACATGCAAACTCCAGGCAGGTAGTGTTGTGGTCGGGAATCGAACCAGCGACCCTTTTGCTGCTAGGCTATGACTGAGATGCAGCCATAGCTTTGCATGGTGGCAGCAAACTACACCAAGTAGGATAAATGTAAACCTGCACCGGTGGGTAGCAAATGGATAACAATCAAGCAAGCTCTGAACTACAAGTTGTATACAACATTCTGGGTTATGTAATTTCTCTTGTTCATTTTAGGGAGGAAAATAATGGAGAAGTCAAGAAGAGGAAACCAGTAGGTCGCCCACCAGGTTCACATAGAAGAAAGATCTTACAAAATGACACTCTCGATTCTTCATCGGTAAACCTGAATCTGTTGTACATTTTTTTTTTTTTTGTTTTTTTTTATGGGTGGTTACAGAGCAAAGATACTTATATTTCTCTTCCGTTCACTGACAGACACAGCCTTCTTATGACACATGGGGGTTATGCTCATCCTACTAGGAGTAGACTAGGCAAAAATAAACAAAAGCGTAGGTTGGCCCCTCCCAGGGGGCCATAGAAACGAGACATTGGTGGGTATTTTTTTTTGTTTTTTTTTTTTTTACATGTTGTCTAAGTCCAAATGGCTACTTCTTAGCTCTCACAGTAAAACATTCTAGAAAGAAGATACACTTGGACCACCCGCTGGATGACCAAAGGAGAAGAACTGAAGAGGTAATAAAAGGAGGGATTTTACTTGTTCTCTTTAATGTATTGGGTCTTACAACATATGTTGAACATCAAGTCTCGAACGAACTAACAATAGGTAAACGATGGGTGGCCACGTCCAAATGTAAATAGGATGAACCACATCAAA
>BLSH010345930.1:2355149-2384629 GCA_018402905.1 Glandirana rugosa | reverse complement strand
TTTTTTTACAGCTTATAGAGAGACAGGTTAGAAAGCACAACCCACAGGTTTTTTTTTTTTTTTTTTTGATTACAACCACTTTAATGCATTCCCTACATTAAGGTAAAAAATGTTTGGGTAGTCTTGCCCTATCTTTCCCTTCACTTCTGTCCCATTGCCAAAACAGGAAGTGAAAAATTCCTTCAAAGTGAGGCAATCCCTGGTTGTCACCAGGACTAGTTTACCCATTGGCAGATTTCCCCTATATTAGTGTCTTTTCACAGGGATGTTCTGAACTAAAAAAACTGTTCAGTCCTTTTGTTTTTTGTTTTTTTGTAAAGAAACTGATACGAATGTAAATTTTTACATCCATTTTGTCCACTGACTTCAGTTTTTCGTTTTGTTTTTTTTTGGGTGAAAAACTGATGTCAGTGGATCGGATGTAAGCAGATGTCCACGAACATCCATTTTTCGTCCGTTCTGTTTCATAAATGGCAGAAAAATATGGGTTTCTTCCGTTTCAAAAATCGGAACTTAACGGAGGCGGATGATATCCGCTAACGTCCACTAGCGCATAGACGTACATGTATGACCGCTTTTTTTTTTTTTTTTTTCCTCCGCCATGTTTAATCCGGATGGAGGAAAAACTGGCATACGGAATGCCCATGTGAAAGGACCTTTACTGTTCTGGGGACTACTCAGAATTTGGAATTTTACTTTCACTTTTGGTGTTCATGATAAACATGACTGATATGGTAACAGGGGCACAGAGAACCAAAAAATAAACCCTGACAGGTGTTTTGACCCCTCTCCCCTATCCAAAACTAAAAAAAAAGTTTGCAGTTTAGTAATACTTTAACTCTGTCACTTGAAATGTGAGTAACTACTTCATCCTTTTGTTGTTAGAAAATGGAAACCGATTCAGTGTTGGAGAAGAACTCCACATTGGAGTCATCTGATAATAAACAGTAAGAACCATTTTTGTTTCCTTTATTTGTTCTTGCCAAGGATGTTCTTACATTCCTAGTTTTATTTTATTCTGTGTTGCAGAAAAGCGGAAGTCACCACTATCCCTGGTAATACTAATATGGAGTCCAATGGTGCTGCAAGTTCAAAGGAAACTACCTCAACCACCCTTTCCAGGTATGTGGAAATCCATTAATAATGATTTTCACAAGTACTTTCCTGTATGAAACCTGTTTTGTTGCACTAGCTAGGAGTCCAAACTATTGTGAGTTTAAACATTGAGCAACACTCTAGAAGTCCTGTTTACAACAGTGTGGTACAAAAAAAATCTTGCTTGCCGTATATTGATGCACTTTCATGACCGCGCATAGAATTTATTTGTAATGCAAGTGAAATACTGTGCACATAAAAGATACCACACTGAAACTGCAAAGACGTGAACCAGTCCTTAGAGTTCTTCATATATGATCCCAATAATAATCCTTTTGTACACACAGAACATAGTGGACTTGGATATATTGGAGAAATTGTAAAACTGAATTTAAAGTAAATTTTAGTCTTATTATTTCCTGCATTATTGAATTGTTTACAGTGAGCTGTTTTTAAAGAAATTTTGTGTAAGGAACGGTGTTCAAGCAATAATTATCTGTGCTAATAGCACACAAGATTATCGTCAGCCATGGCTTTAATGGATAATTTCACCTTTCATAACATGTTACACCATAGCTGCAGTATCTGGATCTAAGTGTCTGCAGGAGCCTGGCATTGCATCTGTGATCCACTGATCGTGGATGCAATGCTTTGCAGGCTGCAGTGTGGGGAAAAAATGTGTGTAAAGTCATGCGCAATTGTGTGTAATATTTTTTTTTTTTTTTTTTTTTTTTTACAAAAGCTGAACTTGGCCATTAAAAGAACTTTCAAATTAAAAAAAAAAAATTCAGTCCTGCCTCATAAACACTGCTTACTCCTGCCTTTCCCACAGTTCCTATTGGCCAGTAGTTGTGATGAGCCAATGGGAATTTATGGTTGGGGGAGGGGGATGGAATTAGGCATGCCAGCGTCAACACCACCAACATTTTTCAAAGCTCTTCACCATAAGACCAAACTGACATTTGGCCAAAGTGAGGCGACTCAAGGTTTCTGCAGTTATGTCAAGGTGCCTGAGTGGATTTGGTCAGTCCCAATTAAAATGAGCAAAACAGGCTCATTTTAATGTGTTATCCCCAGTAGCACATACACTTGTCCTTAGTTCTCCCATTTCTCTGTTTAGCTGCTAGAAGCAAAATAAAAAAAAATCCTGCTTCTCCTTGAGTATGGAGGTACGGTATATGCGATTTTTAATCCTTGTGACAGTGCTGGGCCACTATCCTACTGTCGTAGGGAAAAGAGTCCAAAGTCCTTGGTAAGCTACAATTTTTAGGTAATTGGTAGTTTATACAGGACAGCTAATCTTGTATCCTGGTAGCCGCAAAGAATGGAGAGGGGTTGAACGAAAGATGAGTTTGTGCTGCTAATGAGGATTAAAATGTTCCCTTTCCCATGTAAGGCAAAGCAAAGGGAAATTCTATGAGGTCATCAGCACTCGTGAGCTACAGCAACTAACTATTAATGGAGCAATGCTGAGTTTGCTTTGCCCAGTCTATTTATAAAACATTCACTGCACTATAGCCACTAGATTGAACTGGCGATAATAAGAGCTAATTATATTACAAACCATACAGCAAATATTTTGAGGTGGCCATGCAAATCGTTAATTCCACACATTGAATATTTTATACATAAACCCCCAACCATTTGCACAGATAAAGTTTCATTGCAATGCATACAGATGAAAATTAAACATTTACTATTCCACTATGATACATAAAAATCACACCTATGTGATATCCTTTGCATCAGAACTTGATTCTATTTTGGGTAAATATTTAGGATTACGCAAATGGTCTAAGCCCAAGTTCTCACATATGCGATGCATGAACACACTGCCTTCTGCGAACTGCTGTGGGTGTCAATACAATGTTAATGGACACCCACAGATCGCAGTGCGAACAGTGGATTCGTACAGGGATCTGATCACATGGATGAGAACACCCATGTGATCTGATTCCGATGTGCGGGGGGGGGGGGGGGCTCTGCGTGTGTGAATCACATGCGATGTCTGACATTGCATAAGTGGGAACCCGGGCTACAAGTTGTACTACTTGGAAAAAAATCTGGGTATTTTTTTTTTTCAGTCTCATTCTATTACTTTGTAATTCAAAACCAAAAAAAAGAAAAATGTGAACCGTTGTCCACATTTGCGTTTGGAGTGATGACTTCACAAACCTCTTTTATCACAAAGTTGTATGTCCTACACCATGCAGGCTGCTGGATCCTGTACAGTCTTCATTGCACCATCCCCTTTCTTTCTCTGAACTTCTGGTAGGCAGCCAGTTGATAGATTTGGGTCTCCAGGATGAATTCCATAGAGCAAGCTCTCTACTAGATTTCTACTGGATCCAGCAGCCTGCAAGATGGGGGATATACATCATTGCAGGTTAATCACTGAATCTGTAAAGCTAAAAATGATTTTTAACTTTATATTCAGCTTTTAAGTTTGGTGCTGACATATCCTTTTTGTGTGCATACTGTATCGTGTGCTTTTTTTTTTTTTTTTTTTTTTTTGTCTAGTCCTCAGTCAGACTTGAGAAGAGTGACGCGCACAGGGAGGTCCTGGTCTACTACCATTCCGCCACCCAGGAAAAGGGGTCGCCATCCACGGAAAGCTCTCCAGGTTCACAATTCAGAGATAGGAAGAAACGATGAAAGCAAGGAGGATTCTCAGCTTGCTGCTGTCAACACAGATATAGTTAAAAATGTCACAGATCATGACTTACAGCTCCACCATTTGAAGAATTCCATTACCAACTACTTTGGTGCTGCCGGGAGGATAGCATGTGGGGAAAAGTACCGCATATTGGCTCGTAGAGTTACACTCGATGGAAAGGTTCAATATCTTGTGGAGTGGGATGGAGCTACAGCCTCCTGACCACTGTGCTGGACAGCTACTTGTTCTTCATATTCAGGTTCCTTGAAGTGAAAATAAGTTATTTTTGTTCACTCTGTTCACTGCCAAAGTGCCTGCAATACTTATGGTAGCAAATAGGTGCTGGAATAGAGAAAATAAGGGTTTATTTTTCATACAATACAAGCTTTTCCCAGTGATCATAAAAGAAGACATTGCTTTAACCAAATATCTGCAGTAGTGCACATTTCTGACAATGGTATGACGTAACAGTATTTGTAACCAAGCATTAACGTTTTTAGTGTAATATGGTTTTTATGTTTATCCCCTTTGCTGCAAGGGAACTTGGCACTGTCAAGTTGCTGCTCTTCAGAGAAAAATAAAATCTAAATGGGAAGTGGACCCTAAGCTTTAGATACATCTGTATAGTAAAATTAAGTCTGCATGTCCCTGCTCTGTGACACTGTTATCTTGTGTTAACATTATATGGGTGGATTTGGTCCGGGCAAGGAATACCGTTCTAGCAGACTGCATTAGATGCTGTACTGCATAAGTATTTTACAATGCTGGTCTTGGTCAGTGTGGTATTGGGGGGGGTTCTCTAGTTGTTGCTTTATGGAGGGGTCTCAAGCAGGGGGTTCACTTCTGGAAGAAACAAAACCTACTTCTAAATACTTCATTATCTCCAGACCCCTGTTAATTTTTAATGTAAAGATGAGCTGATTATCTACTGAAAAGTATGTGCTTGGCTATTGTCTTCTGTGGAATCAGATGGTTTAGTAATGGCTGTTATCTCAACAAAGTGCATGTAGCTCTAATTATAATTGGTTGAATTTGAGGAGATGAGCTTGATTATATTGAAATGTAGCTCCTGCTTTTCCATTAATTGGGAAAACCAGTCTGTCTAATTTTAACCAGTATCCGAGCATGGGTGGCAAACTTTGCTATTGACAGCCTGGTAATAGTTAAGGTATTTTCTACTGCCAAATAAGCCAGTAATCCAGCATTCCAGTATTCTTTCCTCTTGAATAGGCTTCTCTTATGGTTTGTGACATTCTGGTATACAAGCTCTTACCTCTATCTGAAGGATGAAAACCTGCCTTGTATTGTATTGTACTGCCTGTCAGCAGCAGAGGGTGCAAATGGCAAAGAATTGAAGCAAAAGTGGACCTTTGTTATACCGTACCAATCGTTTTTTGTTTTATTCCGCTTTGAGAAAATAGAATAAGGGATCTGGTAAGTCACTATCGGCAACAGATTCACTTTTCAAAAATAGTTTGTTCTGTTTATACGTTTATTCATACTCATTTCAGCTGAGTTCTGTTCAACAGCTGCTCAAAGGGAGCCTGAAACGTAATGCAAAAGGGCATAACATAGTGCTCTGTCTCAGCACTTGTCGGTAACAGTGTACCTCTGCTCAGCGCTCCTTTTTAAGTGTACTCATGTATACTTACTAGCATTTTCTATGTAAATGTGCTTTTTGCATAGATTGTGTTGGCTAAACTCAGTTCAGTCATTAGGAAAGGAACTTGACTTAAAGCGTTTAACCCAAAAGAAAAAAAAAATGGATCCTGTTCCTATAAAGCATGTTATACAGCACAGTACTTGTGCTGTGTATTTTGACTCCGTGAAATTCCTGTCCCTGCCAGTTTCTACACTCCCCTCTGTACGTTGACACCGTTGTAAATGTACGTGCCTTCGTCATGCGTTGCCACCTGCAGCTCTCCTGTCTCTCCCTCTGTCCCCTACTTGCCGGTCAGCTCTCACTAGTGCTGATCTGCTCCTCTCCCTGCTGCTTCAAAACTTGCTGCTCTGTATATCTTGACCTCTGTCCGATAAAAAGCAGTATCCTACTGCCTGTGAGTTATTAAAAAAAGAAAAGCAGATTTTTACCTGTTTTAACAGTGTCTTCCAGCATCACATGACTCCAGGCTCTTTTTCCTCTCTTCCCTGGCTGACGTCAGCAGAGGAATCTCGGCCCTGCCCACTGGAGATATTAGATGGGGAGAGCCAGGAGTCATCTTATTGCAGGGAGACACTGTTAAAATGGGTAGAAATCAGCTTTTTTCTTTTTTTATATAAAGCACAAGCACTAAGACACAGCTTTTTATGTGACAGAGGGGATGATATAAAGATGACATAGTGGCTTTACCACTTTTAATAAGAATACTGTAGCAAATGGAGTGCTCGTGTAAAAGAGCCTAAAAAGCCTGCAGGGTACAAAGAAATGTTAGGCCAATTACAGCATTACTTTTACTTAAACTGGCAGCCAGTGGGTTATGTGTCACACCTCATTCCGTAAGCAATTTTGTTTTTTCTTTGTCAGTGTGCATACAAATGTGAAATCTGCCAAGCTCGATTTATCTTGGAAGTGGTAATAAAGCCCAAATCCAATTTTTGAATAAAAAACATTTTTAACTAAATCACATCCCATGCCTATAGCAGTCATAAGCATGTGGAGAAATTAGTCAGGATCTGTGTGGGGCTTGTCTCCCACTTCATCATGTTATAGAAGTCGGTGAAAAGTATGGACGCAGTCACAACATGGTCTCTTTTGAATCCCAGTGGTCAAAAACAAGGTAAAAACATCTCTGTATAATTTTTAGGATTTGTTTTTTTATTAACAATATATCCAAATTCCAAAACCGAAAGCAAATCATTGTCAAATTTGGTCATCTAAATGGCTCTATTGTTGCATTATCAGAGAAAATATTTAGATCGAAGTTGAGTGTCACTGGTGCTGTGCCTCACTTTACCCTCATGTACTTTACTTTGTCCAGCACTATTGCCTTTCAGCAGTGTATTTAAGAAGTCTTTATCTTTTGTAAATGTGCCTCTGTAGGTAGATAGCCTTGTGGTGTTGTGTGTTTTTTGTTTTGTTTTTTAATTTCTTTACAAATATGATCTATGCAATCATTTTACTTTTTAATATATGAGGGCAGTTGAATTAGTTATGAAAATGTGTCAAAATATTTGTAGTATTTAAACATAAGCTTTCAAGCTTTTTTTTGTCCCCCTCCTTGCCTTTCAGCCTGTTGATAAGGCCCCAAGGTTTGCAGATCTGTAAGGCAGCTGGTCCCATTCAACATAAATGCGGGTGTCTCTCTACCTCTTAGGAAACTCTGGTGTGGTGCACAGCCTCTCATAAACATGAATGATTGTGTGCTTCTGTACTCTGCTATACATCGGTGCTATCGTAAACAGAAGTATATCATATAGGCATATGCAAAAAAAAATGTTTTTTTGCTTGCGTAAAATAGAATTTCTTCTATTTTTGTGCGCTCCTGGACACTATATTCATGTTCACTAGAATATTAGTGTATAACTGAGTACAGCAGCACACAGTCATTAATGTGTATGGGGTACTGCACCTGGGCTTCCCAGGTGGGAAAATAAACCAACTCTTACCTTGAACAAGTTCAGCTGCCCCTGTGCATGAAGCCAATTTGGTTGCCCTTTTCCTTCTCCCACCCTTAGAAATTCATGGTGCTGCTTTTAAAACAAATGCGGCCCCAGCAACTAAACAAAGCTGGGTTTTGGGTGACATCAGTAGCATTTTCTTTTATTTCATTACTGCCATTAGCACCCCACAGTATTTATTATTTTTTTTTTTAACCATAACATTTTATTGAAGTTTTTTCTGGCCTTGAGGAAATGCTTGTTGCCGGACTGACTTTAAAGCATATCATAACCCAAAAACAAAAATGTAATAAATATATTGTAGCTTATCACTTTTTAGATGTGGTGGCCGCAGTGTAGCTATCTCAGGCTGCTGTTTTGATTTTGATTACAAACACTCTCCTCTCTTTTTCTCCATTACATAGGGAGGGTGGTGGCACAAAATATACTGTTGACGTTGTTAAGATGGTTTTAGATCACTTTATAGTGCACATGAAGTTAGACACTGGAATTCAAGCACGATCAACTGATATTTTTTATGTATTTGTAGAAAATATGCATATCCTGAAATGAAATTAATGCAGCCACTACATCTAAGGACTGAATTCTAGGTATGGCTTGTAGTATAGTTATATCCAGCTCCGACCAGTGTAAGAATGCACATTCCATACATGTGGGTTATCACTGCAGTAGTTTACTACAATGAAAATAGTGTAAAGAATGATGCAGAGCTAAAAATATACTTCCTATCACTCACATAAACAAATGCAACATTTTGCATTCCTTTATGTTAGGGGTAGGGGTAGAGCTGCACGATTCTGGCCAAAATGAGAATCACGATTTTTTTGCTTAGAATAAAGATCACGATTCTCTCACGATTCTCGCGGCGTAATATATTAAATATACAAAAAAATTGGGCTAACAGCACTGTTTAGGTTTTTGAAAGGGTAAATTTTCCAAAAAAATTGCGTTTAAAAGTCTGCTGTGCAAACAGCGTGTGACATAAAATATTGCAACAACCACCATCTTATTCTCTAGGGTCTCTGCTAAAAAAAAAATATATAATGTTTGGGGGTTCTAAGTTGTTTTCTAGGACAAAATAATGGATTTTTATTTGTAAAGAGCAAATGTCAGGAAAGATTTAGTATTTAAATGGTTAAACCAAACAACTATAGAAGGGGAGTTCACACAGCTTTTGAAGTAAAATTACTTTGTGTCTTTTATCAATGATGACTCAGAACTTGGCTCTCTGCCCAGACTTCCCCTGACTTCCCCTGAGACTCAAGTCGCTCCGACTTGAAAAGCCTTCAGGCAACTTGCATTCACTTTTATTACAGTCAAGTCGCGCTGATTCGCCCCGCAAGTCGGACCCCATTAACTGCACTGAAAATCGCGGTAATGCCTGATGGAGATCGCAGGGGGGGGTAGATCGAGATCGCGATTTTAATACGATTAATCGTGCAGCTCTAGGTAGGGGCTATTTTTTTTTATTTAGCGCTGCCCCATTCTTTACTCATTCTTTTTTCACTGGGTATGAGCTGCTAAGAATTCGGAAACTTTCATACTCCAAAGTCTGTCTGTTACTACAGTGATCAACACCTTCATCAGCATCTTGGTCTCTTGATGGGTGCCATTCACAGAACGCCATGAATTTCTCTTAGTGAATACAAGGCATTCTCTGATTGCACTAGATAGAGATCATCATGTCACGGCCCTGCTTTTCTACCTCGTCCAAACAGAGAACGCCTTGCATTTAATGAGGATTCAAGCTGGACCAATGTAACTATGCTTTAAAGTCCATTCCTGTAGTGCCACATTTGCAGTCAAATTTGAGAAAACCCCAGTACATATTTGTGTTCCCATTCACATAGCATACCTAAAAAAAAAATTAAAAAAAATTTATTTTTTTTAGATGTTTCTAAGGAGAAGGTGGCTAATTCTAACCATTTCTGAAGAGTCTCACAGTGGCAGGCAGCGGTTTTTAAATTTGCGATGTTTAAGTCCTGCTACATTTAATGGGAGCATGTAACAAGTATAAGGTATGTGTTATCGTGTTATCCCAATTTGACTGCAAAAGTGGAAATGCACTTTTAATGGCTCATACATACCTATGCTTTGCAAGGTACATGTTCCACAGTGTAGGATGTTGTGGTGTACCCCTGTGCACTTGCAGTGGTGTTAAAAATAACATGATACGCATTTCTCAGCTTAGGTTCACATGTGCGGGTCCGGGAATGCATGTAAAATGGCACGCATTCTCAGAAAAATGCTGCGCTTTAGCAGACATACAGGGGTGCCATTAAGTCTTATGGCACCCCCACACATTGGTGTACCATGCAGTTCAGTGCAACACATTTTAAATAAAGGGTTGAGGACGTCTTTCCCCACATTTCTTGTGGGTTCAGGAGCCAATTCAAATGAAGGGGCTGCTGTACCCATGATGTGCATATGTGAACCTAGGCTTAGTCTATTCCTATGCATTATCAACCCATTCATAATGAATAGGCTGCATTAAAGTGACCCTGTCAACAAATGGTCACTTTATAAGTAGACCAGCCCTGTAAAAGAAGCCCATCTCTATGTGAATGCCTGTTCCTTCTGCTGCACTCAGCGTTTTTTCTCACAAGCTCTGAGGTTTGACGTATGAGCTGACAATAGATGCTGTGCGCTGAGAAGGAACAGGTATTTGCCCAACCTGGAGTGGGTCAGTACTTGCAACAGCTGGGGAGCAGTGAAGTGGCAGTGTTTCAAGGAAGGTTAGTACAGATGGGCTTCTTTTATAATTGACCCTGTGGTGTCAAATTATTGCAAACCATGTTTATGGACTGCATAAGTCCAGCTTAACACTTTTTGAGCTACCGATAAGTATGCAGTAAGTGAATTTGGAACTCCTAAACTGGTACTTTTCCCAGGTTAAAGGATAAGTTCTCCTTTGGAACATGTTACATGTTCCAGCATTTGCAGCCTCTGAACCCCCTCCCCCTTCTCTCCCTACACTCGCTTTCACAATTTGAAAACAAGGCAGCTGTTTGTAGTTGTAGCTTCCTGTGAATGCCTACCAGTACTGTTGCCCATTGCAGTTGACGGCTTGTAGTTCTCAATAAACTGAGGGTGCTGCTGAGTGCTCTCGTAGTCAATTGAGCTTCCTGCTGTTAAATAACTGGCTGCCTATATGAGGATGAACAGACCGCTATGCTTAGAGTCTGAAGGAGCCGGAGATTGCTCCCATGATCTGCTGATCACGGGTGCAATGCTCTGCAGGCTCCTTAGAAAAGAAATAATGCACATATTCTTTTACCTGGAAAAATGTGTGTGTGTGTGTGTGTATGTATGTATATGTGTGTGTATGTATGTGTATATGTATGTATGTGTGTGTATATATATATATATATATATATATATATATATATATATATATATATATATTATATATAAATAGAAAATGGTGAACTTATTCTTTAACTCGAAGTACTGAACCCATTGCATTCATATAATGGCTAAATACCATTTTCAGGATGTGGTCAGCAAAGACAACCTACATATTTTGGTACAGGTTTCCGTTAAAGTGGTAATAAACCCGCACAAAAGAAGAAGAAAAGAACCCTGCAAGACAATAGCATAATGAAATACCTTAGAGCGAGGCCCCTGATGCCCGACCTGGTTAGTGCTGTTCATGTTCGTTCTTCTGGGTTCACGGCTCTGGTGCTGAGAGTGCCCGGAGCCGTGAGATGTCACTCCTGCGCATGCGCACTTGAGTTCTTTGTTCCAACAAGGAGCTCCGATTTTCTGTCAGCCTCTGCGGGATCTTCAGAGCGCATGCGCCGCTGATGTCAGCAGCTGCATGCAGAACTAATATCTCCTAAGCCATACAGGTTTAGGAGATATTCATTTTACCTACAGGTAAGACTTATTATAGGCTTACCTGAAGGTAAAAATTACATTTGAGGTATTCAGCCACCTGGTAGACCTTACATCTAAAACCTTTGAGAAAACACGTGTCTCGGACAACTAAAAGTAATTTTTTATTTTTTTTACTATTCAAATGCAGTTTTGATTCCAATGCTAAAGCTTGGCCATACTTTACAATCTGCTTCCACATTCTCCTTTGGGTTTTAAAGGATAACTACACTTTAGGACGACGTGTATTTATCCTTTTTTCCTTGATTTAGCCTGGCCATACATTATACAATTTCCTGTTCAATTTCCCTTAGATTTACCTTCAGCTATGTAATGCAAGGGCCTGCCTGATTGCATACAGATTGAAAGTGTTTAGGTCTAACCTCATATTATATGGCTTTGGTAAACCTAAAGGAAAAATTGGATAAGATAATTGTATAATGTTTTGCCAGTCTAAAATTAGCCTACAGCCCCCCCCCCATACTTTGCTTGAGCCAATGGCTTTAGCCTCTGGTGAATGATTACGTCTTGACCTCATCTGACCAGTACAGTCTGATAGACCAGTGGTTCTCAACCCCAGTCCTCAAGTACCCCCAACGTGCCATGTTTTAGGAACTTGCTTTAGATAAAATGGCTCTCATCAATACCATGTCATTGATATTAATTTAAAACAGCTGTGCAAAGTAAAGGAAAACCTGAAAACGTGGCCTGTTTGGGGTACTTGAGGGCTGAGGTTGAGAACCACTGTGTTATACGGTCTCTGGCCTTGAGATACAGCCCCATAGAAGTCTATGGGACTTTTAATGCACATGTACAGGCAGTAGAGTGTTTACATCAAGCACTGCAAGACTCAATCACTGGAGGCCTTTGCCATCCAATCAAGGAAAGTATGCATCTGTTAGGGGAGGAGGGGGGCGCAGGGTGTGTTTGTTTAGGTCAGGGCAAAATAGAGAAGTGCACTTACCCTTTAAATCTACCAGAATCACTGACACTGTGTACTTAGGACTATGTCCAACAAGCGGTTTTGTAGCAACTTGTTGCTAGGGTAAACAGATTTGCACTCAATGAAATGAAGCTTAGTTACCTAATGATTTAATGTTGAAGCTAGGTAGAGAATTCCAGTATCTCTTGTTGTCCAATGCAGACATTGCTGATCATGACACCAGCAGATTGTGGCAGGCCAACTTCAGTAGCCGCTCTCTGCAGTCAGCTACAGATCTCAGAGCAAATTGTCAGATTTGTAATTGGTGCAGTTCTACTGCCAAGTTGCTATTGTAAAGCAACCGCTACAGGTTCATGCAATTATTTCAAATGTGCTCAGTAAAACAGCGAAGTACAACGTGCTCCTTGGAGTAATGCTTAGTGTGGGGGGGGGGGTGGTCATTGATACCTGAGGCCCTGTTCACACTTGTGTTGTGGCATCACTTTTTTTTTTTTTTTTACGGGCCTTCCTCTGCTCCAAAAAATGTGCCAAAGAAGCTCATGTACCAAATTTTGGCACTGAGTCAGGTGCTTTTGGAGTTGCGTGTTTTGCTGCAATTTTCTTGCGCTTTGTCATGACAATCGGAGTAAAATGGCACCGCAAGCGTGCCGCACGTTTTGTTTGTTGCAATTCTGCTTGGGGTTCCAATACACTTGGGTGTGAACAGACCTAAAAAACAGGAGAGAGGCAACCTCAGCTATGCTTAAAATGCATTTAGCACAGCCAATAAAGTTGGGCTGGTAATAATAATCCACAATACATCTGTGCCAGCTCATCTCTCAAGTACCTCTTTACAAGTATAGTCCATTTTAATATTGAGCAACTTGCAGGTTCAAACTGACAGGACAAAAAGAAAAAAAGATGTAAAAATACATTGGTAAACAGTTGTAAATTGTTGTACAGAATACCATTTCATTTTTTGTTGCAAAATACAATTTTTAGAATTACAGAAATGCCACTGATTTTCTATGATGTATCATTGCATTTTATTTAAGTTTTAGGTAAAATGCTACCTTCAGTAATACAGCTTTATTTTCCTCCTAATTGAAACCTCATCATTAAAGTGCATTACAGTAGAAATTTGTTTTGTACATTCATTACTTGTTTGTATGTAAAGTGAAACTCCAGTACTTAAAAAATGATCTATATCTCATGCACTACGCAAGCCATAGAAAGTTTTTCTATTTGAATATGTGTTTATCAAAATGATCAGCTCCTTGCTCGTGTAATTGGCTTAATACTATTTTTTTTTTTTTTTTTTTATATAAAATCGTGGAGAGCTTGAGATCAGATTAGACATCCCCTGTAGTGGTCTGCACTAAAATTTCAACTTTATGTATGAAACTTCTTCCTGTCTAACCCTGCCATGATATACTGTGTATATATACATGGTCAGCAGTGATACTGGGTAGGCTGTGGCATTTAAAACGATGCTCAATTGGTATTAAGGGGCTCAAAGTGTGCCTAGAAAATATCCCCCACACCATTACACCACAACCACCAGCCTGAACCGTTGATACAAGTCAGGATAGATTCATGTTTTCATGTAGTTTGCACCAAATTCTGACCCTACCATCTGAATGTCACAGCTGAAATTGAGACTCCTCAGACCAGGCAACGTTTTTCCAATCTTCTGTTGTCTAATTTTTGTGAGCCTGTGCCAATTGAAACCTCAGTTTCTTTCCCATTCTGATGCTTGATTTAAACTTCAGCAAGTTGTCTTCACCACATCTAGATGCCTAAATCCATTGAGTTGCTGCCATGTGATTGGCTGATTAGCAATGTGTGTTACCAAGCAATTGAACAGGTGTACGTGAAAAGGGGCTGGTGAGTGTATATAAACATACATTGATCAACCATAACATTATCACCATTTAGTTAAAGTGAATAACATTGATTCCTGTTACATGGCATCTGAAAAAAAAAAAAAAATGGGCAAACGTAAGAATTTGAGTGACTTTGACAAGGGCCAAATTGTAATGGCTAAATGACTGGGTCAGAGCATCTCCAAACCTGCAAAAAAGTGGTCCAAAGAAGAAAAACTAGTGCCAGGATCATGGGCTGCCAAGGCTCATTGATGCACATGGGGAGAGAAGGCTGGCCTTTGTAGTCCAATCTAATAGAAGAGCTACTGTAGCTCAAATTCTGAAAAAGTTAATGCTGATTTGACAGAAAGGTGGCAAAACATATACAGTACATAGTAGTTTGTTGTGCATGGGGGCTGTGTAGCCGTTGAGCGAACAGGGTGCCCATGCTGACCCGTGTCCAAAGCCCAAACACACATGTACATCAGAACTGGACCATGGAACAATGAAAGAAAGGGGCCTGGTCTTATGAATAATGTTTTCTTTTATATCATGTGGCTGGGTGAGCTTACTTGGGGAAGAGATGACACCAGCATGCTCTGTGGGAAGAAGGCATGCCAGCGGAGGCTTAACTACTTGCTGACAACCTGCGGTTGACGGCGACAAGTTTGCTCGATAAGGCAAATCGCCGTCAAACGACGACTGCTGCGATCACGAGCCGTGTGCGCGCACACGCCACCTAGGCGCGGGTACTGCAGCGCCATTCGACACAGGGCCAATGATTTTTGGCCTGGCCCTTCCGATCGGCCCTGCCAATGATAAGACTCCTCTGCCTCTGAAATGTAAACAGAGGCAGAGGAAGTTAGCTCCCCTTCCTCCCTGAAGCCCTTTTCGGTTTCAGCGAAGAAGGAGCATCAAAAAAATGTGAGTTGCACAACAGCACACTGACACCTGGTCACATAGGCACATTTAACCCATTGATCGCCCCCCAGTTAACCCTTTCACTCCCTGTCACCCCCTGTCAGTGTCATATAGTGCAGCGATCTGATTTTTGCCGATCGCTGTACTTGTGACCCTTGTGACGCTAAATCAGTGTTGGGTTAGGCTAGTACTAGGCCTTGTTAGGTGAAAATACCCCCCCCCAAATAAAGTTTTTAACCCCTTCATTGTCACCTGTGATCACCGTATAAGTGTCACGGGTGACGCTAGCTAGATTGTGTTTTTTTTTCAATCAGAATACCCGCCGTAAATACCTTATAGGTTTTAACCCCCGATCGCCCGGCGGTGACCCCAGTTAGGTTTTGGTGTGCGTTAGGGTCAGCGTAAACGCCAGGTCAGTTAGCGAGGTACTCTGACACGCACGCACATTAGGTAAGTGCTAGATATTGTAGTATCTGATCAGATCAATATCTGCGATTTGATCAGATCTATATTAGCGTCCCCACTAGATTAGGGTTCTAAAAAAGTGTTAGCGGGATCAGCCCAGATAACTGCTAACACCTGCGTTTAGCCCCTCCGCTCAGCCCACCCAAGTGCAGGATCAATAGATCGCTGTCACTTACCAAACACTTTACACATATCTGCAGCCTTCGCAGAGATCACGCCCGATCCCTGTGAATTCTGACAGTGAATTTGGTAGTGTTTGAAACGGGCTCTGACAACCAGGTGCACTTTTTTGCCTGTGAGTCACGCTTGTGTACGTTTCAAATTTAGAAAGCCCAAAATGTCTGGCCGCACGTACACTAGCTTAGAGGCCTACAATGTGCTGAGTTTGTCAGATGAGAGCGATGGGGAAGCCTCACTGTCAGAATCAGGCTCAGCATATGAACCTGTATACAGCAGCGGCACCCTAACAGATAGCTCTGACGACGAAGTTGTGGTCCTTGCTAGAGCCAGGCATACCAGACCCCGTTCTGCTGTCAGTGATGTGCGTGAACCGCAGGGCTCTCGTATGCAGCAGAGAGCCAGTACTAGTGCTGCTATCCGTTCTGGTGACCTGGCAAGCACCAGCGGCCTAGTACCCCTTGGACGTAGACGAACCTGCACGGCAGTATCACGTGTTGACGTGGCGAGTCCCATAAGTACAGTACAAGCTGATGTGGCTAGCACGAGTAATGCCCCGCAGTCATGAAGAAGACGAACACAGGCCCGCAGAACCCATAGTGCCCTTCCTGACGCGCTTGCAAACCCTGATTGGCAACCCACCACTGATGCAGCCCCCCCCCCCCCCCATTCACTGGTTAACCCTGAATCACGGTGAATACAGCTGATTTTACGGCCATTGATTTTTATTCACTGTATTTCACTGAAGATCTCTATAGATCTATTGTGGACCAAAGCAATTTATATGCTGGTCAATTCATCGCCATGAATCCCCATTTGATACTTGCCAGAGACTGGAAACCAATCACGGTTCCAGAGTTTAAGACCTTTCTGGGCCTTTCCCTCCTCATGGGCATAACTAAAAAAACTGAATTGTGGTCATATTGGTCCACGCACCCAATTCACCATATGCCCTTGTTCTCTGCTTGCATGTCCAGGGCACGGTACGAGCAGATTTTGTGGTTCATGCACTTTAGTGATAATGAACTTAGTCGTCCACGGGGTGACCCTGAATTCGACCGGCTCTACAAAATTCGGCCCCTCATAAACCACTTCAACCAGAAGTTCACCACAATTTTTATTCCCAACAAAGTTGTGTGCGTGGACGAGTCCCTGGTTAAATTTTCTGGCCGTCTTGCTTTCAAGCAGTACATCCCCAGCAAGCGTGCCAGATACTGGGTCAAACTGTATAAGCTCTGTGACAGGGCCACAGGCTATACACATAGTTTCATGGTTTATGAGGGCAAAGATAGTCAGGTAGAGCCGGTAGGATGCCCAGACTACATAGGGAGCGCTGGCAAGATTGTGTGGAGCTTGGTGTCGCCCTTATTCGGAAAGGGGTACCACTTTTACATGGACAATTATTACACAAGCTTGCCACTGTTTAGTCACTTATTTGATCATCAGATTGGCGCATGGTGGCACCATGCGACCTAATCGCCGGGGCTTCCCCCAATGGCTTGTAGAATCCCGTCTTAGTCGGGGGGAGAGAGCCTGCGCTGAGTAATAATTTGCTCGCGCTGAAGTGGAGGGACAATCGGAATGTTTTCGTTCTGACCTCCCTTCATGCAGATACGACAGTGCAAATTTCTACGGCGACTGGTCTTGTGGAGAAACCCCTCTGTGTCCACGAATATAACCTAAATATGGGAGGGGTGGACCTCAATGATCAGTTACTGGCGCCGTACCTAATTGCCCATAAAGCGAGGCGCTGGTACAAAAAAGTGTCTCTCTACTTTTTTCAATTGGCTTTGCTGAACGCTCATGTCTTATACAGAGTTTCAGGACTGACAGGTTCCTTCCTCAAATTCATGGAAGAGATCGTCACAGCCCTTCTGTTTCCAGATGGTGCTGCACCCCCTGTTCACAATGTGAATGCAGTTAGCCGGCTGCATGGGAGGCACTTTCCACGTCTCCTCTGTGGTACCCCAGGCCAAAGAACACCCCAAAAGAGATGTCGTGTCTGCAGACGACGCGGATACAGGCGTGACACCCGCAGTTATTGCAAAACCTGTCCTGACCAGCCTGGTCTCTGCATCAATGACTGTTTTGAACGCTATCACACATTAGTGAATTATTAGCGTAGGGTGCAGCAGACACAGCGATAGGCACACTGACATAGGGTCTCCAAAGATGCCAGTGCATTTTGAGACCCAAACCTGGAACCGATTTTTAGTTACAAAAAAAAAGCATACAAAAAAAAAAGTTAAAAAATAAAATAAAAAAACCAAAAACAGTTGTACGTTTCTTTTTTTCTCTTGTTTTCTCTCTAATCTCTCTCTATTAATATTTTCTGTGCATACCTGCTTGTTACTGTTTTTGTATCATGTTTTTTTTGCAGGTATGTAATTTTTTATGTTAATGCTTACCTGTAATGTTGTTAATGTGTGTTATATTTTTTTCTTTTTAGCAGGTATGTAATGTTTTTATGTAATTGTGTTTTATTAATTGTTTGTTCATTTTCAGGTACGCTATTCAGCTGCAGCACTGATTTATTAATGGTGACAGCAAAAGCGTTTGCTCCCACCATTCATAAAGCAGCAACTCCAGCGCTGTTGGCGGTGATTTCACCACCACAGTTAAAAATAGAGCAAATATACCGTAGCATAGGGGCAGTGGGTGGAAATTGGGGCGGATTGCCCCTATGCTCCGGTATATTTTTTTAAAAAGTGGCTATGCCCACCATTAGAAGTGGGAGGATGAAGGGAGGTTTTCTAATGAAAAAAAGAACATTACTATATATGCCCAACAAGGACCAGCGACATACTAGTGTGTTGCTGGTCTTTTCAGGCTATCCTATCCCACCAGGGAACATGAGAATGCAGCTGGTGGTTCCGCCAGCTGACCATAGAGCTGATTGAAGACTAGAATGGCTCCAATCATCTTAAGAAACCGGAGGCTACGAGCATTTTGTGACTTCGGTTTCGCCAGATATAAACAGCGCCATCGGGGAAGCATTTTATCACACCGATTTTGCTGTGGTCAGATGCTTTAAGGGCTGGGGAAAGATCTAGAGTTTAGTAGACCACAAATTAAAAAAAAATATGCGACAATACCTATTTTTATCATAGGGGATATTTAAAATCCCTGTGATAAAAATAAAACTGATTAAAAAAAAAAAAAAAAGATGAAAGGGACAGTGTAAAAATAAAATAAAAAATCAAAATGAATAATTAAAAAAAAAAATGCACCCCTGCGCCCTGTGCACATGCGCATAGTTGGACGCAAGCGTTAGTCTCGTGTCGTATGTAAACAACAATTTCACCATGCATGTGAGGTATCAACGCGAATGTCAGATCGAGGGCAGTAATCCTAGCAGTAGACCTCCTCTGCAGATCTGAAGTGGTAACCTGTAAAGGCTTTTTAAGGGTTTTAAAAATGTATAGTTTGTCGCCGCTTCGCGGGTGTGCGTTATTTTTAAAGCATGTCATGTTTGGTGTCTATGCACTCTGCATGAGATCAACTTTTATATTTCACCAAAAATTTGGGCCAAATAGTGTGTTTTTGTGCATTAAAATTTGAAAGTCTTTTTTTTCCCCCAAAAAATGCGTTTGAAAAATTGCCGCGCAAATACTTTTTGAAAAAAAAAATTGTAACACGCACTATTTTAATCTGTAGGGCCTCTGCTTTAAAAAAAATATATAATGTTTGGGGGGTCAAAGTAATTTTCTAGCACAAAAAAGTATTTTCTCTTCCGTTCACTGACAGACGCAGCATTCTTATGACACATGGGGTTATGCTCATCCAACTAGGAGTAGCCTAGGCAAAACAAACAAAAGTGTAGGCTGGCCCCTCCCAGGGGGCTGTCCTCACCTTAGCATATAATCCCCCTGCTCTGTACAGCACATCAGTTTTTTTTTTTGCCTAGTGCAAGGAGTAGACCTGGTTCCCTATGGGAGCAGCGGTCTCCTGAAGATTCATCTAAGGAAGACTGCTATCAAGAAGCTGGCTGGTGGTATAGAGGATATCTCGAATCCTAATCTTTCCCCAGTCCGGCCAACACTATGCGAACCCCCTTAGGGGGGCCCACCGCATAGCGCCCGTTCCGTGCGGGCGGCCAGTGGCTAAAACCCACTAGAGCCCAGTGACTGGTTCGCCTGTCCAGTGGCCTGGCCAGCAGCATGCCTTCTTGCGGGGAGGTAGGTCTGCTCCGGATGGCTACCCGCTGCGCCCGTCGGATTGGTGAGTGAACCCCTCTTCCGCCCTAGAGGCATGGAGAGTGGGCACCTGGGCAGCTCTGTGGTGGTCAGCCGGTGGGGGTCTGTTAGAGGTCTTCCCCCCCACTCCCCCTCAATCCCCCGCAGGCATCTTTGCACTAACCGTTCGAATCTGCACCAACAGTCCGGAGCAATGTGTTAGGTGGGTCGTCGCCATTGGATTTTGGAGCACCGCTCGTTCGTGGCCAACCGCACGTGTGTAATGGCAGCGTCCATTGTTTGAGAACCATGTGGTTTCCAGCCTGCTCTCTGGCGGCCTCCAGTGGTCGATTGGGAGAGCTGCAGTCCTTGTGCAGGAAGTCCTTAAAAACGGGTGTGGGCTTCCGGTTTTTGCTTGGACAGCATGGCTGACACACACTAACAAGCTCCTGACATGCAGCAGTTCGTGAGCATTGCTCTTCGGTTGGAGTGCTGAGACATCAAACAGCAAGTATAACTGGAGCTTCCTGGGTGCTGGTAGCGGTGGGTGTAATCCGCCCGGGTCTCCCTGGCTGATTTGTGGGGTAGAGGTGGTGGTTACACAGCGGGGGTGCCGGGCTGAGATGTCAGAGGCTGGCAATTCTATGGCAGAGGTACCTGCAGATCTACAGTCCACCCCAGGAGCATTTGTGTCCTTGGAACAGTTGAGGGCGGTGTTTGGGGAGTTCCTCCCCCGGGCAGGGGTGCCCGTTTCGAGGGGCCCCCAGAAGCGCCCACCCCCCCTTAGGGGGGGATTCAGATCTAGAAAGCGCTTCAGTGGTCACACCTGTGGATTTTTCAGGGGGTGAGCCGCCCTCAGAGGGCGAAGAGGATCAGAAAGCGATAGTGGAAGCACTGATCACTGATATTCGCGACTCTATGCGACTGGACCAAACAGGGGAGTCGCAGGAGTCCGCATATGTTTGTGGACCGCTTAGACCCCCTAGGGCTTAGCCTTATGATCAGGTGTTTGAACAGGCAGTGTTTGAGGAATGGCGTAAGCCACCAAGTTCCTTGGCTTTGCCTAAAAGCTTTGCTGTTCGCTACCCCTTTGAGGAAAGCTTTACTAAGAGATGGGCTTCCCCGGTGGTGGACCCTGCCGTGGATCGTGTGAATAAGGCAACCACCATCCCCTGGGAGGGGTCGCCATCCTTTATAGAGGCGGCCGATCGCCGCACAGAGACAGTGTCTAAAACACTATTCTTGTTGGCTGGGTCAGCCATGCGGCCAGTGCTAGCAACTGCTATGGCGGCAGTCTCTTCGTGAGCACGCTGCCGCGCTGCGCACTAGTTTGTCTGGTGAATGTGCACAGGCTGAAGTATAGCGAGTGCAACATTTGGAAGAGGGTCTCCACTACATATGCCATGCTGCTTTGGATCTTCTCCCCATATTGTCAAAAATGTCTTTGTTCAATTATCAGGCGGGTGCTGTGGCTCCGCTCTTAGTCGGGCGACCAGGCTTCAAAGAAAGCTCTGGCAGACCTGCCCTTTCAGGGAGGGCGTCTGTTTGGCCCACAGTTGGATAAAATTATTAAGGATTTCACGGGAGGGAAGAGCACTATCCTTCCAGAGCCGAAGCGACGAGATCGTCGTCGTAGGCAGGGTCCTGTCTTTTCTGGTCAGAAGTTTTTTCGGGCGCCTGGCCCATCGGCTGCATCCGCATGATGGGTTGCCCCCACCCGCCTCACGGGTGAGGGGCCGGTTTCTGGGGGTTGCAAGCTCTGCCCCCAGAAAAGTCCTTCCCCCTTAAACTTGAGGCTCCCGCAGGAGCGTTGGGGGGTGCTTCTAGGCGCCGGTCAGGCGCTCAGCAGTCAGAAGTCATCATTAACTCTGGCTTGCCGGCTGGGGTACCTAGGTCTGTTTCCGGACATAGTACAGAATTGGTCGATGTAGGTACCGGAACTGAGAGCGAGCAGGCTTTACCTGTGCCATTGGACAGAGAGGCTGCGCCACCCAGTTCTGGTTCAGTCGGTCAATGCCACGGAGGTGGCGTAGGTAAACCTTTAGGGCGGAACAAGAAGCACAGCAACAGCCGCGGACGCGGCTCTGATCCTTCTGGGGGGGGCAGTGCTTCACAGGCCTCGGGGTCAGTATCGGTTGCTGTACATTTTTCCTCCTCTAACCGGGTATTGAGGGAGAGGGGTGTCTCTGACTCTGTAATCCCTACTATGATAAAAGCATGCAAGAGTTCCTCACGTAAGAATTATCATAGGACCTGGAAGGTCTATATTACCTGGTGCGAGGCAGGGGCTTGGAACCCCCGCTCTTATAGAGTGTCCAGAGTACTGTCATTTTTACAAGGACTGGACAAGAACCTGGCGTTAAATATGCTTAAAGGGCAGGGTTCGGCCCTGGCGGTTCTTTTTCAACGGCCCTTGGTGTCTCATTCATTGAACCGTACATTTGCACAGGGGGTACGTCATGTGGCTCCTCGGATACGGTCGCCTGTGGCACCGTGGGATTTGAATATGGTGCATTCTGTGTTGCAGAAGCCACCATATGAAAGGATTAGGGACATTCCCTTACAGTTGTTGTTGCAGAAGGTGGCCTTTCTGGTGGCTATCATCCGCCAGGCGGGTGTCGGAGTTAGCTGCATTATCCTGCAGGTCACTTTACTTGGCCCTACATAAGGACAAGGCAGTTCTGCGGCCTTCCCCTTCGTCTCTTCCGAAGGTGGTTTCTTCCTTTCATTTAAATGAGGATACTGTTCTCCCCTCATTGTGCCCGCACCCGTCACATCCCAAAGAAGTGGAACTGCATTCTTTGGATGTGGTGAGGGCCTTGCGGGTGTATTTAAGTTCTACAGCTTCCTTTCGGAAGTCTGATTCTTTATTTTTGCCTACGGAAGGGTCCCTCAAAGGTATGGCGGCCTCGTTGGATACGGAAGACCGTGACTCATGCATATGAGATTCGGGGTAAGGTTCCCCCGTTCCCAGTCATGGCTCATTCCACCAGGGCAGTTAGTACTTCCTGGGCGTTTAGACACCAAGCGTCGGTGTCTCAGGTGTGCAAGGCAGCTACTTGGGCCTCAGTGCACACGTTTTACAAAATTGATGTTTCGGCATCCTCGGATGCTGCTTTTGGCCGCAAGGTGTTTCAAGTGGCAGTATAGGCGTGGTTAGCGCCGCCTGAGAGGGCGTTTTTCTGTTGGGTACAGTTGTTATGATTTGCCCACCCCTCTTGATTGGCACAGCTTTGAGACGTCCCCATGTGTCATAAGAAGGCTGCATCTGTCAGTGAACGGAAGAGAAAAAGGGATTTTTTTGTATAACTTACCGTAAAATCATTTTCTCTGAGTTCACTGACAGATGCAGCACCCACCCCTCTGCGTTGGTTTTGTACGGCTTGTTACGAACTGATGTGCTGTACAGAGCAGGGGGATTATATGCTAAGGTGAGGACAGCCCCCTGGGAGGGACCAGCCTACACTTTTGTTTGTTTTGCCTAGGCTACTCCTAGTAGGATGAGCATAACCCCATGTGTCATAAGAAGGCTGTGTCTGTCAGTGAACTCAGAGAAAAGGATTTTACGGTAAGTTATACAAAAAATCCCTTTTTTTTTTCATGTAAACAAAGAGTGTCAGAAAAGACTTGGTGGATCAAGTGGTTAGAAGAGTGGGTGATGTTGGGCATAAAATGCCAGGACAGTTCAAAACCCCCCCCAAATGACACCATTTTGGAAAGTAGACACCCAAGCTATTTTCTGAGAGGAATGTTGAGTCCATGGAATATTTGATATTTTTGTCATTAGTGATTGTGTATTTTTTTTATTTTTTTTTTTGTCATTTTTCAAAGTTGTCACTGAAATTATATATTGCTCACCCATGCCATGGGTATGTGTGGAATTACACCCCAAAATACAATCTGCTGCTTCTCCTGAGTACGGGGATACCCCATGTGTGAGACTTTTTGTGAGTCTATCCGTGTACGGGACCCCGAAAACCAATCACCGCCTTCAGGATCTCTAAGGGCGAAAATGTATGCCTTCACCCCACACTACCTATCCAGGTTTCGGAGACCATGAAATGCCCAGATAGCAAAAAAAAAAACCCAAATGACCCCATTTTGGAAACTAGACACCCCAAGCTATCTGCTGACAGGCACGTTGAGTCCATGGAATATTTTATATTTTGCCACAAGTTTCCGGGAAATTGCAATTTTTATTTACTTTTTTTTTTTTTTTTACACAAAGTTGTCACTGAAATGATATATTGCTCACACGCCATGGGTATATGTGGAATTACACCCCAAAATTAATTCTGCTTCTCTGGAGTATGTGGATACCCCATGTGAGACTTTTTGGGAGCCTATCCGCGTACAGAACCCCGAAAACCAATCACCGCCTTCAGGATTTCTAAGGCCATAAAATGGTGATTTTACTCCTCTGTACCCATCACGGTTTTGGAGGCCCTGAAATGTAAAGGTAGCACAAAACCCCCCCAAATGACCCCATTTTGGAACGTAGACACCCTAAGCTATTTGCTAAGAGGCATGGTGCATATTTTTTGCAGCTCTCATTTGTTTTGGAAAATTAAGAAATAAACCGATTTTTTTTTTTTTTTTTTTTTTTTTTTTTTTTTTTTTTTTTTTTAATTTTTTCCAATTTCAAAACTTTGTGACAAAATGTGAGATCTTCAAAATACTTCTCAGCAAATAGCTTGGAGTGTCTGCTTTCCAAAATGGGGTCATTTGAGGGGGTTTTGTTCTATCTGGGCATTCCATGGCCTCCGAAACTGTGATCGGGAGTGAGGAGTAAAATCACCTTTTTACGCACTTAAAAAGACTGAAGGTGGTGATTGGTTTTGGGGTCCCGTACGCGGCTAGACTGCCAGAGAGTCTCACATATGTGGTATCCCCGTATTCAGAAGAAGCAGCAGAATGTATTTTGGGGTGTCATTTCACATATACCCATGGCATGTTCAAGTAACTTATCATTTAGTGAGAACTTTGTGGAAAAAAAAAATGTAATTTCTCTTCCGTTCACTGACAGACGCAGCCTTCTTATGACACATGGGGTTATGCTCATCCTACTAGGAGTAGCCTAGGCAAAACAAACAAAAGTGTAGGTTGGCCCCTCCCAGGGGGCCGTCCTCACCTTAGCATATAATCCCCCTGCTCTGTACAGCACATCAGTTTTTATTTGCCTAGTGCAAGGAGTAGACCTGGTTCCCTATGGGATCTGCGGTCTCCTGAAGAATCATCTAGGGAAGACTGCTATCAAGAAGCTGGCTGGTGGTATAGAGGATATCTCGAATCCTAATCTTTCCCCAGTCCGGCCGACACTATGCGAGCACCCTTAGGGGGGCCCACCGCATAGAGCCCGTTCCGTGCGGGGGGCCAGTGGCTAAAACCCACTAGAGCCCAGTGACTGGTTTGCCTGTCCAGTGGCCTGGCCAGCAGCATGCCTCCTTGCGGGGAGGTAGGTCTGCTCCGGGTGGCTACCCGCTGTGCCTGTCAGGTTGGTGAGTGGACCCCTCTTCCGCCCTAGGGGCATGGAGAGTGGGCAGCTCTGTGGTGGCCAGCCGGTGGGGTCCGTTAGAGGCCTTCCCCCCCACCCCCGCAGGCACCTTTGCACTAACCGTTCGAATCTGCACCGACCGTCCGGAGCTCTGTCAGGCGGGTCGTCGCCATTGGATTTTGGAGCACCGCTCGTTCGTGGCCGACCGCACGTGTAATGGCAGCGTCCATTGTTTGAGAACCATGTGGTTTCCAGCCTGCTCTCTGGCGGCCCCCAGTGGTCGGTTAGGAGAATTGCAGTCCTTGTGCAGGAAGTGCTTAAAAACGGAAGTGGGCTTCCGGTTTGCGCTTGGACAGCGTGGCTGACACACAGTAACAAGCTCCTGGCGTGCAGTAGTTCGTGGGCATTGCTCTTTCGGTTGGAGTGCTGAGGCATCAAACAGCAAGTATAGCTGGCGCTTCCTGGGTGCCGGTAGCGGTGGGTGTAATCCGCCCGGGTCTCCCTGGCTGATTTGTGGGTTAGAGGTGGTGGTTACACAGCGGGGGTGTCGGGCTGAGATGTCAAAGGCTGGCAATACTATGGCAGGGGTACCTGCAGATCTACAGTCCACCCCAGGAACATTTGTGTCCTTGGAACAGTTGAGGGCGGTGTTTGGGGAGTTCTTTCCCCGGCAGGGGGGCCCGTTCCGAGGGGCCCCCAGAAGCGCCCACCCCCCCTCTTTCTTCAGGGGAGGATTCAGATCTAGAAAGCGCCTCAGTGGTTACACCTGTGTATCTTTCAGAGGGTGAGCCGCCCTCAGAGGGCGAAGAGGATCAGGAGGCTCCTAGTTCGCGGGATAAAGCGATAGTGGAAGCAATGATATTTGCGACTCTATGCGACTGGACCAAACAGGGGAGTCGCATGAGTCCGCATATGTTTGTGGACCGCTTAGACCCCCTAGGTCACCTAGGGCTTACCCTTATGATCAGGTGTTTGAACAGGCAGTGTTCAAGGAATGGCATAGGCCACCAAGTTCCTTGGCTTTGCCTAAAAACTTTGCTGTTCGCTACCCTTTTGAGGAAAGCTTTACTAAGGGATGGGCTTCCCTGGTAGTGGACCATGCCGTGGCTCGTGTGAATAAGGCAACCATCATCCCCTTGGAGGGGTCACCATCCTTTTAAGGAGGCGGCCGATCGCCGCACAGACAGTGTCTAAAGCACTATTCTTGTTGGCTGGGTCAGCCATGCGGCCGGCGCTAGCAACGGCTATGGCGGCACAGTCTCTTCGTGAGCACGCTGCCGCACTGCGCACTAGTTTGTCTAGTGAATGTGCACAGGCTGAAGTACAGCGGGTGCAACATTTGGAAGAAGGTCTCCGCTACATATGCCATGCTGCTTTGGATCTTCTCCCCATATTGTCAAAAATGTCTGTTTTTTCAATTGTTATCAGGCGGGTGCTGTGGCTCTGCTCTTGGTCGGGCGACCAGGCTTCAAAGAAAGCTCTGGCAGACCTGCCCTTTCAGGGAGGGTGTCTGTTTGATCCACAGTTGGATAAAATTATTAAGGATTTCACGGGAGGGAAGAGTACTTTCCTTCCAGAGCCGAAGCGACGAGATCGTCGTCGTAGGCAGGGTCCTGTCTCTTCTGGTCAGAAGAAGTTTTTTTGGGCGCCTGGCCCAGCAGGCAAGGCCAGGAAGGCATTCACGGGCCACAGCAAAAGGCCCTGGCAGCGTAAGCCTGAAAAAATGGAGGACAAGTCTGCCTCCGCATGATGGGTTGCCCCCACCCGCCTCACGGGTGGGGGGCTGGTTTCTGGGGTTGCAAGCAGCTCTCTGCCCCCAGAAAAGTCCTTCCCATCAAACTTGAGGCTCCCGCAGGAGCGTCGGGAGGCGCTTCTAGGCGCCGGTCAGGCGCTCAGCAGACAGAAGTCATCATTAACTCTGGCTTGCCGGATGGAGTACCGGGGTCTGATTCCGGACACGGTACAGGCAGGGGTGTTTCTAACACCAAGCAAGCTTCTAACGCTTCAGGTAGGACGAACCCTGTGATCGCACCAGTGGTTCTCCTTACGGTTCTGTATATGGGAATCTCCTCTATCCCTGGACGGGCCGATCAGGTCGGAGCATCAGTCCCGGGAACCCTTGGCTTGGGGGATTTAGGTTCCGGCCCTAAAGGGGGGAGAAGTTTTCCTCCCCTCAATTGGTCAATGTAGGTACCGGAACTGAGAGCGATCATGCTTTGCCTGTCCCGTTGGACAGTAAGGCTGCACCGCCCGGTTCTGGTTCAGTTGGTCAATGCCACGGAGGTGGCGTAGGTAAGCCATCAGGGCGGAACAAGAAGCACAGCAACAGCCGCGGAGGTGGCTCCGGTCCTTCGGGGGCGGGGGGGGGCAGTGCTTCACAGGCCTCGGGGTCAGTATCGGCTGCTGTACATTTTTCTCTCCTCTAAAGGCTCTACCGCGGGTTGTACGCGGGGTAGAAGCGGGGGGGGAATCCCGGCAATCCTGGTAGCTCCCGATTGGCCCCGGCGTCCTTGGTACGCCGACGTAGTGCGGATGGTGGCAGAGGTTCCGTGGCATCTTCCACTTCGCGAAGACCTACTGTCTCAGGGGCCCATCTGGCACCATGCTTTACCCTCGCTGGCTTTGACGGCTTGGCTATTGAGTCCCAGGTATTGAGGGATAGGGGTGTCGCTGACTCCGTAATCCCTACTATAATTAAAGCACGTAAGAGTTCCTCATGTAAGATTTATCATAGGACCTGGAAGGCCTATATTACCTGGTGCGAGGCAGGGGGTTGGAACCCCCGCTCTTATAGAGTGTCCAGAGTATTGTCATTTCTGCAGCAAGGACTGGACAAGAACCTGTCGTTAAGTATGCTTAAGGGGCAGATTTCGGCCCTGGCGGTTCTTTTTCAACGGCCCTTGGCTTCTCATTCATTGATCCGTACATTTGTACAGGGAGTACGTCATGTGGCTCCTCGAATACGGTCGCCTTTGGCACCGTGGGATTTGAATCTAGTGCTTTCTGTGTTGCAGAAGCCACCATATGAAAGGATTAGGGACATTCGCTTACAGTTGTTGTCGCAGAAGGTGGCCTTTTTGGTAGCTATCACATCCGCCAGGCGGGTGTCGGAGTTGGCAGCATTATCCTGCAGGTCACCTTACTTGGTCCTCCATAAGGACAAGGCAGTTCTGCGGCCTTCCCCTTCGTTTCTTCCGAAGGTGGTTTCTTCCTTTCATTAAAATGAGGATATTGTTCTCCCCTCATTGTGCCCACACCCGTCACATCCCAAAGAAGTTGAGCTGCATTCTTTGGATGTGGTGAGGGCCTTGCGGGTGTATTTAAGTTCTACAGCTTCCTTTTGGAAGTCTGATTCTTTGTTTTTGCTGATGGAAGGGTCACGCAAAGGTATGACGGCCTCGTCAGCTACCGTGTCTTGTTGAATACGGAAGACCGTGACTCATGCATATGAGATTCGGGGCAAGGTTCCCCCGTTCCCAGTCACGGCTCATTCCACCAGGGCAGTTAGTACTTCCTGGGCGTTTAGACACCAAGCCTCTGTGTCTCAGGTGTGCAAGGCAGCTACTTGGGCCTCAGTGCACACGTTTACTAAGTTTTACATAATTGATGTTTTGGCATCCTCGGATGGTGCTTTTGGCCGCAAAGTATTACAAGCGGCAGTATAGGCGCAGTTAGCGCTGCCTGAGAGGGCGTTTTTCCTGTTGGGTACAGTTATAATTTTGCCCACCCCTCTTGATTGGCACAGCTTTGGGACGTCCCCATGTGTCATAAGAAGGCTGCGTCTGTCAGAGAACGGAAGAGTAAAAGGGATTTTTTTTGTATAACTTACCGTAAAATCCTTTTCTCTGAGTTCACTGACAGATGCAGCACCCACCCCTCTGCGTTGTTTGTACGGCTTGTTACGAACTGATGTGCTGTACAGAGCAGGGGGATTATATGCTAAGGTGAGGATGGCCCCCTGGGAGGGGCCAACCTACACATTTGTTTGTTTTGCCTAGGCTACTCCTAGTAGGATGAGCATAACCCCATGTGTCATAAGAAGGCTGTGTCTGTCAGTGAACTCAGAGAAAAGGATTTTACGGTAAGTTATAAAGAATACTGTGTACCCCTGCAGGGTTTCGACACGGTTAGTTCTCCCCACCCGTTTTAATATTGACATGGGTTGTCCTTTTTGCGGGAGAGTCCGTCGCGATTGACGCGGATATGACGGCGAACA
>BLSH010345930.1:2322812-2338259 GCA_018402905.1 Glandirana rugosa | reverse complement strand
TTATATGGAAATGGTTCACCTGCCCGCCCCCCCCCCCCCCCCTTGCAGTGCCCACAGCTTATAAATCTTCTTTTTACATTAAAATACTGCCACTATATACCTTTTTGGCTGATCTGTACACCACGGTCTGGTGGTCATGTGCCTCAGTCCTGAGTGTTCAGGTAGGAGGAGATTTCCACTACAGCTCCATCAATCAAAATGTGACCTCCCACCCACTGTGTTCTTTTTTTAGTTACTGGGCATGAAGGAGGAGGGAGGGACTGGGCTGTCATTTAGGATATGTATACACGCCAACATGTTTTATGTCATACCATGTGACCTGACTAGCTCAGCTCAACAAGGAAAGGTTTTCTCTAGCAATAGAGACCAAACCGAGCATGTGCAAAGGGACTACTTCCACAGTGAGTATAAGAAGCATGCAATTCTGCATATACAGACTGATTTTACTGTTGTGGGTTTAGTAACACTTTAACTGGTTCCCGACCGCGCGCCGTGTTTTCACGGCGGCAGTCGGGGGGCCCTGCGCGAATCGCCGTAAATAAGCGGCGATTCGCATTTGGCCACCAGGGGGCACGCGCGCGCGCGCACCCGCCGCACTCCTGGGGAATGTGCCCGCGGCTCGGGCGGACCCGATGTCCGCCGGCGAGCCGCGATGAGCGGCTACAGGGCAAAGAACGGGGAACCGCCGATGTAAACACGGCGGTTCCCCGCCCTGTCAGTGGGGCATGAGAGATCTACTGATCCCTGTCACTGGGATCAGTTAGATCTCTCATGCCCATGTTAGCCCAACCCCCCCACAGTAAGAACACACCCAGGGAACACACTTAACCCCTAGCTCTCCCCCTGCAGGTTAACCCCTTCACTGCCAATGACATTTATACAGTAATCAGTGGACATTTAAATTTCTGATTGCTGAATAAATGTCATTGGTCCCAAAAAAGTGTCAAAATGTTCCGACATGTCCCCCCCAATATCGCATTACCGCTAAAAATCGCAGATTGCCGCCATTACTAGTAAAAATAAAAAAAAACCCAGAAATGAATTCTCATCATCCGTAAACGCGGCCACTTTTGCGCAAACCAATCAATAAACGCCAATTGCAATTTTTTTTTAATCGCAAATATGAGGAAGAATATAAATCGGCCAAAAACGGTGAAAAAAAATGTTTTTTTATATTTTTTTTTTTGATTTGAATTTTAGCAAAAAGTAAGAAATGGTCGCTCTTCTTTTGTTTATAGCGGCGATAAGAAATGACGCAGAGGCGATCAAATACCACCAAAAGAAAGCTCTATTTGTGGGAAAAAAGGACGCAAATTTTGTTTGGGTACAACGTCGCACGACCGCGCAATTGTCAGTTAAAGCGACACAGCGCCGAATCGCAAAAAGTGCTCTGGTCCTAAAGTGCAAAATTCTTCCGGGGCTGAAGTGGTTAAGCTAATAGAAAAGCTTTAATATTCTGAGTCACTTGGGCTGATTTACTAAAAGAATAGAGCATGTATTTTGCAAAGTGAATTATCACTTAAATCAGTGAATGAGTTGATGCAGCATTTGCTTTGAATATCATGGGCAAGGGACTATATTAAAAAAAAAAAAAGGATTTCTGCTTGCACATGATTGGATAATGGAAGTCATTCACCAAGCTAAATAAACAGTCTCTATTCCTTTAGTAAATCTTCCCCTCTGACATGGAACAAGTATATGAAGCTTAGGCTTAAAGTGGTAGTAAACTTTTCTATATACCCAGTGAAATTACCAACCTCAGAGGATGCACAGAGATTAAACAAATCCTCCTACATAAGTTGCACCTGTTTGTCTTCTTTAAATCTGCTTAAAGTCCAGAATTTATAAAGGTTGTCTGAGCGGTCTGAAAATGGGACGGATAACTGAAATTACACTCTGCAGAGCTCAGTGAGGAGAGCTGATTGCACACCCCTTCAGACAGCAACAGAGCTGAGGCTCCCAATCACAGGTTGTGTGCTGAAAGCTCCCTCTGGTCACCCTTTTTCCCCTGGTGTCAGGGAAACTTGTCAGAAGTGACTCATACGGATAGCAGAGGACTGAAGCAGCAAACAGAAATGACAGAATGCTCTGGATAGAGACACGTACGTACACACTATAGAGGGATATGCTTTGTTCACATTTATTTAATTTCTAAGGATTATAACCACCTTATCTATTTGCATGATTACACCAGGTCAGAGTCTGAGTACTGAAGTCAACGGATCAGAAGGTCAGCCAGGCACTTGGCACTCTCTCACATGCATATCAGTAATGGCAGACTAAGCATGTCTCTCCACACAAGTCACTATCTCACGTATGCCTAAAATGCCAAGTATATGCCAAGACATAGCAGTGCAAAGTCCCATACCTTCTTACCACAATGTCATAACTGGTGCATGGCACGCTACAACATCCAATGAAGCCAGCAAAGAAACTATCACTTGTTTATCCCAAAGGAGGGGGCCCCTGTCTACGGCGAGACTCACGCCTGCGGGGCTCTGGAAGGAAGGTACTCTTACCTCCCTTGAAGTCCTTAATAAACTCATCCAAACGTGGGCCAAATAGACGTCCACCTTGAAAAGGGAGGTCAGCCAGACCTTTTTTGGAAGCGTGGTCACCGGACCAAGAACACAACCAAAGTATCCGTCTAAGTATGACGGCAAATATCGTTATTCTGGACAACATCGGCAGTAAATCAACGGCCGCATCACAAAGGTACTTGAACCCTTGGAGTAAAAACTCAGCCTTCTGCGGCGCATCCATCAGGCGACCGTCTTCCAGGTCCTTCAGGAGCTCTTCCATACACTCGGATAAATGTTGTGCCGCCATGGCGGACGCCAAGGCTGGTCGCACAGCGACTTTAAAAGCGCCTCTGTTTTTCTATCAGCGGGATCCTTAAAAGAAGGAGTCCCTTCCAGAGGAATGGTCGTCGCCTTACTAAGGCGTGCTATCGGTGGGTCCACCACAGGCGATTACCATTTTTTTTAAAAAGCTTTCCTCAAAGGGATAGCGAGCAGCGAACCGTTTTGACAGCGAAGAAGAGTGCTGTGGACGCTGCTATTCACGATAAAGAAAATGATCAAAAAAGTCATTGTAGGGATAAGCCTAGGGGGCCTAGAGGACCCACACACATATGCAGCAGACCGCGATTCGCCATCCTGATCCAGCTGCAGCTTAGTGCGAATGTCAGCGATATAGGTAGCCACCAACGCTTTTTCGCTGCAGCCGCCGCCCCCTGATCCCCCTCGCCGTCCGATGGACCCAGTTCCCCATCGGATAAGTCCGCTGGGGTCCCTGAGGCCACTTCCGGCTCAGAATCCTCCCCTGATGAATAATGAGGAGGAGGGGGACGCTTCTTGGGGACCTGTTGGGCAACCTCCGCCCGGGGGAGAAATTCGCTAAAGACCGTCCGCAGCTGGTCCAAAAATGCTCCTTGCGCAGATTGCGCTTCCTCAGCAGGTTCAGCAGTGTAATCTGCCATTGCTTTCTTCCCAGAAAAGGCTCTTAGTGACACACAAGGAGACTGAGAATGAGGCACCCCCACACTGCCGCACACCAACACCCCACAGTGCACCAGGGAACCCAGGACGACTACACCCACCAGCACCCACAGGGAGCCCAGCTATACCTGCTGTTCCGCTGCCTGTTTTTGGATGGATCGTCAGAGGAGCTGCGCCGTCAGATCACCACCGTTCCACAGAGAAGGGAGATGCTGCAGACACGTGTATTTGCAGAGCATGCAGTCAAAATGGCCGCCGTTAAACTCTAGAGGCCAAAACACACCTTCAGAGAACGTGCAGTACTGCAAATGGCTGCTCTGAGCGCTAGAGGGAAAGCCCCATAGGCCCAAAATGTCTGCGGCTACGGCAAAATGGCGGCGAAAAATCGATACGAACGCCCAGGCGATCGGTGCGGGGGAGGGAGGGGTGAACGGGAGCTCCACGTGTCCCACCAGCGGCTACCCAGCAAGAAAATTTTTTTTTTTTTTTTTTTAGTTTTGCGGCCGTCGGTCCCCCTTTCCGCCCCTAAAAAGGGGGGAAGGCAGGAACTCTCACTCACCACTCCGACGAACGCCGCGGGTAGCCACCCAGTCGCAGACCTTCCGCCCCCTCTTAGGCGGTATGCTGCGGGCCAGAAAATTGCCCTTCCCGAATTGCATCCGGGAGTGGGCGCAAGGGGGGGGTCACCCCCGGCTGCCCGCACGGAACGGGCACGATGCGGCGGGTCCCCATACGTCGGGACTGGCTCGCATTGGTTGGCCAGGTCGAGGAAAGTACAGAGCCCAAGGACTCTCTATGCCCCGACCGGCTTCTTGATAGCAGATCAATTGCTTGATAGAAGACAAATAAGTAAAAGAAAATTAAATAAAAAATGGTCACAAACAGGACCGCAATTCCCCTGAAGAGAAGCCAGGTCAACTCCTTGCAAACTAGGCATTGAAACTGAAGAGCTATGCTATGAGGGGGTTTATGTAGGAAGAGAGGACGGCCCCCCATGGGAGGGGCCAGCTGTTTCTTTTCCCTGCCTAGTTAACTCCTAGTGGGACGAGCATAAACCCCACACGTCATGATGAGCTGCATCTGTCAGTAAACGATAGGAGAAATAAAAGATTACCACTATAGTTAATATCTCCACTTATATTCCCCTTACTTTTTTTTAAAGAACAGCCAGCTAAATAGTGCATTCATCTGTCACTATATAGTAGACTTCATTATGTATAGGCAACAGATGTGCTATATACAGTACTAGAAATAAAGGGATTTTATTATAACTTACCGTAAAATCCTTTTCTCTGAGTTCACTGACAGACGCAGCTCTTCTTATGACACATGGGGTTATGCTCATATCACTAGGAGTAGACTAGGCAAAAATAAAACAAACGCATAGGTTGGCCCCTCCCAGGGGGCCGTCCTCACCTTAGCATATAATCCCCCTGCTCTGCATAGCACATCATTTTGTAACAAGCCGTACAAACTCCACAGAGGGGTGGGTGCTGCGTCTGTCAGTGAACTCAGAGAAAAGGATTTTACCGTAAGTTATAATAAAATCCCTTTTACTCTTATGTTCACTGACCGACACAGCTCTTCTTATGACAGATGGGGATGTCCCAAAGCTGTGCCAATCAAGAGGGGTGGGCAAACTATAACAACAGTACCCAACAAAAAAGCCCTCTCGGGCGGCGTCATCCGCGCCTAAACTGCCACTTGTAATACTTTGCGGCCAAAAGGCAGCATCCGAAGATGCTGAGACATGAATATTATAAAACTTAGTAAACGTGTGCACTGAGGCCCAAGTAGCCGCTTTGCACACATGAGACACCGAGGCCTGGTGTCTAAATGCCCAGGAAGTACTAACTGCCCTGGTGGAATGAGCCGTGACTGGAAAAGGGGGAACCTTACCCCGAACTTCATATGCACGGTCTTCCTGATCCAACGAGAAATGGTAGCTGACGAGGCCGCCATGCCTTTGCGCGACCCTTCCGTCAGCACAAATAAAGAATCAGACATCCGAAAAGAAGCTGTAGAAATCAAATACACCCGCAAAGCCCTCACTACATCAAACGAATGCAGTTCAAATTCCTTGGGATGCGACGGGTGCGGGTACAATGAGGGAAGAACAATATCCTCATTCAAATGAAAAGAAGAAACCACCTTCGGAAGAAAAGAAGGGGGAAGGTCGCAAAACCACCTTGTCCTTATGAAGGACCAAGTAAGGTGACTTGCAGGATAATGCTGCCAACTCGGACACCCGCCTAGCGGATGTAACAGCCACCAAAAAGGCCACTTTCTGTGACAACAGTCGCAAGGGAATGTCCCTGATCTTTTCATATGGTGGCTTCTGCAGCACAAAAAGCACCAGATCCAAATCCCACGGCTCCAGAGGCGACTGTATCCGAGGGGCCACATGACGTACACCCTGTACAAATGTACGGATCAAGGAATGTGAAGCCAAGGGCCATTGAAAAAGAACCGCCAGGGCCGAAATCTGACCCTTAAGCGTACTTAACGCCAGGTTCTTGTCCAGTCCCTGCTGTAAAAAAGTCAGCACGCTGGACACTGCATAAGAGCGGGGGTTCCAACCCCCTGTCTCACACCAGGCGATATAGGCCTTCCAGGTCCTATGATAAATCTTACGTGAAGTACCCTTACGTGCTTCAATTATAGTAGGGATAACGGAGTCCGAGACACCCCTATCCCTCAACACCTGGGATTCAATAGCCAAGCCGTCAAAGCCAGCGAGGGTAAAGCAGGGTGCAAGATGGGCCCCTGAGACAGGTCTCCGCCAAGCAGAAGACGCCACGGAACATCTGTCACCATCCGCACCACGTCGGCGTACCAAGGACGCCGAGGCCAATCCGGAGCTACCAGGATTGGATTGTCGGGATTCCCTCTGCTTCTATGCGCAGAACCCGCGGTTGAAGCTTTAGGGGAGGAAAGATGTACAGTAGCCGATACCGACCCCAGGGTGCTACCACTGCGTCCGAGGCGACCGCCAATGGATCTCTTGTTCTGCACACAAAGGTCTGTACCTTGTGATTGAACTTAGAGGCCATGAGGTCCACCTCTGGTGTGCCCCACTTGAGGCAAATCTGGCGGAAGACTTCTGGATGTAGGACCACTCCCCCTGATCCAGAGTCCGGCAGCTGAGAAAGTCCGCCTGCCAGTTTTCCACGCCTGGAATGTAGATTGCAGAGAGAGCTGGCACATGAAGTTCTGCCCACCAAAGGATCAGAGCCGCCTCCGCGGCTGCTGCCGAGCTTCTCGTTCCGCCCTGATGGTTCACATATGCCACAGCCGTGGCATTGTCCAACTGAACCCGGACAGGGAGGCCTCGCCGACCAACGTGACAGACAAAGCCTGATCGCTCTCAGTTCCAATACATTTATCATAAGGCAAACTTCCTGAACTGACCAACGACCCTGGGCAGAGAACTGCCCCAGGACCCCTCCCCAGACCGACAGGCTGGCATCCGTCGTTACTATTGAGCAATTGAGGGGCAGAAAACATTTTCCCAATTTTAGGGCTGGAGCACGAATCCACCAAATCAAGGATCCTTGGGACTGATGATCCAACCTGATCAGTCTGTCTAGGGATAGGGGAGATTTGTCCCATTGCGACAAGATCGCCTTCTGCAGGAGCAGAGTATGACTCTGGGCGTAAGGTATCACTTTGAACGCCGACACCATGAGCCCCAACACTCGCATACAGAACCGCAAGGAGGACCACTGGCGTGATAACAGGGTTCGCACTGCTGCCTGTAATGTCAGGAGTTTGCTCGGCGGTAAAAACACCCTTGCCTGCACCGTGTCCAGAATCAGACCCAGGTATTCCAGTCGGTAGGATGGAGTCAACGATGACTTCTGCAGGTTGATCAGCCAACGGAATTCTTTTAATGTGGAAACCGCGATCATCACGTTCTCCAGCAGCTGACTCTGCTCTCAGGAGTAAATCGTCGAGGTACGCTACCACCGCGATACCTCGGTGTAGCCAGTGCCAGCATTGGGGCCACCACCTTGGTGAACACTCGGGGAGACGAAGCCAGCCCGAAGGGAAGTGCCACAAACTGGTAATGCAGATCTCCCACTGCGAAGCGTAGAAAACGCTGGTGACTGCGACAAACTGGAACGTGAAGATACGCGTCCCTGATATCCAGGGACGCCATGAGTTCCCCTTAGTGCAGGGCGGCCACGACCGAGCGGATGGACTCCATCCTGAAACTCTGTCTTTACAAAGCAGTTTAGTGCCTTCAGGTCCAGAACTGGCCTGACACCGCCCTTCTTGGGCACCACAAAGAGGTTTGAGTAAAATCTGTGAAATCTTTCCACCGCGGGTACCGGTACAATCACTCCCTGTTCGGCAAGCGCCTCCCGACGCCCCTGAGGGAGTTTTAAGTTTGAAGGGAAGAACCTTTCTGGGGGTAGAGAGATGAATTCTATCCTGTACCCGGACACCACCTCCAGCACCCACCGATCGGTGATGCGGGCAGCCCATCTGTCTGCGAACCCCAGCAACCGACCCCCCACCCGTGAGTCGGGCGGGGGCAACCCATCATGCAGAGGTTGACTTATCCTTCTTTTTTTTGGACTTATGTTGCCTGGGCCTTTTACTGGACCCAGCAGAAGCCTTACCGGACTTGAAGCCCTTAGCCGCTGAGCCGGGTGCACGAAAAAACTTCTTCTGACCTGAAGAAACAGGGCCCTGCCTACGGCGAAAATCTCGCCGTTTTGGCTCCGGAAGGAAAGTACTCTTCCCTCCCGTGAAATCCTTAATGATTTCATCCAACTGTGGGCCAAACAGACGCCCTTCCTGAAAGGAAAGATCTATAAGAGTTTTCTTCAAAGCCTGGTCGCCCCACCAAGAGCGGAGCCACAGCACCCGCCTGATAACAATTGCAAAAACAGACAATTTTGACAGTATGGGAAGCAGGTCCAAGGCCGCATCGCATATGTAGCAGAGACCTTCTTCCAAGTGTTGTGCACGTTGCACCTCAGCCTGTGCACACTCACAAGTTAAACTGGTGTGTAGTATGGCAGCGTGCTCGTGAAGAGATTGCGCCGCCATAGCAGGCCGCATGGCTGACCCAGCCAAAAAGAACAGTGCCTTAGACACTGCTTCCATGCGGCGATCGGCCGCCTCTTTAAAAGATGGAGACCCCTCCAAGGGAATGGTCGTTGCCTTATTCAGACGGGCCACCGGTGGGTCCACTGTTGGGGAAGCCCATCTCTTAGTAAAGCTATCCTCAAAGGGGTAGCGAACAGCAAAGCTTTTGGGTAAAGCAAAGGAATTTTGCGGCCGTAGCCATTCCTTGAACACAGCCTGTTCAAACACCTGATCATAAGGGTAGGCCCTAGGGGACCTAGAGGGCTTAAGCGATCCACAAATATATGTGGACTCAAGCGACTCCCCTGCTTGGTCAAGTTGCATGGCGTCACGGATATCAGTGATCAAAGCGGCCACTATCGCTTTGTCGCGCAAAAATGGAGCCTCCTGATCACCTTCGCCGTCTGAGGGTATCAGTTCACCCTCTGACAGGTCCACGGGGGTTCCCGTGACCACCGAGGCGCTCTCTGATTCCAAATCCTCCCCCAAAGAATGACAGGGGGCGGGAGTTTTTTGGGGCCCCCCGCCCGGGGAAAGAACTCCCCAAATACAGCCCTCAGCTGTTCCAAGGACACCAAGGTTCCCGGGGTGGATTGTTGCTCCGCAGGTACCCCTGCCATAGCACTGCCGGCCTCTGACATCCCAGACTTCCGGCACCCCCACTGTGTGACCACCACCTCTACCCCACCAATCAGCCAGGGAGACCCGGGAGGATTGCACCCACCGCTACCAGCACCCAGGGAGAGCCAGCTATACTTGCTGTTTTAAATGCCTCAGCACTGTGACCGGAATGAGCAATGCCAAAAATCCACTGCACTTCAAGAGCCTGTACCGCCGTCTGTCAGCCACGCTTTTCCAAGCAAAAACGGAAGTGCTTCTGCTGTTTTTATCACTTCCTGTAATACCGAGAACGACCACTGGGGGCCGCCAGAGGACAGGCTGAAAACCACATGGTCTACCAAACAAATGGCTGCCAAGCTTACGGCAAAATGGCATGGTCGGCGGACGAACGAACGGTGATCCACACTGAATGGCGGCGAACCGCCAAATGCAGTCTCCGAACGGTCAGTGCGGGGTGCGGTACTGTGGGGTGGGGGGAGATTACCACCCCAGATGCGTCCCCACTAATAGGCCCCGACCGGCCAGCTACCTTAGAAGCTGCCCAGGTGCCCACTCTCCACGCCCTAAGACGGAAGAGGGGTCTACTCACCGATCTGACAGGCGCAGCGGGTAGCCACCCGGAGCAGACTTACCTCCCCATGGAGATGCATGCTGCTGGCCAGGCCCCTGGACAGGAACAGAACCAGTCACTGGGCTCTAGTGGGATTAGCCACTGGCCGCCCGCACGGAACGGGCGCTATGCGGCGTGCCCCCGCTAAAGGTTGCTCGCACAGACGTTGGCCGGACTGGGGAAAGTTTTTGGATTCTAGATATCCTCTATACCACCAGCCGGCTTCTTGATAGCAGTCTTCATTAGAAAAACCTTCAGGAGACCGCAGATACCATAGGGAACCAGGTCTACTCCTTGCACTAGGCAATAAAAACTGATGTGCTATGCAGAGCAGGGGGATTATATGTTAAGGTGAGGACGGCCCCCTGGGAGGGGCCAACCTATGCTTTTGTTTTATTTTTGCCTAGTCTACTCCTAGTGATATGAGCATAACCCCATGTGTCATAAGAAGAGCTGCGTCTGTCAGTGAACGTAAGAGTAAGCCAATTTAAAGGACAGGTGCATTTATATTATGTTCATGACCACAAGAAAAATAGCCTCCATGACACACTGGGGTTGATTTACTATAACTGGAGAGTGAAAAATTGAGTGCAGCTCTGCATAGAAAAACCAAATCAGCTTCTATGTTTTTTTTGTTCTGCCAAAGTTGAATTGAACAAGCTGAAGTTAGAAGCTGATTGGCTACAATGCACAGCTGCACCAAATTTTGCACTCTCCAGTTTTAGTAAATCAACCTCAATACCTGGAGTTCTTGTAACTTAAAGCAGAGCTCCACCCAAAAAGGGAAGCTCCGCTTGTAGACCACCTCCGCTGCCACATTTAGCACCTTGGGGGGGTGTTACCTGGTTCTGACGGATACTCACTCCCACTTCCGGCGAAGTGAGATGGGAGTTTGGCCCCCTCCTCATGCAGCCAGCCCATTCACAGAGCGCAGCACAATTTGCACATGCGCAGTAAGAAAACAGGTACGTGTCCTATTAGTAAAAGTCAGCAGCTACTGTATTTGTCGCTGTTGACTATTCATTTTTGAATGGGGGGGGGGGTGACAGAACTCCATTTTAGGCATACTTTTACTTACAGATTGGCTTTATAATTCATTTGTACAATAAAAATCAACAGCACCAGTGCTTAAGGAATCATTTTTATTAGAAATGTAGAAATTCAGTGATGGCAATATCCAAGGAGATCATTTGACCTGCAATGTCTAAAAATCTAGTGCATTAGAGAAACAATACCCTGCAAGTAATATTAGCCAATACCACAGTTTTGTTCTTCATGTTAAATATACAGTTACTTCATATATCGCTGCACCCTTGAGTACTGAAGTAGAAAAAAAAAGTGCTGCAAAAATCAATTTAAGAGCTAGTTCACTTTGGAATTTGCCCAAATGGACTGTTAGCTTGCCTTTTTGAGTTTACGGTTTGTTTTTCTTATTATCCCACGTACCCATAGTAATCAACCGGCTACTCCCTGTTTAATTTTGCTTCGGTTTACCAACAAAGAGAAATCCTGATTGCCTACTGAGGCTCAGACAACGGATGAACAGCCTGGATACAGGCACTGGCCCATATCGGGCCTCATTTATCAATGTGTCTGAAACAAGTATTTTTATGGCCCACAATCACAAATTCCTTACAGGATCTGCTAAATTTCTGAACGACCAATGCACATGGAAAGCAATATTAGCTGCTACGGGCAAAAGACCCTTTTGTAGCTAATGTGACACTATTAGCATCCTCTAGTAAAATACCACCTGTGGATCAGGATCTGGGATTGTGCCCCAGAGTCATTAATTTCTGCTCCCCAAAATGATTGGCTAGTACATTCTTTTACTAAAGTCGTTTTTGGAAGCTCAGGTTTTGGGTTCTCAGAAAATTGGCAAATGGATTCCAAATGAGGTTGGATACCACTACTCAAAAATGCCTCATAAATAACTGGAACAATAGGCGGCCATTTAAGAATTGCATCAAAAGGTGTCAGTTTCATGCACTGGAACTGCATATCATTATGATTAATGACCAAATGTATCCATATTCATTCTTCCGCTTACTTGGGGAGAACACAAATGACTTTTGGTTAACCTGTTTGGATTAGTTAAGTGCAAGTAAGCAACAGGCACAGCAATCTTCTACCTCAAAGTCAAAAAGATCTCGAAAGGTCTTCAATGTAATGAATGCCCACCACAACATTTATAACAGCGTTTCTCAACCCTGATGCTCTGGGGTCACCAACAGTATGTGTTCCATGTTGCTTACAGATAATATAACCTTTGTGCTTCTTGATAACAGCTTTGCTTCTATTTAGAAGTTTGGTAAACCTACAGCTGGCAGCCACTAAGATCTTCAGACATGCAATAATGAAGATGAGTACACAAAAACATAGCGCTCTTTGCAGTGTTGGAGAAGTGTCTGCAGGTCAGTGGTATCCAATATTAAAACCATGGGAGGGATGGACGGCTGAGCTGTTAATCCCTTCAGCTCCTGTGGTGGACCTGGTAAGGAATAGTTTCCATTGCACTTCCTCAGACATGCAAACCTTAACTGCATCCTGGCACCTAAATCTTTAAGTACTTTGCCCAGCAAGGACAGCCCCACTCTGACTCTATGAAGAGAGGATAAGGAGACATGCTGCACATATCTCTAGTCCTGACTTATCAGTGAAAAATAATGATTGAACAAACATGTCCATCGCTTGTAGATTAAAAGCGGGGGACACGCTATAAGAAAAATGGGGCAAACAATGGTCGTTTTCCCTCAATGTTTAACAGCAAGTCGGATTTTCTCACAGTGTGAACCTTCTTTAGTCTTCTGCAAGCGATAGACATTAGATCTCCTTCCACTCTGGTTGTTTTTCTTATGAAGAGTTTGTGGGCACCTTAAAACTGGACAGAGGTTGGAGGAACCTGTGGGTAACAGACTTCCTTTGATATTGCAAAACATGGTCAGATTACATTAGTGGGCATCAACTAAATTACTGGAGGGGAAGGAGGGGGCAGCCAGACCTGCCAATGGAACAGAAAACAAATGCAAACAGCCAGAAATATTAAACATAGTTACAGCCCAATTCCAGCTGCTGAAAAATGTATATGAATCAAGTGTTTTTGAATATACAAAGCTGCTTTGGCTGCCATACTAACCTTCTTCTCAATGCTGCCCCCTGCAGACTTACCCCTCTGCCCAGTGCTACAGAACTTTTCTCCTGTGTTGAATTACACCCAGTGTTTTTCCACCCACTTTCTTTGAACCCAGGACGTCAAACATCTACACCCTGGTAAATCTAAAAACAACCTTCCCTAGGCTCACAGGAATATGCTGTAAATATTGACACCACATTACGTGGCATCACTATCTTCAGGATTCAGGGCCCTCCCACCAGAGCAGGAATAGCACTTCACTTGAATATGATGTGACCATCATGACATGACCCAACTCAATATTAAAAAAAAAAAATACACAGGGGAAAACAGCTATTCCTTTAAGATAGGCTTGGTGGGACGCTCACATAAAAATCACTGCCTATCAATCATCTGTATATCTAAAAATAAGATCAAATGTAGTAAATTATAATAAGGTGTTAACTTTTTAGAGATGCCAAAACCCTTGTTTAGTCAAATTCTACATGAACTGCATGCCTTTATATATGTAACAGCAAAGACACAACAGAGGACTTACTGGACAAGCAGGTCAGAATTTCCTCTCCTGGTTTACCATTATTGCATTAGATGTTCACCTCTATAATCTCACAGTAGTAACGTTTTTACTCAAGGATAGAAATGGTAAATTATTCACAAATGTGCCCTTTAAAAACAAAAATGCCTTATGCATTAAAGTATACAAAAGAAGGCCCGCCTGCTGCTCATGGCAAGATTTTTCATTCCATGCACTAAAAAATAAACTTAATTAGCTGTTATAAGCAACAAAGACAAAATTTCATTCATGCACTTTAACACGAGGCTGGATAAAGCTACCTTAGCCCTGACTGGTTCTAATATCCTACGAATGTCTCTATACAATGACTTTGACAGGACTACAGATGTTACACATAGTCCATTGATACTCGTAGAAAGTTTAAGAGAAAAAACAAGGTTTGTCCTCCTCCACAGTTGTCCAGGAGGTACAAAGGACTAAAATGGTACCAGGAAAAATAAAAAAATAAGAAAAAGCATAACTGATGAATAAAACATCCAAAGTGTAACAAAGTCCCCCTTGCGATTAAGTCTATTTTCCCATATAATTTTGGCACATTTCCTCTTTGGCGATCAAGGTCTGCTTTTCCTCTTGTCCTCAAAGAGACTCTTCAGCAAATATACTTGAATAACGGACACTACAACCATCACCAGTAAGTTGACCATAGACCAGAAGGTCACCCGGTCATAGTTGCTCTCTTGGATGTTGCGATCACGCGCCTCGAAGGCCTTCAACAGTGTCTGGATCTGCAGACTTTTGCCCAGTCTTCCTTTCACACTGTTAATAGTTTCCTGGAGAGAGGGAAGAGATATGCATGTCATCATACCACAGTAGTTGTAAGGCAGCCATATACTGGCAAGTATTTGCAAGAGATAATCTGGGCATCATTTTTGACAATCAGTCTATGTAAAAGTTGTAAACCCTCTCATACCTAAGTGAATAGCCTCAGGTGATGCAGAGATGAAACAAATTTTCCTACACAAGTTTTACTTGTTTATCTGCAGTCTTCACTAGTCTACATCCCTTCAAAAGAGCACAATTGTGATAAAATCGTCTGCATCTGTCAGGAGTACGGGGGAGAGGGTGGAGCTGCAGTTACAGCTCATCTACACGGTGTGAGAGCTGATTGGAGGAAAGTGACACCCCTCCCCCTCCACATAGGCAGAGGAACGAAGGAACATGCAGAGCTGTATTCTGAATAGACAAGCTGTGTGCTTATCTCCCTCCCAATCACAAATTTTATCTCACAAGTTGGGAAAACTCCTCAGAAGCGACTCGTGCTGATAGCAGAGGAAAGAAGCACCAGAGAGAAAACGCCACTTAGAGCTTTGGAGAGATACAATAAACACTACAGATATATGCGCTTTGCTCAGATTTCATGACTGGGAAAGGGGGAGGGGGGGCAGAGCAGCTGCAGAAGCAAAGCCCCTAAGGTCCAGCATGGAAGCATGTATAGCGATAGCTATTACAGTGCTCAGTAATGTAAATTATTCAGCTCCAGAAGATTTACCCCCTTCATGACCAGGCCATTTTTTGTGATGCGGTACTGCGTTACTTTAACTTACAATTGCGCGGTCGTGCAGTGATATACTCAAATTTCTTGTCCTCCCCCCACAAATAGAGCTTTCTTTTGGTGGTATTTGATCACCTCTGCGGTTTTTATTTATTGCACTAATCGACAATTTTGGGGGAAAAAAACATTTTTTAATATATATATATATATATATATATATATATATACATACATACACACACACACACACACACACATATATATATATATATATATATATATATATATATATACATACACACACACACACACACACACATATATATATATATATATATATATATATATATATATACATACACACACACACACACACACACATATATATATATATATATATATATATATATATATATA
>BLSH010345930.1:2202670-2216170 GCA_018402905.1 Glandirana rugosa | reverse complement strand
CTTCATGAAGTAGATAAATGGCCTTCACCTATACCAAGGGCGTTATTCAATTTTGGTCAAAGCTGAACAGCTTGTTTTTATCTACAGACATCACTTGTCTGCATAGGCAGTTTTTTTTTTTTTTATAAAGGCATAGTTCACCTATGCCTTTAATAACAAAGCTGACCCTTTTATTCTTGTCAATCACATTTGCTAAATATAATGCATGTCTTCTTTTGTCCCTGGAGATGTTTGACTATTCTGCTTAGATCCTTTAAATAGCATTTTTGTTTATGATTGTGTAAAATAGAAGGATGTATCTTGAGCTCAAGGCTTTAACTTGAAATTTCCTCTTCATCTCTAGGTAAATTTAGTCTCAGTGGTACTTTAAGGTTAAAAGCAAACCTTTGAGCACTGCCTTGTGAGCTACCTACAAGATCGAGTTCTATTACACTGACCTTACATGACATGATCTTTGTAATTTTAGACTGAAGTTGTCTACCAGTAGATTCATTTTTCTGTAGAAAGTATTTTTATGGTAATACAGGCATACCTTGCTTTACATACCCACACTTTACCTACACTCGCAAGTACAGACATACCTGCGAGTGTATGTAAAGTGCCTCTTAAGTACGGACACATTGGCGTCTATGGGAAGTCTTAGTCAGCTTGACAGCTTGCCTAGGTAATCTATAATGGCGTAGTCCTGGTTTCCCAATTTTGGTGTCCTTGTCACTTATGGTTTGGGAGCAGTGCCATGTCAAGCTGACCAAGATTTCACATGGAGCTAGTGTATTTATATGCATTGAGAAGTGAAAAAAGGTATTGCTTCACTTTAAGTGCATTTTCGTTTTACATACGTGATCTGGTCTCGTGTACTTAAAAGTGGGGTATGCCTGTAGATGTTAGGGTGATTTTGGCAAGTTTGTGGACCATCTCTATTGCTCCGTGGCCCAATTCAGTACTTGGAAAGATGTCTACGTGTATACCTATAGCCTTACCTCTGGGAAGAGCTATACCTTTTGTCTCTTAGGCTCATGTTGTTTCGCATATCGTTGTTCTCTGGCTGGATGCACTATTGGAACACCATTGTTTCTCTTGGCAAATACAGAATGCAAATGGAGCATACAAAGGTGCAAATATATCACCATGTGGTATACAGTATATACTTTCTGGTTTGTACTCTGGGTCAGCACTTTTCCTATTCTGTTTTTGGTACATTAAATCTTATTCTCTGGTTCTAGTTAAAATTCTGATTATGGCCCTGTCTTTAACGGTTTGTGCACCGTTAGACCCAACCTTGGCCTGTATTACAACCTTGCTTGATTGTTGCCTGCCCTGACCACAGCTTGTGGATTACATTGTTTCATGCTGACTTAGTACTTTGAGTAAGAGTATATTATAATTAAAAATGGTTTATTTGGGAGTATTCAAAAGTTACCATGTGGAGAGCTTGTAATATTCTTGTCATAAATAATGCTATTGATTACATTGATTATAAGAGGTTTGTCATCCTAAGGCAACTCTAATGATCAAAATGTGCTTAGATGGAAACCTTTTATTACAGTTACTTATATCTAGACCTGAGTAGACGTATGGTATGATTAGTATCTTGTGTCATCGATCCAAGTTTAACACATAAATTAATATTGATTATTGTGTGGGTGGGAAAGTGTTATTAAAAGCCTTATGTTTTTGTCAATAAATGAAAATAAGTGGAAGTAAATATGAATGTAAATTTTTAATGTTGATCTAGCATGTGCTGATAGGAGATTGTGGATCAATAGAAGATTAATGGCTTCAAATTATGAGTCTGCAAAGTGTATTGCCCAGCACAGAAATGCAGTGAATTACTAGACTAAAATGAGTAGTAATATAGTAATGAAAGGGGATTACCATTATGTAATGTGGTCTCCATGCAGCTGACATTTCCCCATTACTGACTTGCCGTGCCTTATTCCACAATGTGCCTCTATGTAGATGTGGCCATCTGGTAGAACTAGGGCTTTACTTCCTCATATCAGAACTGTCCCCTGATGACTGGTGATCTAATAACCGTTGGGTTGATTTTTAAGAAACGGAAATAGAAGTGGAGGAAGCACAAATCCACTGAAATAAAGCAGAAGCAGGTAGATCCTTGTGCTATAGGCCCTCATGTACAACTTCCTCTGCAACAAGGAGAACAATGAGCAGCACGGTAGTTTTTCATTTGTTGTTTTCTTAAAGGAATTACCAATTACTTAGGCCTCATTTACACTGCTGCTGGTAAACGGATGTTTAGAGGCTTTTGGGCATTTTTTTCAGCTGCCCCTGAACTTTCCTCTGTTACCGTATCAGTACATTTACACAGGGTCGTTTAAGATAGTTTCCAGGCAGTTGAGTTTAAGGCTTCATGCACACAGGATGTTAAAAAAAACATTCTAAAACGTCAGTAGCTTATCAGTGATTTTTTTTTTAGCGTTTTTGCACCGGCGTTAATGAGCGTTTTTTAGCGCTGGCGTCAATGGGTTATTCTTTTTTCAATGGACATAAAACGTCCAAAAACGTTGGTTCATGGCGTTAGTGGGCATCAGAGCGTTTTTACAGCTGAAAATGTCTCTCAGAACCCTCTGGTCTTGGGATTTTTTTAAAGCTCAAAAACATCACTGCTAATAACAGCTGATAACAGCCTATGTGTGCATGAACACATAGGATAACATGATGGAGGGTTTAATGACTGTAGAAAAAAATGTCTGCAGCTGAAAACAGCAGCTGTAAAAACTTAAAAAAAAACGTCCTGTGTGCATGAGGCCTAAAGGCTTTATTGGAATGCAAAAAAATGGGTTCAGACTCCAGTTCAGAGGCATTTGAAACGCCAAACAGCTTCTTAACGTGCCCAAACACGGTAACTCGCATCTAGGACCGTTTTAGTTTACAATCGTTTCCATTTAAAAAATAAATAAATAAATAAAAAAACGCAAACGCAGCTAAACGCGACATGCAAAATGCGTCAAAACGGCTGTTTTTTTACGCCAGCTTCTAGCTGTCAAAAAAAATCGTTCAAAGGAGGTTGAATAGCATCCCGTGTAAATGGAGCCTTAGGCACAATAAACATTTCTAGATGTTTTCTTTAATGTAGCAAATCTTCACTTTTTGAGTTCTGGTGCACTTTAGTATTGTTTGAAACTTCATGTTTTCACTGGAGAATTCAGCTCTGATGTGAAACGACATTAACAAATAGGGAAGAACCTGGATCTCAGTAATCAGAGTGGGTCAGCTGTTCAAAGGCTATGTGGTTATCTACCTTTGTAAAAAAAAAAAGCCTTTGTAAAAAAGAAAAACACGGGTCCTGTAATGGATCAGGTTTGGTTCATGTAACTATGTCAGGAGTAAAAGTGCAGAGGTTGACTGTGAAATTGGTATTGTATGGGATTCAAGCACACACCAAAAAGGAAAAAAAAACAGGTGTCCAATTTTTTCAAAGGTGTAGTTTTATAAAATCTGAAAATATGTTTTAATGTGTATATGCAGGCAATGTAGAATATACTTAATGTAACATGTAATAAAGTAATTGTTATGATTACACTTTCTTAGGATTGCAGAGGAGAAACTAGTGGAAAACCACAGCAAAATGGCTGAAAAAGAACAGGTTCTGCAGAAATTCAGAGAAGAAATGAAGTGTATGAAAAAGGAGTTATACGAGTGTAGCATTCAATGTAAAAGGTAATTAATTCAAACTCTTGCTAGAAAAAAATGGTTATTATTTTGTCATTTTTAAATTGTGCTGACTTTCAAATGAATGCACATTTATGTGCATTCACTTGAGTAGTTTTCATTTGAACTTTGTACGTTCTTAAACAGACTCTGTCACTTACCAAAATGTGTATATGTGTATATAATATATACAGTGTCTCACCAAAGTGAGTACACCCCTCACATTTTTGTAAATATTTTGTTAAATCTTTTCTTGTGATAACACTGAAGAAATGACACTTTACTACAATGTAAAGTAGTGATTGTATAGCTTGTGGAACAGTGTAAATTAGCTGTCCCCTCAAAATAACTAATTCAACACACCACCATTAATGTCTAAACAGCTGGCAACAAAAGCGAGTACACCCCTAATTGAAAATGTCCAAATTAGGCCCAAAGTGTCAATATTTTGTGGCCACCATCATTTTCCAGCACTGCCTTAACCCTCTTCGGCATGGAGTTCACCAGAGCTTCACAGGTTATCACTGGAGTCCTCTTTCACTTCTCCATGACGACATCGCGAAGCTGGTGGATGTTGGAGACCTTCCATTTGAGGATGCCCCACAGATGCTCAATAGGGTTTAGGTCTGGAGACTTGCTTGGCCAGTACATCACCTTTACCCTCAGCTTCTTTAGCACGGCAGTGGTCATCTTGGAGATGTGTTTGGGGTCGTTATCATGTTGGAATACTGCCCTGCGGCCCAGTCTCTGAAGGCAGGGGATCATGCTCTGCTTCAGTATGTCACAGTACATGTTTGCATTCATGGCTTCCTCAAGAACTGTAGCTCCCCAGTGCCGGCAGCACTCGTGCAGCCCCAGACCATGACACTCCCACCACCATGCTTGACTGTAGGCAAGACACACTTGTCTTTGTACTCCTCACCTGGTTCCCACCACACACAATTGACACCACCTGAACCAAATAACTTTATCTTGGTCTCATCTGACCACAGGACATGGTTCAAGTAATCCATGTCCTTAGTCTGCTTGTCTTCAGCAAACTGTTTGCGATCTTTCTTGTGCATCATTTTTAGAAGAGGCTTCCTTCTGGGACGACAGCCATGCAGACCAATTTGATGCAGCGTTCAGCGTATGGTCTGAGCACCGACAGGCTGACCCCCCACCCCTTCAACCTCTGCAGCAATGCTGGTAGTACTCATACGTCTATTTCCCAAAGACAACCTCTGGATATGATGGTGAGCACGTGCACTCAACTTCTTTGGTCGACCATGGCGAGGCCTGTTCTGAGTGAAACCTGTCCTGTTAAACGCTGTATGGTCTTGGCCACCGTGCTGCAGCTCAGTTTCATGGGCTTGGAAATCTTCTTATAGCCTAGGCCATCTTTATGTAGAGCAACAATTCATTTTTGCAGATCCTCATTGAGTTCTTTGCCATGGGGTGCCATGTTGAACTTCCAGTAACCAGTATGAGAGAGTGAGAGTGATAACTCCACATTTTAACACACCTGCACATTCACACCTGAGACCTTGTGACACTTAACGAGTCACATGACACCGGGGAGGGAAAATGGCTAATTGGGCGCAATTTGTACATTATCACTTAGGGGTGTACTCACTTTTGTTGCCAGCGGTTTAGACAATGGCTGTGCGAGTTATTTTGAGGGGACAGCAAATTTATACTGTTATACAGCTGTACACTCGCTACTTTACATTGTAGCAAAGTGTAATTTCTTCAGTGTTACTTGAAAAGATATAATAAAATATATACAAAAATGTGAGGGGTGTATATGTGTATGTATGTGTGTGTGTGTGTGTGTGTGTGTGTGTGTGTGTGTGTATGTATATATATGTATGTATATGTATATATATATATATATATGTATATATAAAAGGATATTTATAAGGAACACAAACACACATGAATGACCCTGAATAGGAAAAGTGAAACTTGGTCTGCTTTGCTGGATACATTCTCTCAAACTTTACCATAGTTCAGCAAATGTTAACACTTTATCACCAAGTCGTGTCAACTGCTTGCAAGGTTCTTTTACATTTATTCATTATTAATTAATCTTACTGTAGAGATCCTTGCTGGGAGAGAATAGTAACCTCCAATCGGCACAAACCCCTACAATTGGACCATGCAGAAGAGGAAAATGTTCACTTCCTGACTAAGCTGCATATGCAAACAAAAATCGGTGTATGCAGTGTAGCATCAAACCAAACCATTGCTAAATCATGGTAACCTAGAATACTTAAGCTGATCCAGAATAAATTGAACCTTAACACATGAAAAAAACTGCTGTTGAATTTCCATAACCAAGAAAACCTGGGATCCATGGATAACTAATTTTCTCTGTTTTGGATTGTGATCAGTAGTTGATAGACCTATAATTCCGTAAACCCATATCATACCAACAGAGGTGACGATCTTTTAGGACTCCAAGTTACACAGCCACCCAATAACCACTCACCTACGCACCCTGACTCCTTGTGTCTTCTTTGACCTTTATTCTACTTTTTTGTATTCTTTTACTATTCGAATAACCAAACACTGATTCCCAATATTGTGTTACAATATGCAGTCACCCTTAACATCTGCACCAGCTTGTTAATACATGTCTGGTACATCCTTAGGCCCCTTTCACACTTGTGCGACCCGATTTTGCCACGATTTTGACGCGATTTGGGATCAGTTCGACTTTGTTGCAACTTTGGCTCAATGAAAACATATTACAAAGTCGTACAGAAATAGCACAGAGATCACATCTATATTATTCAGGTTCGATTTGCATGAGACTTTGAGGGTTTAACATTGAAGTCTGTGGACATCAAGTTGCATCAAAGTTGGACCAAAGTAATGCAGGGACTACTTTGAAGTCTGTACGACTTGAAAGTCGTAGATATGAATGGTACTCATTGGAAATAATAGGGAATGACTTGTCATGAGACTTTGCAGTCCCAAATCGCAGGACAACTCGCACAAGTGTGAAAGGGGTCTTATGGTGATTTTATATGTAACCTCTCCAAAATTACTTGCAAACGGAAATGCTTACGAAGAAAAAAAAATCACCTATATTCCTATGTTTTATCTCTATAAATTCTGCAAGTACAGAAAAATATATGTTTATGCTGCCAGTGGGCTCCTAACTGCCTGTAGTGAGTTAACTACTCTGCTTCTGCTGCACTGTTCTGGTTTGCTGGACTACAGAAAATCTCTTACATGTGTTAAGGAGAGAGGGAGGGTTCTGTAGTCCAGAAGGGAAACGTGGGTATGGGTGACAACACTTTTTGGGGTTTCAGTGCAGCGGTGGTTCTGTGTTCCCAGCCTAGATCAGAATTATGGGGCATTTCTGCCCGATTCTTGAAAGCTATAAAACATACGGAGATGTGCATGTATTGCAGATATGTACTTGGCAATTCATTTTTTTTTCACCCAGACATACGCTTCAGAGCTAAAAGGGCAAACTGATAGTATAAATAGCACACCAGAGCTATAGCCAAATCCATGTTATTATGACATTTCTTTTTTGTATATGGTTAAATTCTCCTGATATCATTTAAATAATAAAATGGAAAAAAAAAAAAGTGTAAAGAAAAAAAAAATTAACCATTGGGGCAATTCAAATCTCCGTTCCAGATTAATGTCTGTTTTACTTGAATATTATTATAAATGTGTGTTTGTTAAATGTATAATAAAATAATTATATGGGAAAAAATGTTAGGACCTATGTGCACGGACATGTGCCTTTTCCTGCTCACCAACCAGAGGAAGCTTTGTGTTCATTCATAGAATACAAAGCTCCCTGTAAATGGCTGAGCAGCACTCAGCCCAGCTAGATTTTGTTCCCGTAGCTGGACAGTAAGTTCCCGTCCCTCTGTTGGAACACGGCATTGTATACTGTATGGAGCCTGAGGCTTCATACAGTAATACGGCGATCACAGCCACTGCAGCCATTAGTGATGTAAATTGTTTGGACCACATTTGTGCAAATTAACAATTTAAACATCACTAAAAGGTGGAGATCAGGTTTATATCTGAGGCCTACAAAATAACCTAACTCTGACTTAAAACCTCACCCCAAAGTGGAGTTCCACCGTTTTCTATGTTTATTAAAAGTCAGCAGCTACAAAAAGTGTAGCTGCTGACTTTTAATAAACAGACCCTCACCTGTCTCCCTGTCCAGCGATGCGGCCGCGTGGAGCCTCGGATCTCTCCCCCTCCCCTCCACACGGAACCTCAGATCTCTCGCACTCCTCTCCGCAGCTCTGTCATTCCTAGTGTGGGCACCCGGCCGTGACAGCTAGTGGCTTCACGGCTGGGCATGCACTGCGCGAGCGGAGCGGCGCCGTGTGATTGGTCCCGAAGTCTTCTAGGACCTGCCCTGTGTCCCAAAAGACTTCGGGAGGGGGGAAGGCGACATTCCACTTCCAATCACCTAAGGCGACCGGAACAGAAGTACCCATCAAAATCGGGTATCCGCACCCCCCCCCTCCCCAAAAGCTCAGTTTTAGTATCAGGAGCTGGGGAGGAGGTCTTAAAGCGGAAGTTCCACTTTTTGGGTGGAACTCCGCTTTAAAACTTAATTCCTGAATTTATTCTTAAGCTTAAGGTCTTCAAATCCATGGTGCAAATTGGAAAAAAAACATGCTTACATATGTTAGCAGCCAGAAGAAACAGTCAGAACAAAAAACTGTGTAAACACAATAATCTCAAAGAAATGCGGAGCTAAAATACAAATAAATAAAGTGAAAAAAGTTCATGTGTAGAAAAAATTCATAAGTGAGCACAATTGTCCATAAATAATCCAAAGATGAATGAGTGATCCAAAGGTGATTAATAAATGACACCACATGATCCACCACCAGAAACAATGGTCCCTTACCAAATAGATATGGCTCTATCACCAAGTCAAAAGTGCCTGATGATAATATTGGGGACCATGAAAGGAATCGTCCAATCCCAGTAATGCAGGTGGATCAAGGATCAAGCTCTTGGGGACACCGGGACTTCACTCATCATAAGCATATAACGTATAGGTATGCAAAGAAAGGAGTGTCCACATAGTGTAAATCCATATAAAACTGTTTATTAAAAAGGATTATTACAGGTACTCACATTTCCATAAAAACAAACGAGCATATCGTAATCTATGTACTCGGTCTGCGTGCAGTGCAAAGCAGCTTGTGTACACAGTAAGGTAATGGTGGCGTGGTAGCGGTGCTTACGTTGGCTCAGCCCTACATGTTTCGTCACAACAGAAGTCATTGGGGGTATATATATGTCCCTGATGACGTCAGTTGTGACGAAACATGTAGGGCAGAGACAACGTACGCGCCGCTGCCACGCCAACGTTGCCTTGCTGCGTGCACAAGCTTCTTTGCACTGCATGCAGACCGAGTGCATAGATTACGATATACTCGTTTGTTTTTATGGAGATGAGTACCTGTACTCCTTTTTAATAAACGGTTTTATATGGATTTGGACACTCCTTTCTTTGCATATCTATGCGTTGTATGCTTATGACGAGTGAAGTCCCACCCGGTGTCCCCAAAAGCTTGATCCTTGATCCATCTGCATTCCTGGGATTGGACGATTTCTTCTATGGTCTGCAATATTTTTATCAGGCAATTTTGACTCCGTGATAGTCATATCTATTTGGTAAGGGTCCATTGTTTCTAGTGGTGGATTACCTAATTTATTAATGACCTTTGGATCACTCATTCCTCTTTTGGATTATTTATGGGCAATTGTGCTCACATATGAATTTTTTCTACACATGAACTTTTTTTCACTTTATTTGAATTTTAGCGCCACATTTCTTTGATATTATTCTTCAGATCCATACTTAACCATGTCATTGCTGAATTTATGGGCCGTATTATGCCAAGCTCCCAGTCGCTATGCCATAAAAAAAAAGTTCCAAGATTTAGTTGTTGAAAGCAATTGAATTTATTTACAGTGCATGTAAACCCTCACATATACCCAGTGAAGTGAACAGCATCAGATGATACACAGGGATGAAACAAATCTCCCTACATGTGTTTTACTTGCATATCTGCTGTCTTTCCCTTTTCTTTATTCTTTAGAATTCTTACATTGTGTTATGAGATTTTCTCTTCCTGTTCAGCAGTAGGAGTGGATTATTGACATACAGCCAAGACAGCTGATTGGAGGAAAGGCACACCCCCCCCCCCCACTCCACATAGCTGCTTGATTCAGTCAAGTCTTTACCTATGTGCTAATCTATTTATAGCAACTTCCCAGGACACAAATTTCAGGCTACCTTTAACTTGTGTTTTGGAGAACTTTTCAGAAGTTATCAGGCTGATAACAGAGCTAGAACAGAAGAAAGACACTGGACTTTGAAGAGAGATAAGAAAACACTATAGATATATGTGCCCAGTCAAATTTCATGAATCGGGTTTACAGCCACTTTAAGGTGGCAATACGTAAACAGATGTTTTCCTGAGCAAGATGGGTAAAGAGGCATCGGCCCCTCCTCCAGCACACTGTGCCTTGGTGTTCCCTGTGTTATGAATTGGCTAAGAGACCAAAGTGGCACATCTGGGGTTTTCTCAAAACAATCTGATCCTTTCCCCATCATCAAATCCAATTGCAAATCATGTAAAAGTGACCTACAGAAAAGATATTAAACATGCAAATAAGGGTTGAAACCTGATTGATGAAAATGGATTTTCTCTTCAGTCTTGGATCATAAACTTCAACTTTTGATGGTAAGGAATGCATGCTTTTATCTGTGTTTGCTGTGCCACATGTTCCCAGCCTTGAATATCTTTTATTTTCTAAAGGACGTTTCACTGCTAACCTCTGTGTATTTGCTTTGTCTTGTAAGAACTGAGAAACAGAGAAATGAAGCACTGTTTAATGCTGAAGAACTAACCAAAGCATTTCAACTGTACAAGAAAAATGTGGCAGAGAAAATAGAAAAGGTGAGAAAGACCATGCTCATTGAGCTGATATAAAACAAGAATCTTCTAAAGAAACTACTTAAACTTACATCTACTGTATGTTTACAATCTTTCTGGGGCAGAAAAAGTATCAGAGTGCTGCACCATATGTAGAGTGAAAGAAAAGTGCACCACTCCAAGCACTGCATCATAGGCTGGAATAAAGTGCTGGCTTGGAGTCTGCCACTCCTCCACACATAGTTTGGTATGATCCAGAGGAAATGCCCCACACCGATGATGTCTTCGCAAAACATTAATCAGTCAACAAGCTTAAGTACATGGCCCTTCCCCCAGGACCAGCCCCCATGTTTCACTCAATGGGCTTAATCATAGAGAATATCATGCAGGATAGATATAGAGTATATCACAGATTGTATGGCTTTTCCTTTGGATTATACCGAGCAGAATGCTGTACATACCTCGTTAGCCATTAATGACAGAAAAAATTGTGGTGCTAAATAACACCTTTATGAGCTGACTAAGTTCCCGGCATCAGAACCCCTTGTAAAACCGAAAATGCCAGTGAAACATTGGGATAGTCTCAATCACGACCATGTTCTCCAGAATGGAACGTGTAGCACTATTGCAGTGTTACTTTAGATGCTTAACACTTACAGCATAGTAACCGCGCCTTGGTTACTTTGTCCCCTGCTTTTCGCACAGCCTTTGTGACTTCACATCTAAGTCCAGTGTCGATTGCAAAGATTCTGTATCTTGATTGTTTGATTCAACGTTTACTATATAGCTATTGCAGCTTGAATGCTCCTTATTTTTTTTTTTTAACAGATGAGTTTATTGACAAATCAGCATTACATAACATTCCATTTCAAATAAACTGTAAAGTACATATCCGGGTTAAACAGATGCAGGTGGTTATACAGTAAAGCAAATGATGTCTACATAGTGTAAATCCAGTTATAAGCTGAGATTTGCTACTGTCGTGTAACCCATACCCATGGATTCCACGCAGCTGACAGGACCAGTTGCCCCGGTGGTGAAGGCAAGGGGACCGGCCAACGGGGGAATCAGTCCACCCAGAACATTGCACTAAAGAATGATCTCAAGTACTAGACCATATTTTATCATATTTTTTAGGACATTGTCAGCTCTCATATGTGAGCTTGTATAGTGGTAAAACTGAGGTGATTGCTTTTCTCCAGGTTCCGCAAGTAGGGGGCTCAGCTGATTTCCATCTCAACATTATTTCCCTTCTCGCATAGAAAAGGGAGAAGGTTATACAGAGCTTAGTATACCTATCTCCCTCTACATCTTCTAGATAACTGAGTAAGAGCACCATGGGGTCCACGGGTACCTGTGTGTCACATAGATTACTCAATGTATCAGCCACTCCTTCCCAGTATGACCTAAGTTTAGAGCAGGTCCATACCATATGCCAGAAAGTTCCCTGTTCAGTTCAGCATCTAGGGCAGGCTCCCTCCCTATCCAGGTACATGTGAGACAGTCCCTGGGGGGTGTAGTATGCCCTGTGTAGGAATTTTAGTTGTATAAAACGGTCTTTGGCTGCTATCATTGCGGGGATATAAGTCGAGACACAGTCCATTCTTCCTCCCCCAAGGCTTGGGATATCTAGCCGTCATCTGTCCCTAGAGGCTGCGGTCTTGGTATTGTGTGCCACCATGAGGTATAGGTAGAGAGTGGAGAGAGGTTTCCCCATCATGCCAGATATAAGAAGGCGCTCAACTGAGTCAGATTCCAGTGTTATCCTCTGGGGGAACTGGGTGCCCAGGGCATGCCGTAGCTGCCAATCTCTAAAAATAAAAGAGTTTGGTAGGGAGAATTTATTTCTAAGCTCTCTGAATGGAAAGATTTGGCCATGCAGCATGGCCTGCCTCAATGTCACTATCCCCCTGGAGGCCTACGCCGAGGCGTCTGGGATCGTTTGCAACTGGGGCAGCATAGGGTTTCCCCACAAGGGGATATGTGGTGACGCATGGAGGAGTTTCCGATGGATAGCCCTGGCATCCCACCACACCTTCATGGTGGTTCTCCTTGTAGTGGTCAAGGAGTGGTGCTCCCTCGGTCCCCTGAATACTAAATTACTCTGGGCAGCGTAGGAGTCCACGATAGCCGCCTCCAGTGTCACTGCTGTGTTTTTTGGGGCCTGAGAGAACCACCATCGCACTGTAACCAGAACTGCTGCCCAGTAGTACAGCTGAAAGTTTGGTAGCGCCAGTCCTCCTCCTGAAAGTGGAAGATATAGTATGCGCCATGAGACTCTGGGGGATCCCCCCGCCCATATGAAGGTTATTATTAGACTCTCTAGTTTCCTCAAGAAGGCTTTGGGGATTGGGGTTGGAGTGTTACAGAAAAAGTAAAGGAATTTGGGCAGATATAACATTTTGATTAGGTTAACTAAAGAACCCGTAGAAATATTTGACCCTGTTTTAGCCAGGACAAGGACGATGTGGGGAGACCGGGAGTTGGCCTATGTCCGTGGGGTGAATTTACCCACTGGCTCAAATGGATGAACCCACAATCTTAATGCTTATGGTGACGTCGGATGGACCTTCCCTTGTAGATGGGGGAAAACTGGGTTGAGTGGTGATTTACGTACCGCACCGCGAGTGACGGCGATAGGGTCTATCCCTCTCAATTGGATTAGTTTTACAATATAGACGGGTTTAAGGAAATGAAAAAGACATTGTGAGGTTGGGGTTAGGGGTTTCGGAAGAACTCCTTTGATCTCTCAGATTATTATTGGAAGTATACCCGCCCCCCTAGGGGGTCTCAGAGTACCGCGTATGATATAGAAGGTGAAAGTCCTCCTCCTGACCGCGATGGTTTGAAAGTCGACATGATGACCCGTCGTCAAGACCAATGTCACGCTACCACCAAG
>BLSH010345930.1:2185893-2202660 GCA_018402905.1 Glandirana rugosa | reverse complement strand
GTGCCTGTATCCGGTTGAGGGCCAGAGGGGTGTAGCAGGAACAGGACCGATTTTGTCCCAGTTTATAAAGATGCCCAAGAAATTACCAAATTGCTCAAATAGAGCCAGTGCCGTTCTCAGGGACTCTTTTGCTTCCACCAGATAGAGGAGGGTGTTGTCCGCGTAGAGGGACAGTTTCTCCTCCAGCGAGGGCACCTCCAGGCCCTTCACCCCTTTGTGTGCCCTAAGCAGGATGGCCAAAGGCTCTAGAGCTAGGGCGAACAATTCCGGAGATAGCGGGCAACCCTGACCTGTACCCCGCTGAAGGGGTAAGGCGCTTGATAGAGTCCCGTTGGTGTGCACTCTAGCCTGGGGGTTTTTGTATAGCAGGCGTATCCAGGACATAAATCTGGGACTAAATCCAAATCTGTTCAGAACTGTCACAGATGCCTCCACTCCACGGAGTCGAAGGCCTTCTCCACATCTAGAGAGGCCACCACCCCCGGAGTGTCAGCATCTGCCCTGTTAATATGTGTAAAGATCCTTCTGATGTTAATATATGTTCCCCTCCCAGGCATAAAGCCCGTTTGATCACGGTGGCTTAGTTCCGTAATGACCGTATTTAATATATTTGCAAGGACTTTAGCCAATAGCTTCGCAGAGAAGGGTCCTTTCCCGGTTTTAGGATAACCACAATTACTGCTTCCCCCATAGAGGGTGGAAGGGCCTCCAAATCTAGGGCCCCACTAAACAAGTCCTGCAACTTGGTGACCAGTTCCCCAGAGTATTGCTTGTAGAACTCTACCAGAATGCCGTCTGGCCGGGAGATTTGCCAGGTTGTAGTGCCTTGAGCGCCTGCAGAATCTCCTCCAACGTGATGGGTCTATCTAATCTGTCCCTTGGGTCTGGGTCAGCTCTGGAATATCTGTCTTCTAAGTATTCTGTAAAAATGTCCTCCTCATCCTCATAGGTCGCCCTTGAGGTGTAGAGTGTCCTTTAGTACTGAGCAAAGGAGTGGTTGATCTCCTCCGGAGTGCAGAGCAACTCACTGTCATCCCCCCCCCCCTATTCTGGGAGATCCCAACCCCTCTTGCCTGTTCCCTGGAAAGCCACGCCAGAAGCCCTCCCATTCGTTCAACCTGCTCGAATATACGCTGGGATTGTGCCAGAAGTTTTTTCTGTGCGAATATGAAGCATGTCAGCAATGAGAGATTGTGGTCGAGAGTAGTGTTGGGGGTCCCGTGTCCTAACATAAAGAACCTCCTGAACACTCACCGCCGTCTCTGCCTTCCTGAGGTCGGCCCCTCTACCTTTGCGTATCCCAGAAATAATAGCTTGGTATTGACCCGCATATAAGCCTTAAGAGTCCCATTCCGTCAAGGCATCGGATGAGCCTGTGTTCACCTCCCAGTAATCTGCTATTGCCTCCCTGGCATTCTCTTCAACAGCCACATCAGCCACCCAGAACCTGCAATGTCTCCACAGACCCGTTGCTGATGCTGCTGGAAACTCCAGATGGAGGAGCATTGGGGCAGAATGCTCCTTGTTACACTGGTAATACAGAACCAAACCTATCTGGCATCAGTGGAAAGAGGATGTGGATGGAGGGACACATAGTAGAGGTGATGAGATCTGGAAGTGGATCTCACAGGCTGATGAGTGGACTTTGCCTGCAACAGAAAAAGTCCTCCAATATGGGACTGTGGTGAAGCTTTTAAGGCTCCAGCCTCGTGATGGATAAAGCAGGGAGGTATAAATTGCACTGTAATTATTCTGTAATAGTAAATTGCCATCCCTTGGTTTATTGCTAGGGTAGCTACTCCTTTATCCTATATGAAGGGTTCACTATAACGGAATATGGCTAAAGAGCTAAAAAATTGTAATACAATGTGTTTTCATTGTTAGCAAAGCTAGTTTTCAGCACAATATTCTACCAACAACCATGGAGTACAAGGGCCTGCGTGTTGATACAAACTGAAAGGATTGTTTTGGTTGGCTTATATTTATTGGTAGACCCAGAAAAAGATTATGCATAGGTTGTGCAATCAGATTGAAATGTGTATGGCCATCCTGACACCTTAAAACCTAAAATAAATACTACTAATCTCTAAACCCCGGTTCACATAGGTGCGATGCAAGAAGCCTGCGAATCCACTGCGGGTTCCCGCATCGCACCTGACTCACACGGCAGTTCACATTGCCCTATGCGAACTGAAGGGAGGTATCAATACATTGTTAATGACACCCCCTTTTCAGCTCGCCTATCGCACTGCGAACAGCAAACTCGCACAGGAATCTGATCGCATGGGTATGAACACACGTGCGATCTGATTCTGATGCGGACCAAAAAAAGAGTCCTGTGCAAGTTTGGTCCGAATGCAATATCAACCATACAATTGTGTAAACTTTGTGTCTCTACCCATACCCAACCGCTACCAACTATGATATGCTGATGGGAGGAAGGAATGATCACACAGCTCTTGGAGACCCCATAAAAAGTATTATTGCAAGTCATTGGTCAAGTTTTATGGCCAGTTTAGATGTAAGTATTGCTAATCAGAGTTGTACAATTTGCCTGTAGGATGTGATCTTTAAAGTGATACTAAACACACACAGTTTAATTTACATTGTCCCTTCTATTTCTGTATGTGGATGATGGCACTGTAATTATTAAAGAGTAAGTTAACTTCCTTTACTGACTTTTACCTATAGGCAGTCTAAATATAGTTTATTTATAGAATTATAGTAATGTTGCACTTGTACCGTTATATGCAATACTTCATGCAACTTAGGGCTTCTAATTAATTATAATCTTTATTCATTTTATTGTATTTTTTTTATTTATCAATTTTTAACTTGTGGCATTTTGTATTTGTATACGGTAACCTCCACTAATTACTTAGCACATTGCTCTTTCATTATATTAAGTTAAGGGTGACACGTATTGTTTATTATTGCACAATGCACTTTAAACACAATCAATAATTCACACATTACTCATGCTAGTTTTACGTCAATGAAGCTGAAAGCAATCTGCCTCGAGGTGTTTCACAGCAGTACATTGTAAATACTATGGACAATATGCAGTCTGCCTTTCCAACAAATCTTCATTGGCATAAAGCTTGCAAGTTTTCATGTGGCTCTTCTCAGGATAACCCTAGATGCCTTATAGGGGAGGTCTATAAAAAAAAATAGACTCGGTTTTTTTTTTTTAATTATTATTATTCTTTAAGAAGACTATAGCTCCATCTGCTGGCTGAATGGAAAATGACAAATATTGATATGTAATGCTTACCTGACTATAAAAAATTGTATATTTATAGTCTTGACCAAAATAAAGTATGAAACCACTATGCATTAATTTTAGGAATTTTTTTTTTTTTTACCAAATGTTTCTTCAGAAGAATCTAGTAAAGCGAATTGAAAATTAATTTGTACAAAGCCTTCTTTTCTTAATAAGTAATAGAAAGAAAAGAGGGAGGACATCCCTTTCCTGCCAAAGGATGATTAGGGGAGGGTGGAAACTCATCCATTCTTAGCACAGTAAGGGCACTTTCACACTGGGGGGGTAGCGGTAAAGCTAGTTTCAGCGCCGCTTTTCCGCTTTTATAGCGGCGCTATGCGGGCGGGAGTGAGGCACTTTTAACCCCCCCACAAGGGGTGCTACAACAAAATGGTGTTGTAAAACTTGAGTGGATTCAGTCAAGGGCAACCAAACTGATAAAGAGACGTGGGGGAGCTCGGCTATGAGGAAAGATTAACTAAACTGAATGTTCCCTCTTGACAAGAGAAGATTAAGGGTGGATATGATTACCTTGTATAAATACTTGAGTGATCCTTAGGCCTCATGCACACAGGACGTTTTTTGACATTTTTTCAGCTGCAAACTTTTTTTTTTTTATACAGTCAATAAACCCTCCATCATGTTATCCTATGTGTTAATGCACACATAGGCTGTTATCAACTGTTTTGAACAGTGACGTTTTTGAGCTGTAAAAAAAAAACCCAAGAGCAGTGGGTTCTGAGAGACGTTTTTCAGCTGTAAAAATGCTCTAATGCCCAAAAACGCTCAATAACCCTACTCGCCAAGGTTTTTGGACGTTTTGTATCCATTGAAAAAAAAAAAAAAAAGTTCATTAATGCTCAATAACCCCGCTGCAAAAACGCTCAAAAAAGCTTTAAAAAATCACTGATAACGTTTTTAGGCCTTTTTTTTTTAACGTCCTGTGTGCATGAAGCCTTATGGTGAACTTGGTGTAGAGTTGTTCAGTTTGAGGTCATTGCAAAGGAACAGGAGGCACACTTTGCATCTGGAGAGAAAAAGAATTAACCTCCACATATGGAAAGGCTTCTGCACTTTAAGAGCTGTGAAAATGTAGAATTGACCTCTTCAGGGGTTAGTTCTAGCCAGCTCAGCTGATAGTTTTAAAAAAATGGATGTATTTTCTAAATGCATTTATTTATTTATTTCTCCATTGTTTGAACTTGATAGACTTTTTATTTCAACTTGACCAACATTGTAACTACGTAAAAGCATTCCAAGTCATTCATACTTGTTTTATAGATTCAAAAAGAGGAGGAGCAGAGAAGCCAGGCCCTCCAAAACTGTGAAAGAGAACTAAAGGAATCCTGGGAAAAGTGTAGAAAATTGGAAAATGAACTTGAAGATGTGAGGGCACATTTAAGGTACATTGTAGTAAAGAATACATTACCTAGGCATAAAGATATGAAGGTACATTTTAAAGTGCTAATAAACCCACAACCGTAAAATCAGTCTGTATATGCAGTAAAGCATGTTTGTTATACTCACTGTGGAACCTAAAGGGTTAATACCTCTGCATTGTGTAAAATGGCTGTTTGATCCTGTCTCCTCTGATCCTATACAACTTCCAGAGTCCCCAATACATCTCCTGATAGTACAGAGGCTAGGGGGCAAGCTGCACATGCTCAGTTTGGTTTCTATTGCTAGAGACTTTTTTTTTCTTTTTCTTGGGAGAGTTCATTTGATCACCTCAAGGCCAATCAGCACTGCCCAGAAAGAGGGTCAGTGGTCCTGCATCCTCATAGGAGATTGAGAACTCCCCCCTACAAGCTTTAACCAGACACTGATAGAGGCTTTCCTAGCCCCAAGCAGGACTTTAGGTAGATCAACACTTTTTCCTGAAATAAAGAGCAGAAGGCTAGGTTCACACCTACACTATATTACCAAAAGTATTGGGATGTCTGCCTTTACACGCACCTGAACTTTAATGGCATCCCAGTCTTGGTCCATAAGGTTCAATATTGAGTTGGCCCACCCTTTGCTGCTATAACGGCTTCAAATTTTCTGGGATGGCTGTCTACAAGGTTTAGGAGTGTGTCTATGGGAATCTTTTGATCATTCTTCCAGAAGTGCTTTTGTAAGGTCAGGCACTGATGTGTATGAGAAGGCCTGGCTCGAAGTCTCCGCTCTCATTCATCCCAAAGGTTTCTTATGGGTTTAGGTCAGGACTCTGTACAGGCTTGTCAATTTCCTCCGCCTCAAACTCGCTCATCCATGTCTTTATGGATCTTGCTTTGTGCACTGGTGTGCAGTCATGTTGGAACAGGAAGGGGCCATCTCCAAACTGTTCCCACAAAGTTGGAGGCATGCAATTGTCTAAAACGTCTTGGTATGCTGACGCCTTAAGAGTTCCCTTCACTGGAACTAAGGGGCCAAGCTCAACCCCCGAAAAACAACCCCACACCATAATCTCTCCTCCACCAAATGATTTGGACCAGTGCACAAAGCAAGGTCCATAAAGACATGGATGAGCGAGTTTGGGGTGGAGGAACTTAACTGGTCTGTACAGAGTCCTGTCCTCAACCCGATAGAACACATTTGGCATGGCCTTCTCATACACATCAGTACCTGACCTCACAAATGCGCTTCTGGAAGAATGGTCAAACATTTCCATAGACACACTCCTAAACCTTGAGGACAGCCTTCACATTAGAGTTGAAGCTGTTATAGTAGCAAAGGGTGGGCCAACGCAATATTGAACCCTGCAGAATAAGACTGGGATGCCATTAAAATTCATGTGCGTATAAAGGCAATTGTCCCAATACTTTTGGTACTCTAGTGTATGTGGTTGGTGCGGACACAGCAGCCCATTCACTTGAATGGGCTGCTGTACCTACGTGAAATGCAGGAAAAAGGTCACTGCACCTTTTTAAAACCACAGCAGCAGGGTAAAGTGGTGCTTTTGCGTCATGCAATTTCCCACAAATGCACTGTGTGTTTTTAGATGAGTGGGTTCACCATTAAGAATGAATTTGACTGCAGGTGCCAGAACAGGTGCGATTCCTGCACCCGCAACCACTCGCACAAGTTTGAAACAAGCCTAACAGAAAAATGTGTAAACAAATGCACCCTAACATTTAGACGATCCCTGAAAACTTTTCTCTTTAACCTCCCTGGCGGTATTCCCGAGTGTGGCTCGGGGTGGAATTTCAGTACCATTAGCGGTAACCCCGAGCCACACCCAGGATTGCATTGCTGGATCCAGGCAGCGCTACTCACCTTGTCCCCTAGATCCAGCGATGTCTCCCGCAGTGTCTGCAGGCTGTGTCCTCCGCCCGATGCCTCTGTGTGCCGGGCTCCGTTCCCTGCGAGCGTCGCGTCGCACGGGGATGGAGACCGGCGGGAAATTCAAAAAGTGAAACACACACAGCGCATACAGTACACTGTAATCTTATAGTTTACATTACTGTATGAAAACATTTCACATCTCCTTTGTCCCTAGTGGTTTGCCCAGAGCCCTGCATGCACTTTTATATTATAAATGTCATTCTTTCTGCCTGGAAACATGAGAATGTCCATAGCAACCAAAAAGTGTCCCTTTAAGTCAAAAGTGGTTTTTGATCGGCTAGAAAACAGCGATGGTAAATAAGAATGATTTTCAGAATTGAGTGATACTGATTTTTGGGGAAATTTATCATCAGACACTGAAAGTGACAACAGCGACAATTCTGCAACTGAGCAAATTTCAGTGTTTTTGGTTTGATTACATTATTGAATACATTTTATTACTAATACGTTATTATTTTTGATACTTATTTTTAGTTATTTATTATATTATAATTTATGATTTCATTTTTCAAACTTTACCATACCCGGGATGTCTACTAGACTCTTGTTTGTACAGATTTAAGTGAGTTATTCCTAAGAATTACAGGCCTACAATATAAAACCCCAAATTTTCATGCAAAATAATCGTACCACTTTCAGCACCAAAAATCTGAAATAATCATACCGCCAGGGAGGTTAAAGAAGCCTATCCTGCTTCTACCTAATACTCTTTCTTTCTACATGAGCTCATCCCCCACAGCTTTTACCTTTTGTATCAATTGACCCTCCCTCTTAGATTGTAAGCTCTAACGAGCAGGGCCCTCTGATTCCTCTTGTACCAAATTGTGATGTAACTGTACTGTCTGCCTTCATTTTTATAAAGCGCTGTGCACACTGCTGGCGCTATATAAATCCTGTATAATAATAATAACATTTGCCTGTGTGAGTACCTCAGCTTGGGATGTTTATCTTCATGATGTAGTGCCAGTTGCCTTTGTTAGCACAAACTAGAAAAAAACTTTTTAAAAAAACAAGAGTGGTGTATATACAGTAGCTTTCAAGTTTAATATTTTTCTTACCTAAAGAGTAGCTCAATTTTTCTTGAGAAAAAACATCTATGTACATTTGCAGGGATTTTAAAAAACTTTGTTGCACTTTCTTACATTGTGGTGTTCTGAAGAAATAGTTTCTGTGTCCATGTGCAAAGTTAATGTGAATGGAAGAGTGACCTTTTCATTATCAATAGCTGCTGCACTTGCAGGGTTCTAACAAGGGACATGGCAGGGTCTAAATCCTTTTTAGATGTGAAAACCCTGTGGGAGTATCTCACCAAAAGTGAAAGCTTTGTTGCAGAGCATGCCCAAAATCAGATCTGTATCTTAGAGCAGACTTCTGGGAAAATCAGCGAGACAATCACACAAGTAGAAAATTACATTTGTGGGGGGCATTCTGTACTCCACCTGTGTACAGAAGGCCTCTGGGTTGCCATATTGCATTGAATTTTACAGTGTTTTGTCAATGTTTCAGTTACATTACAATATGCCTTGCGTCAAAATTGTATATGCTATATTTATTTATTTTCAATTTACAATATTTTTTCCACAAAGGTGGCATTACCCTTTAAATGTATATTTGATCATATACATTATACCACACTTTAGAAAGTAACTATATATCCAGTAGAAATGTATGTATGGGAACAGTTTACAAATGATTTGTAATTCTGTGCAACAATTCTCGTGATCCATGCACCTCAACTGAATACCCAAGTATATCCACATACCCAAGCTCCTGTGCAACAGCAATAGTTCAACTTGGCCAAGATCACTCTCAAACTGCTGATGGACCATGAAGAAGCAGCAGGACACTGATAAGGTCATCGCTTAAGCTAGGTACACACTACTCATGTTTCGTTTAACCCTGTAGGCTGATTGAAAAAAAAAAAAAACTGAGGAGCTTGTTGTACTGACTAACCGATGTTAGTACAGCGATCTCTCTGCTGAACTATTGTGTTCTAACAGGCGGACTGCCCCCACCAGAAGTCGGTGCTCTGATGCTGATCAGCAGATCTTTGTCGGTCACACCCCTTCTACAGAAGCCGGACGTTTGGCCAGAGTTTCAGTCAGGCTGACGTATACACAGGCCGAAAGTCTGCTGGTTTCTGTTGAACCGGCCGATATTCGGCACGTGTGTCTGGGACTTTAAATTATTATTATACAGGATTTATATAACGCCAACAGTTTACGCGGCGCTTTACAATGTAAAAGGGAGACAATACAGTTACAATACAATAAAATACAAGAGGATTAAGATGGCTCTGTTCAGAAGAGCTTACAATCTAACAGGATGGGGCAGGTAGTACAAAAGGTTCTAACTGTGGGGAATGAGTTGATGGAAGTGGTAAAAGATTAGTTGGAGGTGTGATAGGCTTCCCTAAAGAGATGAGTTTTTAGGGATTGCCTGAAGGTAGCAAGAGAAGGAGTTAGGCAAACAGGTTGAGGTAGAGAGTTTCAGAGGATGGCAGAGGCTCTAGAGAAATCCTGGAGACGAGCATGGGAGGAGGAGACCAGGGAGCTTGAGAGTAGGAGGTCTTGAGAGGAACAGAGAGGACGGTTTGGGTGATATTTGGAGACAAGATTGGTGAATGGCTTTGTATGTTGTGGTTAGTATTTTGAATTTAATTCGCTGGGCGATTTGGGAGCCAGTGTAGGGATTGGAGGAGAGGGGGTGGCAGACACTGAGCGGTTGGTAAGGTGGATAACTCTGGCAGCAGCATTCATGATAGACTGAAGAGGGCATAGCCTATTGATCACTCTGCTTTCTCCTCCTGTCATTGTGTGCATTGCAAAAGAGCTTGATTGGTTTCTAAAATGCCACACCTTCCCAGACTGTGTGCTGCTTGCTGTACATGGTATTACAGGAGGCTAATACCAAGGAGGTTAATATCGAGACAAATTCCGAATTTATTCGTTTCAGTTAATTTTTTTTTTCAGATTTTTTCCTTTTTTTTATATATATATATATATATATATATTTTACTGCAATAATGAGCCTTTATATATCTACCTGGAGTTCAGCTTAAACCTTATGATAAAGTTGGATTTGTTCACATTAATCCTGCTTCTCCCATTTGATAGGAGTTTGCTGTCTGAAAAGAATGATGAAGGGGAGAAACAGAAATGCACTGAAGCAAGTAATACAGAGCTTATTACGCTTCTGACCCAGTGTAATCAGAGGGTTCTACGACTTGAGAGTGAACTTGAAAATAAAGAGAAAGTGTTCAAGGAAAACTCAAGTCTTCTTCAAGAGAATAAGGAGTTAAAAGAGCGCCTTGCAGCACTTGAAGACCTCAGTGGTGGAATGAGACATTCAGATTCAGAGTCTAGCAATGTCAGGCCATCATCCCAATCAAGGGTACGTTGCTTGTCGTAACACTGAATGTGAACATAGACATGAGAGAGCGCTTTGAAGATCAAATCTCTGGGTGTGTTGGATGCTTGTGCATGCAGGTATTCCACCCTTTGGCTGCGGCTCTTAAAGAATACACTAGTGACATTGTGATTTCTTCACTTATTTCCTGGTTTCTAGGTCTAAGCAAATTACATTATATATTCCAGGTGCCTTCAGGAGGGGTTTTATTAGCTAAGCACACCTTCCTGCCTGCATGCATGAGCCAAGGGCAGAAGGATTACAGGAAGTAAAGGTTAGGTGAATCATTTGCCCTTATGCAAGATGGTCGCAGCCAGAAATGCTAGGAGGTATTTTTCAAAGCGATTTCTTAGCAAAATAAAGCTCAAAGACATGGATATATTAGGGTTGCCACCTCATCCCTTTAAACCCAAACACATATGAATTACACAGGTTCTGTGGCTGATTAAGGTGGTAATTAAACTGCCTTATGTGCATTAAATTAGCCCCAGAACCTGTGTAATTTATATGTGCTCAGGTTTAAAGGGATGAGGTGGCAACTCTAGGATGGATGGGGGAGTTTGCTTTGAATATTAAAACTGAATTAAATATTGTTTTTGGTTTTTGGTGCTCAGGTGCAGTGTAGTTCTGCTTTAAACTTTGCATCTTGAATCCTTCTACAAATCACTCTCGTTTCCTTTTCTTATAAAATGCTGCTCTGTTAAAATTCTCTTTATGCTTTTGCAATTGGCAGAGTGGCCAGACAAATGTGCCAGGAGATGTAAATAAACCCTATTCCAGTGACAGCAGTCTGCTCATCATGGATCTGAGGTATCTGTATATAAGCTTGTGAAAAAGAATATATTTTCTTTTAGTAAACTGAATTGAGATTAAATGTGTCTTTTTACCTTCCCTTTAGGGCACAGTTGTCACTCAAAGAAGCAGAAAATCAAGAACTACAAGCCAAACTTGTGACTGTAAATACCTCCTTCCCATTGGACGCCGAACCAGTAAAGTTACCCTTACAGCAAATCGGTAATGTTTGCACCTAGTTAAAAAAATGAAAATGATAGAGCACTATAATTCACTGTAAGCAGTGCTGTCAGTATAGTATATTTATTCTGTAATATGCAGCACTTTGTAATTTATTATTATCTTCTTGATTGGTCACAAAGCCTTGAAGATAATGGTTTGTGTGTTGTTTTTTTTAATTAAAACTAGACTAGACTAGGAGCCGGAGTACAAGCTGGTCAAGTACTGTGGGGTGGTGTATCAGAAAGATGATAGTAGATGATCTTGTACAAGGGAATGGCAGAGAAGGCACGGGGGTTGATTTTTCTAAAACTGGAAAGTGCAAAATCTGGTGCAGATGTGCATGGTAGCCAATCAGATTATAACATCAGCTTGTTTTGTTTTGACAAAAAAAACCTGGAAGCTGATTGGTTTCTATGCAGGGCTGCATCAGATTTTGCACTCTCCAGTTTTAGTAAATCAAACCCAAAGAGTAGATGATTATGGTAGGTAGAAGGAGAGCAAGAAGGCAGAGTAGACGATCTTGTTCAGGTAAATGAGAGAGAAGGTGGGGAGAAAAAAAAAAAAACACTTTTTTTCTGGAGGATTGAAAGAATGAACGGAGTGGTTGATTTTCTATGGGAAAATGGGCAAACCAAGAAGGCAGAAAATATATATAATGATCTTTATTACAAACCTTTATACAGCATCAACAGTTTAACACCTTTTGTACCTTGGTGCATCTTTGATTGGCAGCCCCATATTTACCCAGTGCAGTGTTTTAAATGGCACTGGATAAATGCCATTGGCAGCTGATCGGCCCAGTAGATGGCACAGTGCACTGAGACACTGTACTATGGCAATCCAAGGAGCTGGGTCCCATGTGACCACTGTGATTGGTCATGTACAGCAATAGTCTCAACCTCAGTCCTCAAGTGCCCCCAACAGGCCATGTTTGCAGGTTTTCCTTTATCTTGCACAGGTGCTTTAAATCTAAGTCAATGGCTTGTTATTTTGGACAGCTATTTTAGCTTTATTATAAGAGAAATTGCCAAAACATGGCCTGTTAAGGGGACTTGAGGACTGAGGTTGAGAACCACTGATGTACAGTGTTGATCCCTCCCCTTCCTCTCACAGGAGAAGGAGAGATCAAGTATTTGTGAATAGGGAAAGAATGAATGGATCAGCAGCTGCAGATTCATTCATTCTGTTTCAGTGCCACAGGGATCTTCTTTAACACTTTCTTGTGCCCTCCACCCACCCCCCTACAAATTCTATCTTCATTCTGTCTTTCTGTGACCTGTACAGTAGTCCTTTCACCTTCATTATCGTGCATATCTTAACCCCTTCATCTCCATCCTGCCACTGTATATGGCCTGTACATTAATCCCTTAATTTCCTCCTTGTATGGCCTCTATATTAATGTATCTAGTGTGCATTTACCAAGCTCCATGTTTAACCCACCCAAATCCAGCATGTTTGTTAATTTCCAAACAATTGTGGCAATAAATGAGATCAATTTGGGGTGCCTACTTTCCAAAAAGTAAATTCAGGGGTTGTCATACTGTCTTGCCATTTTTAACAGAAAGCAAGGGAAGCAGTTGTTGTTTTGTTTCAAACTTTCAGATATTTTTCTTCCTTTTTTATAGGAAAAAATAAGTTATTTAATTTTTTTTTTTTTATCAATCTATTTTAACTTACAATTTCTGTTTTTGACAGAGGCAGAAAAATACCTGCAGTTAGAGACATCTGTAGAACAGTTACAGATGGAGAAGGGGAAACTGTCAGAAAACGTGAAAGAGTTGCAGAGGAAGCTTGGTAAAGCTCAGACTGAAATCACCAATACTAAACTTTCGATGGCTCAGAGAACTAGTCAGTTTCAACTCATACAGGGAGAGCTGCTGGAGAAAGCATCTAAGTCAACAAAGCTAGAACAGGAAGTGAGTGTTCATTTCATGCAAGATTTTCTGCTTATTAAGCTATTGTTGAAGTAGTTTTGTACATTAAAGCGAAACCTTTATTGTTTACAACAAATGTAGTCAAACACATTTTAAACGTATTACAAATACATATGCAAGAAAAATGTATGTATTTCAATGAGCCTGGTTTACACCATTGCAGTGCTTTTATGTTTGCTTAACCACTTAAGGACCGGAAGGATTTCCCACATTAGTAGCACTTCTTGTGATTCGGCACTGCGGCGCTTTAACTGACAGTTGCGCGGTCATGCAATGTTGTACCCAAACTAAATTTGCCTCCTTTTTTCCCCACAAATAGAGCTTTCTTTTGGTGGCATTTGATCACCTCTGTGTCATTTCTGATCACCGTTATAACCAAAAAAATAGCGACAATTTTGCATAAAAAAAACAATATTTCTTACTTTTTGCTATAATACATATAAAAAAAAATATATATATAAAAAAACAAATGTATTCATTGGTTTTGGCCAATTTATTTCCTTCCTCATATTGTAAAAAAAAAAAACCTCAAACAGCGTTTATTGATTGGTTTGCACAAAAAGTTGCCGCGTTTACAAACCATGAGAATTAATTTCTGGCGTTCTTAAAAAAAATTTTTTTTACTAGTAGTGGCAGTGATCTGAGATTTTTATCGGGACTTTGATATTGCAGACCAATGACATTTATACAGCGATCAGAAATTGAAATATCCACTGATTACTGAGTAAATGCCATTGGCAGTGAAGGGGTTAACCTGCGGGGGGGGGGGTCTAGGGGTTAACTGTGTTCCCTAGGCGTGTTCTAACTGTGAGGGGGCTGGGCTGCCAGGGGCATAAGAGATCTAACTGATCCCAGTGACAGGAATCAGTAGATCTCTTACATGCCGCCTGTCAGAACGGGGAACCGCCGCATTTACATTGGTGTTTCCCCGTTCTTCATAGACATGGAGTCCGCCGGACCCGTGGCCACGCTGCTTCAGAGTGCGGCAGCGCGCTCCTGTCCGCTGCCGAGCATGAGCGAGCCGTTGTTCATAGACAGCGATTTGCAGGACAGCACCACTCTGCAGCAATAAATGTACGTGAGGTGGTAGGGAACCGGTTAAAAAAAAAGTACATCTTGCTGCATTTTTTCCGCACATAAACGTACTGGAACACACGTGAATGCGCCGCAAATACAACTCAATTTAAAAAAAGAAAAAAAAAACTGTATGTAGCATGCATGAAGAAGTGCACACTGAACACAGGGATTGTGGTCTTAAAAAGGTCTTCTGGTCACAGTCCATTTTAATTTTACCTTTTTGCTGGTTTTGTAAGCTTTAAACGATATAACATCCATGTTTTGCTAATACATGTAAAAAATATTTAACAAACAAGTATTTGGCCACAGCATACACTTTCATTTTTTATTTTATTTTTTTTACATTAAACTTGTAATAGCAATAAAAATAATTATTTTTGAGAATCCAAATTAACTTGATTGAAAAATCTCCTTTCATACTGTGAGTGCTGCTGGCAATCTTGTTCCAGAATTTCCTGGATTCCCTGCATTCTTTGCAGCAAATCCCATGGTATCTTGCTGCCTGCAAGCAATAATTCCTGTACTTAAGAAAATTATCCCACAAACGAATTGACCTCCGTTAGGAAGTAAATTAATCAAATGAGACAAAATCAGCGCTTGAATGGATGTCAATCACTCCAGTGCAAAAAATGTCAGCAGCCGCTGTAAAGAAAAAACATGTAAAGATAGGGTTCAGATAATTAATTGAATCAATTGACTGAACTCAGCAGCGCTAGAAAAATTCAGTATTTGTACATCTGAATTGTGTGAAGGATACCTTAGAATAGAACATTAAAAAGGTACTAAAGAGGTAACTACTTCAATCAGCTGATCATAACAGCGCTAAATCCCTTTAGCAGGAAAAAGAGATTACAAATGTGAATAAATGTAACTTAAATGATGAATGAAAATACACAGTCCAAATAAAACCAAAGTCCAAAAATCTGTATAGATAAATAAAAAATAAATATAAACATAGATCCAACAGCAGGGGTGATGAAACACACGCTGAATCTTCAAAATAAAGGCCCGCCACCACACCAGATGTGAAAGGAAGGGGCTTTCCCCCTATATGGAGAGACTCACCAGAGATCAGATCAAAAACCGCACAATACACATGTAGATGTTTCCTGATGGACAACGTCAATCTCACATCACGACGTGGTGTCTTTTGTCTGGGATCTGCATATACCACACTACAGAGATGCACACAGGGCCGTGTATAGGACAGGACTGTTGTGTGACTTTATCTCCCGCCTTTCCTGTCGCCAGCTTCGAAGAGGTGCGATACACTTCACTCCAACTTAGCACTTTCGTGCGTGCCTCACTTCCCGCTTCTTTTGGTCGTTGTTGATTGGTAGATCGCTCAGACCATGTGGGTACGTGGGAGATAAAGTCACACGACGGTCCTGTCCTATACACGGCCCTGTGTGCATCTCTGTAGTGTGGTATATGCAGATCCCAGACAAAAGACACCACGTGGTGATGTGAGATTGACGTTGTCCATCAGGAAACATCTACATGTGTATTGTGCTGTTTTTGATCTGATCTCTGGTGAGTCTCTCCATATAGGGGGAAAGCCCCTTCCTTTCACATCTGGTGTGGTGGTGGACCTTTATTTTGAAGATTCAGCGTGTGTTTCATCACCCCTGCTGTTGGATCTATGTTTATATTTATTTTTTATTTATCTATACAGATTTTTGGACTTTGGTTTTATTTGGACTGTGTATTTTCATTCATCATTTAAGTTACATTTATTCACATTTGTAATCTCTTTTTCCTGCTAAAGGGATTTAGCGCTGTTATGATCAGCTGATTGAAGTAGTTACCCCTTTAGTACCTTTTTAATGTTCTATTCTAAGGTATCCTTCACACAATTCAGATGTACAAATACTGAATTTTTCTAGCGCTGCTGAGTTTAGTCAATTGATTCAATTAATTATCTGAACCCTATCTTTACAATTCCTGTACTTACTCCGCCTCCTGAAACTCCTCCTCTCATCGCCTCTGTAGTTGCGTAGGGAGGTTCTGTGAAATCTGTGACACACATAGGCATGCGCAGGGGTTGTGCCAGGTGTGCCTGGGCACACCTTAATCACTGCATGCAGTGCCAATTCCCCCTACTGCCTGGGTTTCCCCCCCCCCCCGTGTTGACCCCCCGCCCCGCAGTGCTGCTGGCTTCCCTCCTCTCCTCTCCCCCGGCTGTTGTGGGGGATGTTCCAGGATGGAGAGTGGGGGAAGGGTCTATTAAATATGTAATTTACCAGCCCCTTCATTTTCTAAATGACCGCACTTGTTCACTGTGTTCATTCTTAAAAGAAGTATAGTAAACTGCGTTTACTATTCTTCAGTGTGAATGAACAGGAAGCAGCTCAGCACAGAGCACTCCCCATTCATTCACTGGCCCGTGCAACTGAGGCTGTGTGTTTGAGCTTTGGGGTACACACCCTAATACAGTAGGCTGCGCACACCTATGGTGACACAGTAGTGCCTACTCACAGGGTATAGTGAATACATGTCAAGAATTCAATGATGTAAAAGCATAGCCCCTCTTTCCTCCTCCTTTGTCCCTCATTTTGGTCTAATCAACTGTATATAGTTGTATATAAAATGCACTTTTTATCTTTCAGAAATTGTTCCCCAGTGCTAAAAGTGCATGTAAAAGCCAGTATAAAGGAATAGTAGTGGTAAAAAAAAAAAAAAAAAAGCACTTGTGGGTTTGAAAAAAAACTTTTTTGTATAATTCTCCTTTAAAGTGGTTGTCAA
>BLSH010345930.1:2134715-2148192 GCA_018402905.1 Glandirana rugosa | reverse complement strand
CTCAGAGCATATTGGTAGCAATGAAGATGACCACAAAGGGCCACTGTCAAGTAAATATTCCAAACTAAGTGTGGTTCCACCTTCTGTAGAAATTTCATGACTTGCCAAGCAGAAGGCTAGGCTATGGTAACCCAACTCAATATTTCTAGGAAATCTGATATAGAAGACAAGACTGCCTTTTTCTCATTCCTGGATTGACTCCTAAAGTTTGGGGCGTATTTTGCACAGTAAAAAGTGTTGAGATGTTTCTTTTTACAGAAAACTGGACTATAGAAAAACTTTTCCAAAGTTTCCAACCAGCAAAGTGTATGGTACATAGGAACAGACTCTTTTTGTATCCCTGTCTGCATTGGAATATGGTGGCAACCAGAATCTAGTTGCTATGGGCATTTAAAATGTTTCCAAAAAGTAGAATTTTACTTATTAACAGTTGCTGATACCATATCATCCCGCTTCAACGTATAGACGACAACGGGGTTGATTTACTAAAACTGGAGATTGAAAACCTGGTGCAGCTGTGCATGGTAGCCAATCGGCTTCTAGCTTCAGCTTCGTTCAGTTAAGCTTGAAACCTGGAAACTGATTGGTTTCTATGCAGAACTGCATCAGATTTTGCACTCTCCAGATCTAGTAAATCAACACCGATCAGTTTTATCCTTAATCTTACAGTCAGAAAAAAACTGCATTAAATGAGCCCATTTTCATTTTCTTTTTTCGTATGCTCAATCAGCTCTCTAATTTGATTTCATCTTCTTACTTGCACCTGGCTTCAAAGCTACCAAGTGCCATTCCACTGTCCTTTGAGACTCTGTAGCCAGTAAGAGCAATCTTTGGACAGGGGAATGGCAGTTGATGGAGCTTAGCCATGAATTCAGGAAACAGTAACAAAGTAAGAATTAATCAGACAAGTGCAGAAACGGTTTATCTAAGGATCTTTGCCAACAAACTTGTGTTTGCTTCAAACAGGTTTTAAATTCCCTTACAGGTCGATATGCAAAACCTGCTTGAAGCAGGCTAAATGCTGATCAAAAGGTCAACAGTAGGTAGAATGCACCATTCTGTGTATTTTGAATGATCTAAGGGTCCTTTCACACGAGCGGGATCGTTCAGGGTCCGCCTGTCAGTTTTTTAGGCGGACCTGAACGGACGCTCCATTGTCCTCTATGGAGCGACGGATGTCAGCGGGGACATGTCTGCTGACGTCCAATCCGCTCCGATCCGCCAAATACAGACGGATCAAAACCTTATTTTCCATCCGTCTGGCAGATCGATTCGGATGAACACAGATAGACGGTCCAAGTTCATCCAATCCCCCATAGAGGAGGGCGGAGTTCTGACAGGTCTGTCAGAGATGGTCCTGTCATCCGTTGGCTCAGCAGGGATCAACGGATGGATCCCTGCTGAGCAGCGGAGACCGTCCTCTGGTGTGAAAGGACCCTAATAATTATCTCATACTGATGTTCAGCAGAGCCATTGACACAGGGCATTTAAAAGTAATATGAGGCATCTTATAGGGTCTGCTTTTAGATATTTACTTTTAAGGCGTCATACACATGGGCGTATGTTTTAAAAATAAGCAAAACTTCGGGTCCGACGTCAGGGTAAAATCTGCGTTCTTTTTTTTTTCTGCGTTTTGCATCGGCATCAATAGGCGGGTTTTTTTAAAATCCTCTGCTATTTTTCAACCTAAAAACGTTGGCGTAAAAAATGCCGGTACGACGTTAGTGGAGGTTAGTGAGCGTTTTGTGGCGTCGGTGTCAAAAAGCGCCAAAACGTTACAGCCTCAGAACGCGCTGGCCGTGGGTTCTAGTTTCAGCTCACTAACGCTGACGCCCTCTACAGCTAAAAAATATCGGCGTTTTTATGGGGCCATTGACTAACATGGAGAGCTGCAAAAAACTTTGGCATCATGGAGAGCTGCAAAAAACTTTGGCATCAAAAAACGTCCTTGTGTATGAGGCCTGAAAGTTTAAACAGAGACCAGGTTCACCAAAGAGTTTGTTCACGAAGATGTGTCTGTTGCAGTAAAACATTCATAGTCCTTCTTTTTTTTTTTTTTTCTATAAAGCATAGGAGTCATGCTTCCTACAGAGAACAGTGCAAACAGTTCTGCTTAATTACATTATTGTGCCACAACTTAGGCTGGCCATACATGGGTCGAATTTCGAAAGAATTCTCTTTTGAAAACCTTATCTAAGAATTTTCGTTCGTATTTTGCACCATTAGTGAGCTGCAGCAACAGCCGATTTTTCGTGCGGCAATCAAATTTGAGAAATCGGGCATGTTGGAAATTTTTTGGAAGATGAACGATTTTCTAATCAATAATGGGAGAATTGTGCGAGGAATGTAATGGAACAAGGAATGCGCATGAGTGCAAGAAAAGACAATTCCCGGAAAGAAAAGAAGATTCCCGGCCACAAAATTTCTTTTCTGTAGCAACATGAGGGGAAATTGGACGAATTTCGAAAATCATGGCACCATCGGATCAGAAAACGCACAAAATTTCTAGTTTTGAGAAGAAAATACGTTCAGAATTTGACCATGTATGGCCTGCCTTACTGACCTGATAAAAGAATGTGTATTGGGACATTTTATTGGTTGATAAACCTACCTATTATGTTTTCTTTGTTTTTATAATGTAAAATGAAGGGCATGTAAAAATGAACTGGATGAGAGAGATCACGAGCTGTTGGATATGGACCAGGCCCTTAAAGACAGGAACTGGGAGCTAAAACAAAGGGTAGCCCAGGTAAGTCTGACATCCCTTCATGCTGTGTGAATTGACACTAATCAGTATTTTAAAGCCCAGTTGAACTTTGAAGAGGAACTAAACCACTCTTGGATTACCTCCACCCCACCATTCTTCCATGCTGACATTTTCATAGGCCCCCTGTGAGTGCAGATGCGCCATTGGTCTCTTCCCGGCATTTAGGAGCTGGAAGAAACCAGTGGCACATTTGCGCACACGCGGCAGATTTCCATTAATGCGCACAAATACCACCAACTTGTGGTATATGGGCAATATAGTGCAGCGGCAATTTGTGCATATGCGTGAAAATTCACTGCACATGTGCTGCAAAGTTGCAGTTTAGTAAACTAAAAAGGAGGATGAATCTGGAGTATGGCTAAGGGACAGGGGCACAGGGCCAATATTGAGGCCAGAGTGCCACTTGGGGTGCCGACTCACCACCAGGGTGGAACCCTACCCCAGAAGCGCCCCAGAACAATACAATGCAATAAAAGAAGATACTGGGAGAAGAGACACCCGACAGTGTTCTGATGGGGGTTTGGGAGGGTTAACAAAAATGAATGAAAAAATGACACAAAATAGCAAGCAGACTAAAGGTATAAAACTTTAAAACCAGGACAACATTGCCCCTAAGCACACATACCCACGCAAATAACCACATCGAAGACCTGGCATAATATTTAAAGTAAGTACATAAGTCCCAGGCCAGTTGGAAGCCAGTGACAGGTAATGCCCATTGTGTCAGCAAAAATCGCTATACACTGGTGTGGGTGACGTCTGTCACTTCCAAAATCTGTGCCAAATGGACATGTCAGTAATATACACAGTCTTCACAGCAAGTGCACTGTAAATAGAGCAGTATAAATCACCTTGCGTGGTAATTACAATAGATCCAATAAATACAAACGTCCCAGGCCAGTTGGAAGCAGCTGACAGGTAACACCCATTGTGTCAGCACTAGTCGCTATACACTGATCTGGTTGACGTCTGTCACTTCCAAAGACTGTGCCAAGTGGATATGACAGTTGTATATACAATCCTCACACACAAGTGCACTGTAAATAGGGCAATGTAAATGATGTGGCTTAATATCAGGATAGGATTGGGCAACAGGCTGCATCCACTGCGTCAGCTCCCAGGGGCTATACACAGATATGTGCGGCCACAGTCAGCTCCAAAACCTAATCCAATAGACCTGGGTGGATCACAAAAGGATAATATAAATGCACTATACAGTCTGGATGACAAGTCAGCTCAATAGGGGTGATGACCGTGCAGATGATTCCCATAGGCAGTGACCGGAGTGTGCTGCTGGGCTGGGAGTGCTCATATGAAGTCAGCCGGCATGATATAGGATCCTAACCTCCGCAGGGCATTGTCAGCAGTGTGGACAGACAGGTGGATCACAGAAACCAAGGGGTCCTCACTGTCATGAAAATCGGCTTACACCCTAGTGGGGAGAAGGATGAGAGGGCATGCAAGCTCAGTACACACAGTTACCACCGTCGTATGGCTGGGTCCTGGCAGCTGTAATTGGGAACCGATCCTTCAGAGCCTGTTGCGCCAGAACGCTGTCGAGAGTCTCTCCTCCCAGTATCTTCTTTTAAAGTTGCAGTTTAGTAACCTACTGCCTCCTAATATAGCCATGACGTAGCAATCCCAGGAGGCAATGGGGCTCAGTCTAGGCCAAACACCAGGCAGTGCTGCCCTCCAGCAGAAATATCAACTAAATGCTAAAAAAAATGGTAGAATACAGTTTGTTAGCATTTGTGTTAGTAGGAAGGGGGGGGGGGGGGACAGACTAGAAAATAGTTGTTTCAGTGAGTTTAGTTCCGCTTGAGTTTTAAATCCGCTAACTATATGCCAAGTTCACCAAAAGCTAAAGGGATTGGAATTTTCACTGTAATCACTTTCTCTCTAGCGCTGTCCCTCAAAGACTATCCTGGGCAGCTATCCTGGCAGAAAATACCCTGTACTGAACATTGCTTACACATGGTTACTGAGGTGCTTTTTTTCAGTACAGGAGAAACAACTGCCGGAGGGAAAAATAGATGAAGAGGACACAGTTTGCTATGTTACAAAGAATAGTTTTCCACACTCAGATGTGGCACCAGTATTGCGGGTAGACACTCTCTGCTTTAGATATTTAAAGTCCAAAGACATAACTAAGGTTTCCACTAAGCTTTGCCACTCTTCTCAAATGGGTAATCCAAAAGAACTGCATGCTGAAAGACAAAAGAGGGCACACCAGCCTACTGCATTAACGAAAGCCAAGAGGGCGCACCAGACTAGTACGTTAACCAAAACACCATTTATTCAAAGGATAAAAGTAGGGGATATCTCCTAAGCCTGCATAGTTTAGGAGATATTTGCTCTTCATGCAGCCGCTGACATCACGGTGCATGCGCCGTGAGGTCCCGGCGCATGGCGCCGGACTTTTCCGGAAACTCTGCCAGAGAGATGAGCTCAAGCGCGCATGCACGGGAGTGACATCTCGTGGCTCCGGCCACTCACATCGCCGAAACCGCTTACCCGGAAGGGTCCCCCGAGGGAACATGTCTGCTCCCGCTGTGGGGACCGAGCGGACTTGTCGGAGCTTCGTTCTGAGGTAAGCATTTCATAATGAGCTAGTATGCGGCTCATTATGCCTTTCCCTTACAGGGTTTTTTTTTTTTTTTTTTTTTTTTTTTTGTTTACTGGTATACAACCACTTTAAAGGACTTAGTCAGGTAATAGCAAGACCATTATTCCTAATTTTTAATGACAGCATGCAGACTGGAATGGTACCAGCTGATTGGCAAATTTGGTAGCAATATTTTAAAAAGGACAAAGAAATACTTGGAAACTACAGGCCAATCAGTCTAAAATCAATAGTTTGTAAACTATTGGAGGGGATGTTAAGGGACTATATTCAAACATTTGCAAATTAGTGGTAATCAACACAGATTTATGAAAGTTCGTTCCTGCCAGATCAATCTGCTCACGTTTTACAAGGAAGTGAGCTGCCATTTAGATAAAGGAAGGCCTGTGGATGTGGCAAAAGCATTTGATACAGTTCCCCATAAGTGGTTAAGTTACAAATTGAGGGGGGCGTGGTCCGGACATGGCGGTGTGAGCACGTCTTACTGAGAGCTCTGCACGAACCGCGATTGCCGCTGCCTAACACTGAGAAATCCGTCCGTAACTGCCCATGCCTGGAGGACAGAAGCAGCCACAAACCCCTGGGGAGCCTCGGTCAGCGGAGATCATGAGATATTTTCTCCGCCAACACTCCAATACAGCCGTGATCCCCGAGCCGCCGGGGACTCCTAAGATGGCGCCGCCACGAGTTGAACACGCTGGGGTGCTGACAGGCTCCAGGAAAACCGCGGAGGTGAACGGGACAGGTGAGCCTAACGCGGGATCTTCTCGCCCGCCCTCTCCTATACCCACCCTGGAATTCCCCTGGCCCGATTCCCCTACAGACTCATGCAGCACCAGGGCCTCTAGCTTGCAGGCAGGGAGAGACATTAGAGACATGCTTGCGGATCTCCCCACATGCCAGGACATGCAAGCAATGGCCACCTCAATTGTGTCGGCCCTATCAAAGGAACTCACTGCTCTGAAACATCAGATTGATGGGGTGGAGGAGAGGGTGGAATTGCTTGAGAGCAGGTCTGCAACGGTCAATGCTCGTTTAGATGCCCTGGAGGCACACCAGGCCACCTATAAACAACATTTAATAGACATTCAACTTAAAATTGATGACGGGGAAAATCGTAATAGGAGGAACAATTTACGCTTGAGGGGCATCCCAGAGGCTACAATGGGGGGGACCTACGCACTACAGTAACTGCCATCCTTAACTCGCTTCTTGAGCAGGCCCCCACTGCAGCACTTGAACTTGATCGGGTACAGGGCCCCCGTCCCATGGCTTTGGGAGCAGCAGATAGCCCGCCACCACGCGATGTGCTTTGCAGGGTACACTTTTACAATATAAAAGAGGAGATACTCAGACGGGCATGGACCCACGGTCCCATGGACTTCGACGGAGCCACGGTTAGCGTGTACCCAGATGTGTCCAGACAGACTCGGAGGATGCGGGGAATGGTGCGCCCTCTACTGGAGGCCATCAGGGAAGCAGGGGCCACGTACCGATGGGGCCACCCCTTCCATGTGATTGTACAGCAACAGGGATCCACCTTTTACCTGCGCTCCCCCTCTCAGCTCCCACAGGTGTTCCAATTCTTGGGTAGACCTGCTGTTGAAGTCCCGGACTGGCTGGAGCCGCTTCTGCAGAGAGATGCGACTGGACCCCCGGCCCCACGACCACAGAGGCCCCGAAGGGCTAGATCTCGTCGCCCGAGTGCTGACCCTCCCAGGCGGACCCCGACTACATCACAGGATTGATAATCCCACCAATAGACCCAGGAACAAAACTTTTCCAGAGTTGAGACTGAGTCAGGACTCTGAGCACAGGCATTGTTTGTTGGAGGCCACGGGGAGTTCTTTGTTACGGGTGTCGACCCTGTTCACGGTGACTTTGGTGCCTCTACCCCCCGCCCTCGTGGCCCTATGATCCCTGGCATTCGGGCCCTGCCCCCCCCCCCCGCAGGCTCAGCATGCAGAGCAGTATTGGGACCCAGGAACAATTGCGGGGGGCATTCTTACATACCCTTAGGGACATGCTTAGGTCCTGCATACTGTCATCCGACTCTCCCCAAAGACTCCAGCATTGACTATCTCCCTTGCTCCCCATTCTCCTGCTCACTTGGTGGTCTGGGGGGGGGGGCGCTCATGTTTTCGTCCTGAGGGATGGGTGAGGCAAGGCAGATGTACTGAAACAGACTGGGCCCAATTTCTGGGACCCCTGGGGGGGGGGGGCAATTGTATGACACTGTTTGCAATGCATGCATGGGTTAACCTTTGTATTTCTTCCCAACAGGTATTGATCCATTTTATACTGTGCGCTTGCGGGTGGGCGCCCTCGTCCCCGGCCGCTTGTCAGTCTGACCCTGAAACTCACTGCTCCGTGGGGGCCTGGCCTCTCCCGCTTGGGGGGGGGGCGGGCGTACACGGCTTGTGTGATGCGGTGGGGATGCAGGGCCCATGGGTGAGGGGATGGGCATGAGTGGGAAGGTCTTTGGGTCCGAACCGGATGGAGGAGGGGTTGGATACCCTGGACCTGAGGCTTTGATGGGGTTGATACATAGTCACCTGTTGACGCTCCAGTTTATATGTTAACTGCCTGACGCTTCAGTTTATATGTTTAATGCCTGTGTTTTATTGGTTCCGTTAACCTCACTGTTAATTCCTCAGGGTCAGTTATATTTACAGTCGCAGGTGCCGCTGGACTTGTTCTTAGATATTACTATATTACATAGATCCCAGGTTCGTGCATCTCTCTCCCGTTCTGCTGTCAATTCTAACCACCTCCCAAGTTAGGATTTTCTCCCAAAGGAGTTCCCATAACTCCGGAGGAGATTTGGGTAATTCTTACCTTTTAGTTTCTTTTAGTTCTTGAACCTTTACTCTCTCTTTTCTGCTTCTCCTGTTTTCTCTCCTTTCTTCTTTATTCCTATAACTCTCTTGCTGATTCTTGCTCCCCCCCCCTTCTTTTTTTTTTCTTTTTCTCTCCCGGTTCTCTTTTGGGAGCCATAGGTGATTCGGTGGGGGGTGCATCATGGCTGTGGGTGCAATCAATTTCACTTCATACAATGTACGTGGCTTTGGTACACCTGGGTAGCGTACCTGACTTCTGGCTGACCTTAAAAAATTTAAGTCGCAGGTCGTTTTCTTACAAGAAATGCATTTCAAGCATGACCGGATCCCCCGGCTAGTTAACAGAGCGTTCCCCACGGTATACCACAGTTCCTCTCTGATATCAAAGTCAAAAGAGGTGAGCATTCTTTTGGCCAATACGGTGCGTTGGTCACTTACAGCGGTGAGGCCATGGTCACCCTGGCGAATATATATTTCCCCAACGTGGACCAGGTTTCCTTTCTGAGCGGCCTACTTCCGGACCTCCTGGAGTTCCAGGAAGGTATTCTCATTTTTGGGGGTGATCTTAATTTTTCAATGGACCCAACCCTTGATGTCTCCCGAGGTGCCTCACACCTTTCTTTTGCCCGGCTTAGGCGCCTGAAGGCGGAGCTCCACACCTTGCAATTAATTGACTCGTGGCGTATCTTACACCCGAATGCACGGGACTACTCTTTCTATTCCTCAGTCCATCAAACGTATTCCCGGCTAGACTATCTATTGGTCCCCCATAGAGAGTTGGCGAAGGTCCAGCCTGCCTGGATAGGCAACATTCTCTTGTCGGACCACGCTCCCGTGCATCTTAGCCTTGAGCTAGACTCGCAGGTCCGAAGTCCACCTTCTTGGCTCCTGAACGAGTCTCTACTTCAATTCCCTGATATCCGACAGAGGGTGACAAGTGCCCTCACTGAATATTTTGAGTTAAACACTGGCTCAGTGGATAACCCGCTCATCACATGGGAGGCGCATAAGCCGGTGATTAGGGGAACACTTATTAAGATTGGGACCCACCTGAAAAAAGAGAGGTCTGCACAAGTGGACACCCTCGTGCCGCGTCTGTGACGCCTAGAGGGAGTACATAAAGCAAAGGTAGCCAGGGCGGTACACGCTGACCTCCTCAAAACCAGAGAGGAACTCAACGCTCTATTGTTTCAAAAGACAAAACAGAAGTTGGCATGGGCAAGGCAGACAATGTATGAATTTTCTAAAAAGCCCGGGGTACTTCTGGCGAGGGCGCTTCGGGGCCCTCGCTCGAGGACCTACATTTCACACATAACATCAGCATCAGGGCAGAAACTTTTCAGATCAGATGCAATGGTGAAGGAATTCCGCTCCTTCTTTCTTGCCTTGTATAATCTACGGCCCTCCCCATCGCTGCCCGAATCGGAAATGCTCAATGCCCGCATCGGTTCATATATTGAGGCCTCAGGTATGCCGAAACTCCCAGCAGAGGCTCTTGAAGACCTGGACGCACCTATTACAGGGGAGGAATTGGGGGTGGCCTTGGCCTAGACCAAGCCTAGAAAGGCGCCGGGGCCGGACGGCTTCACGGCCGCCTACTACAAGGTATTTTCGGGCACACTTCTTCCACATCTGGTGACCGTGCTGAATTCTCTGGTAGACGGAGGGGATATGCCAGTTGACGCCCTTCGGGCGTACATTTCTCTGCTTCCCAAGGATGGCAAGGACCCGACGCAATGTGGCATTTATCGGCCAATTGCTCTGTTGAATACAGATCTCAAGCTCTTTACACGGGTGCTGGCCAACTGGCTCCTGCCCCATATTCCAAGCCTCATTCATAGAGATCAGGTGGGATTTATTCCCCTGCGCGAGGCATGGGATAATACGGTACGTGTCATCAACCTGATCCATGCAGCCCAGGTCTCTAAAAGGCCCCTTCTCCTGCTCTCCACAGATGCAGATAAAGCATTTGACAGGGTCCATTGGACCTTTATACGCGCGACCCTGGAGCACCTGGGCCTCGGGGCGTCAATGAGGAGCTGGATATCTGCTCTGTACTCCCGGCCCTCAGCGGCAGTAAGAGTCAACGACACGCGCTCGGACTTCTTCAACATCACCAACGGGACGAGGCAGGGCTGTCCCTTCTCACCCCTGATCTTCATCCTGACCCTGGAGCCTTTCCTCTGCACAATTCGAGCAGACCCTGACATTCCGGGCTTCAGCAAGCCGACTGGAGCGGCATTTGCCGATGATCTGATATTCTTCGTCTCGGACCCACTTGCCTCCCTTCCCATTCTCATGCAAGCTCTTCAGACGTATGGTTCTCTGTCCCATTTCCAGGTGAATTATAGCAAGTCGTCGGCTTTGAACATTTCGGTCGGCCCTGAAGTGATTCAGAACATCCGACCGTCCTTCCCCTTTCATTGGGCTGTCTTGAAAATTAGGTACCTGGGAATCAACATCACGTCGGACCTATCCAAACTTTATGAATTTAACTATGAACCGCTCATCGCTAAAGTGAGGAGGGATTTGGTGCTTTGGCACTCTCTGACCCTGACGTGGTTCGGGCATTGTAGCGCTATCAAGATGACAGTTCTACCGCGTATACTTTACATCGTGCAAGCCATTCCGATTAGACTGCTGCCTCACTTCTTTCGATCGATCGCTCTCCCAGTTGTTCTGAAAGTTTGTTTGGTCTCACCAGAAACCACACCAGGCCCTACACCGATTGTCACTTCCTAAACACGCAGGAGGGCTTGCCCTGCCTGACATAAGGTTGTACTACCGGGCGTCCCATTTAAATAGAATAGTAGACTGGCACTGCCACGGGGAGGAAAAGCAATGGGTTGCAATGGAGATGAGGACTCACAAGGCACAGCACTGAGCTGGCCGTGGCTCTCTTTGCCTAGCCCCAGGGCTCTTGGGGCCCATCCCACACTCGGTGGTACTCTACTAGTTGCCCGAGAGACATTCCGTACCACCACCATCTCACCCCTTCCATCCCCAATGGCTTCATGAGCGGGATACAGCTATGCTCGTTTCTCCGAAGATTGTCCCGAACCCCGGGTATCTTGCGACCCCTCACGTGCTTTGAGTCTGTGTGCCATAAGGGCGAACCAGTTTTACACTCCCTATCCATGATCTATTCCATCCTGATTCAATCTGGGGAAGAATACGTCCCCCAGTTCCTTTCCAGGTGGGAGATAGACCTGGCCTGCCACTTCACGCCGGCCCAAAGACGCACGATCCTTCACTTTGCGCAGAAATCCTCATTGGCCACTAGGGTACAGGAGTCTTGCTATAAGATCCTTACTCGGTGGTATAGGGTACCTTCGCTTCTGCACAGGCTCTTTCCCCAGATTCCGGACGCGTGTTGGCGTTGTGGGACGGGTAGGGGGACCATGATCCACATCTTCTGGAAATGCCCCAAGCTCCAACCGTTCTGGCACGATGTTACAACTACAATTAAGCAACTCACAGCCGTGGATTTGTCCGCCAACCCCGCAGCATGCCTGCTTCACCTAATGGACAGACCAATCAAAAAGTATAAAACTTCACGGACGATGCAGCTCCTGAATGCGGCAAAGGCATGCATTCCGCCATGCTGGAAGGCTAAAGAGTCTCCCACGAAGGTGCTGTGGTTTGCCAGGGTGAACGCTCTTAGGGACATGGAGGACCTCACAGCCACACTGCATAACACAGAGGAGGCATACAGAGAAACTTGGAGATCCTGGAACCATTTTGTATACACAGATGCTTACACGTTGGTGATGCCCCCCACCTAGTCAGCGATTCCGATCAGTCCGGACGGACTGGTACCTTTCTCTTCCCTCTCCCTCCTCAATCCCACCCCCCCCTTTTTTTTTTTTTCTTTCCCTCTCTCTCTCTCTTCCCCTTCCCGGGGGGGGGGGGGGCTGACTAGTTTTCCTTCCTGTTCCCTCCTCTGCTTTGTTTTCTCTATCTTACACGGCATTGTCCACGCTTGCGCTCTAGCTCATTTGTTATATATTCTAAGATGGTTTTGCAAATCTGCCAATATAACTGCCGGCATAACTTAGTAGTGGTACTCGGATACTAGGTCATTTGCCGGCGGGGGAAACAGGCATGGGCATTCGGACTGTGTTGCTGCTCGGATATAATCAGGGAGCAGATAAGTAGCTCTCTGTCAAATATTTTGACTGTATGTTTGTTCATGCCTTGGTTGTTCTGCCGCTGGGCAAATTTTTAATGATTACTTGCTTCATGTACCACTCTCACTTCTTCATGCTCTTATTCCTGTAATACTGTGGTTCATTCTATATCAATAAAATACAAAAAAAAGTTACAAATTGAGGTCTGTTGGCATAGAGCATAGAGTATTTACCTGGATAGAAAACTGGTTACAAGGGTGTGTCCAAACGGGGGTTGTGACAGACCCAACCGGGACAGGGGCTTTTGGAGAGGACTCCATGATGGCCTCTTGCCTACTGACTATGGGCCCTGGCAAATGAGGGAGCTACTAGCATTTAGGAAGATGTCCTGTTATATAATGCAAGATGACATTACCACATTTAACAGTCAAGGAAACCATGATGGTCTCTGCCAACTTGAAACTCAGTGAGAAGATGAATTTGTCTGTCACATGGTAACAGAAAGTGTGTACTCTATTCAATTTATTTATACACTGGTCACCAATCCTCAGAAAGGATGTGCTGGAACTGGATAGAGTCCAGAGAATGGCAACAAAGCTGATAAAGGGACTGGAGGACCTCAGTTATGAGGAATAACTACAAACACTAAACTTATACTCCCTGAAGAAGCAACGTTTGAGATGAGATATGGTAGCGAATGGCGATATACTTCTATGGCAATTCTACCATAGGGAGAAAACTATTCAGTTTCAGGGAGTTTAAGAAGACACGTGGCCACTCAATAAAATTGGAGAAGTGGTTCAACCCTAAACTGTGTAGGGGGTACGTCTTTCTGTTTTCGGATCACGCAGATATATCTATGTATCAACTATTCCAACTTATTTCTGTGGTCAGGTAGATCAAATTGGACACACCTACACACGTAAATACAGATCTAGTAAAGGGTATATGGATATTTAACACAAACGGTTGTACGGGTAGATTCTCAAACAAAATTTGATGGCTGTGTAGGGTGACTGTGGTGACTAACACTTCCCTCTAGGAGTAGGAATGGCGAAAGTGTTATTTGGGGGATGTGTCAAATCCCAACTTGGTGAAGAGGTTAAAATAACTCACC
>BLSH010345930.1:2103914-2118445 GCA_018402905.1 Glandirana rugosa | reverse complement strand
TCTTTTGGATATTACACCTTTCTATTGTATTTTCTAAGTGTGTACCTCCCATCCTCTGTGAGCTATTTCCTCTTCCTAGTTCACTCTACTCTGTAACTTCCTGTTCCGGGTGCACTCTGCTATTCTAGTTCCTCTTCCTGTGTCCTCTCTCTCATGAGGTAAAGAATATGGCTACATGCTAGAAGGCCTCACTCAATCTACTCGCATCCTAGGACACATTACTATGTTTTGACCTGCAGTTACCATCTTTCGACCATCTGTCACATTTGTTGTATGCTGTACCTGCTATTCCAATGAATAAACGCTCATGGAAGGAATCGGTAATTGGTGAGTCACTATCTGATAAGAACTGTCTGCGGTGATCATATCTGCTTATACAGGCCAGGCATAGAGGTCTCAACAAGGGATAAGTCGCCTTTACAACAGTTAGGAGTCAGAATAGTAATGCTAAATGACTGAAATGCATAATGAGAGAACTCAAGGGCATCATATACCCTATAGATCAAAGACTGCTTACTGTATGATAATTCATAGCAATTCTTTTTGGTTTTATATCACTAGATGCAGCAGATGAAACACGATTTGGAAGAAGCACAAGATACAATATGTAATTTGAAAACAGAACTTGAAGCCAGAAATGAGGTGATCAAAGCAACTAATGAAGTACTGATCCTGAAAGTAAGCTATATCTTTTTATAGAAATGCAGTCCTATGTATTGGCATGTCCCCAGTTTTCAGTAGATCATTTTTATGGGGTGCTGATAAATCCTTCAAGGGTTATGCTTAAAGCGGAACTTCACTCTCTCAATCAACATTGGCTATTTTTAATCCTTATGCTGCTAGCAATAGTAAATGGTAAAGAATATCATTTTTGCTTGTTTTAATTTTTTTTACATTTCTTCAGTTATTTCCTGATTTTCATGCCTAGGCAAATAATGTTTTACATCCTAGGAATCTTCAGCAGGGGAGAAGGGGCTTTTTAACCACACTTTCTCCTGCTTGCATGTCTGAGCTAAGGGGAGGTGGATTCCAGGAAGTAAATGCTACATGAATCGTCTGCCTTTACTCAAGATGGCCACAGCCAGAAATGCTAGGTGGTGTTTTTCAAAGTGATTTCTCAACAAAATAAAGCATAAAGACATGGATGGGAGAGTTTGCTATAAATATTATAAATTAATCAAATAGCATTTTTAGTTTGTGGTGCTCATATGAAGTGTAGTTCCACTTTAAAGGAAACCTGTAGTAAGAAAATACATAGGCTGACATTACTGAACTTTCCTTTTAACCACTTGCTTACTGGGCACTTAAAACCCCCTCCTGCCCAGACCAATTTTAGGCTTTCAGCGCTGTCGCATTTTGAATGACTATTGCGCGGTTGTGAGACGTTGTACCCAAACAACATTTTTATAATTTTTTTTTCTCACAAATAGAGCTTTCTTTTGGTGGTATTTGATCGCCTCTGCGGTTTTTATTTTTTGAGCTATAAATAAATGCGACGATTTTGAAAAAAGAACAATATTTTTTACTTTTTGCTATAATAAATATCCAAAAAAAAATTATTCATTGGGCCGATATATATTCTGTATACTTTTGGTAAAAAAGCAATTGGCGTTTATTGATTGGTTTGCGCAAAAGTTATCACGTCTACAAACTATGGGAATTGATTTATGGCGTTTTTATTTATTTATTTTTTTTACTAGTAATGGCGGTGATCTGCGATTTTTATCGGGATTGCGATATTGGAGCGGACATGACGGACATTTTTGACACTTTTGGGACCAATGATATTTATACAGCGATCAGAAATTTAAATGTCCACTGATTAATGTATGAATGTCATTGGCAGGGAAGGGGTTAACCTGCAGGGGGCAGTGAAGGGGTTAAATGTGTTCCCTGTATGTGCTCTAACTGTGTGCGGGCGGGGCCGGCCGGGACATAAGAGATCTAACTGATCCCAGTGACAGGGATCAGTAGATCTGTCATGTCCCCTTCACAGAACGGAGAACCGCCGTGTTTACATCGGCGGTTCCCCGTTCTGCAGCTCTGACAGGAGATCGCGGGTCACGAGCGGACATCACACATCGTGCCGCCCCCTGTGAGTGCGCGCCGGGAGCGCGCACAAGGGTGGACGTCCACAGATGTCCACCTGGCAATTGAGATCCACGCTGTAGCCGTCTTTCGGCTATAGCGCGGATATGAAGGGGTTAAAAATACTTAAAATTGTAGATCTTAGCCTGGGATCCCAGTACTGGCAGAAGGACTTTGGCGCAAAGGCTCCTAGCTCTGTTGATGGAAGTATGTTTTATTAGGGAGGGTTAAGTCCCATACACACAGGACGAATGTCGGCCGGATTTTATTGAACCGGCCGACATTCGTCCTGTGTGTATGATAGCCGGTCCGACAGAAGCCAGCTGTTTGGCCCAGCTTGTGTCGTACCAGAATGCTGAAAAACCAGCAGCCGACCGGCCCCTGATCAGCCATTGGCTGAGCGCACTGATCAGAGTATTCCGGCGGGGGGGCCACCCCCCTGTCAGAGCTCAACAGCTCAGCAGGGGAGATCGCTGTGCTAACATCGGATCGTTAGTACAGCGGCTCCGACCAAAGCTTGACAGTTTGTTTATTTATTTATTTATTTTTTCCATTCAACCCAGGAAGAAACTCTGTGTGTACCAGGCTTTAGTGTGAGGGTTAGGGTCCCAGGGACAGTTATTTTAAACAAGGTTACCTAATATGTGCATGCTTGTTCCTGGTCAGTGACTGGGCACTATCAAGTACTAGCTTTGGCAAGGAAGACGAAGAGGCTAATTTAAAAAGCAGCCATGTGCTTGCACTGCAAAAAAAAGCACATCATATTTATAAAGCACAGTAATGAGTCCTGTCAAAAAAAGTCACATGACCGGCTCTCCTACAGTCACAGAGCTCCATCTGCTGCGATAACCAAAAACAACTCTATGCGCTCAACCGGCTACATGTGGCCCGTATTTTTCTGAATCGACCGTAAGGTACTGGCCGCAATAAGCGAAGCAGAGTATAAGGTAGAGTGGATAGCGTTATTCGCTCTCGGTTATATTTCAGCCTCATGGTATTTTGCTGCCATTGTGGGTGTTCATTACAGTCTGAAGAAAGAGTTCACACTTAAGTGGCTGCTGAAAGCCACCCGCAATGGATCACCTTTCAGAGAGTGGCTAAGCAGCCACTGCCTTGCATTCAGAAGGCACTCCTGCTCTGACCCCTAAATGCCTGAGTTTTTTTTAATGCATAGTAGGAGTAACTCATTGTAAGTTGCTTTTTGTCTTTCACATGGCTGGATAATTTTTTTGACTGACGAATCTCAGCTTCTTTTGTGAATCAGCCTTCAATACTATTAATTGGGATTAAAGGATCTGAAAGGTGGTGGTATTAGAAATCTTAAAAAGTTTTTCTTTAGACCAGAGCCCTTCTAATTGAACTTTTTCCTTCATCCTGTAGGAATCTGAGCTGACCAGATTGAAAACTCGCATGTCAGGATGGGAAAGAAAGCTTGGCCTTAACCACCAGCTAAACACATCCTCTCTGTCTCCTGATGTACTTGGTGATTATGAAGGCCTGGAATCCTTCAAGTTCCCTGATGCCTCTGACCTAAAAAACTGGAGGTCACAGCACTCTATGAGTGATCTAAGCCTTACAGACATCAGCTCACTAGATCTCCCTAAAAACATGATAGATGCCATGAAGGATTCCCCACTAGGAAGGAGAAGTACTGACCGGACTATACACGTGCCTTGCGAAAGCTTGAGTGACACATCATTCAATCCTCTTGAGTATGCAGTGGATGATCACTGTGGTAGGATCTCGGATTGCCCTGATCTAGGCACACTCAGCGGAATGCTAAAATACATTAAACAGGAGATGAAATTATCTGAAGCCTGCCAAGCACAAAGCCCAGACAAGAATCTGTGGAGTGAGAAGGGCTGCCAAGAAAAACAGGTTTGTCTTTTTTTTCACTTATTTTTTTCTCTTACTTCTGCACATTACTGAAATTGTTACTGTATTAATGCACATGCGTGACATTTTGTACACTTCTAAAACCTTGGTCAAATGGAAAAGCCCACAAAACGTTCTATGGTAGTGTTTGTGTTGTAGAGTTTACATGCATCTTCACTAAATGATGTATATTATTGTCCTCAGTAGGTGATGCTGTATATCACTCTATTCACAGATGGATATGAGGACAGCTGAGGGTGCATATTTGGAAGATATTCAACCATTTCTGCGCTGATTTATAAGTCAGGTTACATCAATAAAAGTAAAAAAAAGTTCTGCTTCATACGGGTTAACTTGGTAATGGTACCAAATGTCTGAAAGAAAAATAGTTACAAAGCAAAAATAACTGGGAGAAGCCTCAGATGTAAGCTGGCTCCTAAGCTATTTACTACTATTGAGCCAGTGGCATTTTTTTTTTAATTCTTTTTATTAAATTTTATATATGGCATATAAAAATAGAAGTGGTGCCAGCACACCACCACCCCACTTTTTGGACCGCCCAACAATACAGTCTTGTTCTACTAGCTAAGAGAACGCATAAACCCATTCTAAAACATGTTGTGTTCCTCAAACCTTTCCTAAATTTGTCAGACCAGGCCACCTTCTTTCATTGCTCTGTGGTCCAGTTTTGCTGCTCACATGCCTGTTGGTGTTTTTGGCTGTGGATCTCGGGTCAGCGTGGTCTATGGCAACGCAGCCCCATACACAACAACCTGTGATTGCACTGTGTGTTATGACACCTTTCGATCGGAACCAGCATTACCTTTTTTCAGCAATTTTAGCTACAGTAGCTTTTCTATTGGGTCTGATTACACAAGCGTTCGCTCCCCATGTGCATCAATGAGCCTTGGCCACCCATGACCCTGTCATCGGTTCTCCAGTTTTCCTTCCTTGGACTACTTTTGGTAGGTCTTGACCACTGCATACCAGGAACATCCCACAAGAACTGCAGTTTTGGAGTTGCTCTGACGGTTGTCTAGCCAATATGCTCGTTTTTTGTTTTTTTCCTGCTCTCAGCACATCAACTTCAGGAACAATATGTTCACCTACTGCCTAATATATTCCACCCACTTGCAGATTCCATTGTAATGATATCAATGCTATTCACCTTACCTTTCAGGGGTGTACGATTGGTGTATGGTATGTGGGCTATAAATAAATAAATGCTATGGTTAACAGGGAGGTACCCCAACAGAGATTGTCTATTGGTTTGGGGAGCCATTTTTAGTTGCTAGTCTATTTTTCTCAAGCATCATTGGAACCATGATGCAGCATTTCACTGCTTGTGTTTGCATAGTGGAGTTGTATGTGAGCAGTAACATAAACACTGGTGCACATAGTCCACCTATCAGATCGGTTGAGATAAAGTTTTAAATCTCTGTAAGCTCTATAGACTCTCATTAGACCTGTGGTTTACGTTGCTGTAGAAGCCCATTGAATTTGATAAGCCTGGTCACTAATTGCATAATTGCCTTCACTATGAACTTCCAGCCCGTATTTTTGTTTTAGAACAATCTAGAAAGACGTTCTAATTATTCATGTGAGAGAGCATGGAGGGGGAGGCGCCAACTAAGTGTAGTATTAATGGTAAAACATTTATTGCACAAGATTAAGAACATTTACAGGATGTAAGAAAAGATCACGCCCACCATAGCGTAATCAGTCCTGGCAGCTCCTGTACGGCCCCACAGGCTCCATACATGATGGCTGGTGGGGTGAACGCCTAATGGATGGCTGGGTCAGTCTGACTGACAGCCCTAGTTCCGACTTCCTGCCCCGTTCCGGTAGCGTCACTTACGCATCCACGGTCCAAGCTGGTCAGCGTGCGCTTCCTGCTACACCTGGAATCCTACCCAGCCATCCATCGGTTGTTCTCCCCAACCAGCCATTAGGATCGTGTGTGGAGCCTGCAGGGCCTTACAGGAGCTGCCTAGACTGATTACACTATGATGGGCATGATCTTTTCAATCCTGTGAGCGCTCTTAATCATATGCAATAAATGTTTTACCATTAATACTACACATAGTTGGCGCCTCCCCCTCCCTGCTCTCTCACATGTTTTTACAGAGTCCCTGGACACACTCTGAGCATGGCTGCCCACTTTTAACCCCTTGCCCCTTCATCTTTTGGCACTAATGTACTGCACTATTGCTATCTCAGCAATTGCCTACCATTTTTTATAAAAAAAGGACATTACCTCTTGGAGTGCCAGATCCCCTATCCACTATAGTTCTAATTATTCAGGGCACAGCTGATGAGACAAAATAGAATATAATTTCCAGTTTGTTCTGGGGTTTCCTCTAAGAAAAAAGCAGAGGTTTTTAAATGACTCAATCATTTTTATGTCCCAACTAGTATATCTGCTGCAGGGATGGACAATCCCAGAAGTCTGATAGCTCTCCATATCTCCTGCTGGATTCCAGATTGAATAGCATGGATAACATTCTGTATTATTTTGTACACGTTTGTGCTGCTGTGCTGGCGAATATGGACAGGCCATCAAATCTTTGGGGACCTGCTGGTCCTTAAAACAATTCTCAAAAGGCAGTTCATATGTTGGAAAACTTCTTTGTCAGATCCTTAATTTAGATTTGATTGCCTTATATACAGCACATTTTCTGACAATATTTACCAAATTGACTGCCAATGTTAAAGGAAAGTGAAAAGGTAGCAATACATGATTTTTTTTCATCAGCCAGTGGGCTAATGGAAGAAAACAGATTCCTCCATCCACACCAGCAAAGTTTATATAGGAATCCTCCCTACTAGGACATTGCATTCTGACAGCGTAACACCTCCACTGTCAGAATACACAGATCAGCGGCTGCAGCTGCTGATGGACAAACATTTTCCAACATTCCTATTCTAACGATCAACTTATTTCAAACTAGGACGGCCATTCATGGAATGAAATTCGACCAGTCCCTGCTTAACTGGCCAAAGTTCAGTCCACTTATAGCCAGTTTTAGTGTTGTCCAAGTTTCTGTCGTGCCAGTACTATGCTACTACCTTGCTGTATTTAGAATGTGCATGTTATGGTTATGTTGATCATCAGTAATATTTCTTCACCTTTTCTTGTAGCCACAGCATTAAATAATTATATTCTCTCTTTCCAGACTTGTATCCCACAATCTACACAAGAATGAACCTTGCAGACGAAGCCTGGCCTGTATATGTCTTATATATGTACATGTCTTTATTTATTTTGTAAATGTACCTTAAATATTTTTTTTTTTTACTTTTTGATATTTTGTATGAATTTTTAAGATAATGAAAATCTTATTCACACGTGAAATAAAAGATTTACAGAAATGTGGCCATCTTTTTTGTTTGAAAGCTGTTTTTTTCTTTTTTTTTTTTCATGCAGGCGGCGTTCTCAAGCATGGCACCAAAATCAAAATAAAATCGAAAGCTCCTGTAATCTTCTTATGAGTCATGCAGGGAGCTTAGTTATGAGTCTCAATCTTTGCTGTGAATAATTCTATCCTATTGAGCAGTGTTTTCCCTGGTCACGGGGATCTCAGTCTGATGCAATGTGAAATAAAGACTTTATTATTGCATGAAAAGATTCAGGGTATAAATGGAATACCAAAACAAAGTTTGAGTCTTGCTAAACCTTTTTTGGCATTGTCTGTCTGTCTGGAGTAGTGTTTGGAAAACATAAATGTATTTCTTTTTCATACTACACAATGTCTCAGATAACCAGGTTTAATTACTGCCTTTGTTACTCATGCATGTGATGTTCTGTTGTAAAAGATGGCTTCTAATTGGATCCCAAAATCACAGAATGGAATCTAGGAAGCCTCTGTACAGAGTACTGAAACTGAATTATTTTTCTGTTCATCTGTACAAGACCAACAGGCTCTCCCATATCCTAAACTGATCTGTCAACACCTCATAGTCAGAATATTACATTTATTACAGGTATGGGCTGTAATGCCTAAATCCCTACAGACAGGCTGGTGCTCAATATTTTGGGGGGGGGGGGGGTTGGCGGTGAACAAACCTGCTCACCTCACTTGCACAACTCGCTCCAGCTTGCGCATTGCTTCTCCTCCCGGCCGAACAGGAAGTGGGTCCTGAGACCCATTTGGCCAGGGAGTCCCAAGACATAATGTCACACAACTGGGTGGGCTCACAAGCCCACCCTTTTTTTTAAGCCAATTAGAGACTCGGGCTCTAATCATGTGCTTCAAAAAAAACAAAACATTGAAATCCATGCGTCTGGCGCCCTACATGTAGATTAAGGGCTGGGCGAATGGATTAGGGTGCGATGCCCCTGCGCCCCTAATGGAGTGGCCGCTACTGCCTACAGATTACCAATCTGAAAAAGATGTGCATGAGGATCAGAAAAGGGCCCTATTGTTTCTGCTCTTGGATGATCAGCTCTGGCCTGTAACCTTAAGTCTTAATTTAGGCATGCAGTTGGAGGGCATTAAAAAAAGCACAGTTGGGCCTAGATGCATGTCTAAATCTACCCTTAAAGTGAAAGTAAACTTCCGTTGATTGTATCTATAGGTAAGGCTATAATAAGGCTTACTTATAGGTACTGTAAATATCTCCTAAACGTGCACCGTTTAGGAGTTATTTACTGTATATGCAGCCAATGATCTCATCGGCACATGCACTCTGAAGAAACGGCCACCCATGCCGTTTCTTCAGAGCCCTGTGCCATGACCGGCGACTCATGTGTGGAAGTTACTTCACGTGGCTCTGGCCAGTACTAGCACATTATGCCTTTACTGTGCAGGTCAGAAAAAAAGAAAAAAAAAAAAAAAGGCAGCGGTTTACTTCCTTTTTAAGGGAAACTCTTTTTTTTTTTTTTTGAGTGCAGTGAAAGAGTATGTCACAAGTCACATGTATTTCTTAGTTTGCAATTATATATGTAGATAAGGGCACCACAGTTGATCATTGCACATGCAGGCTCTGCTTCCTGATTTAGAAGTGTTTTGTTTCACTGAATCTCATATCTCACAGAAATCTGCCTGAATCTTTGTGACTGAAACTAAGACCCTTTTCACACTGGGGCGTTTTTCAGGTGCTTTAGTGCCTCAAAAATGCCTCTCCTCTCTCCCCAGTGTGGAAGCCAGAGTGCTTTCACACTGGCACTGTGCGCTTGCGGGACAGGAAAAAAAGTCCTGAAAGCCGCATCTTTGGGGCAGTGCGGGAGCAGTGTATACACTGCTCCTCCACCACCCCTGCCATTGAAATGAATGGGCGGCGATTTCCAATAGTCTTAAAAGCGCTTTGAAAGCAGCGCTAAGCGGGCGCTTTTAACCCCTTCTGGGGGTTTAAAAGCGCCCCGCTAGTGCCACCAAAGCGCCGCTAAAACTAGCGGTGCTTTACCGCTAACACCCCCGCCGCTACAGTGTGAAAGTATGTTCTATACCTCGAGGGATGTGGAACAAACCAGTGTGGCTGGATACAATCTTTTTTTATTTTTTTTATTTATTTTTTTTGATGCTGAAAATAATAATGCAATATGTGATTTGGCATGCTGACAAGTGCCCTATCAATTCATATTGTTTGAATATAAATTATAGGTCTGCTTCACAGCAAAAAGTAGCTTCTCTTTTAGGTCATGGAGTTGTTGTAGAGGGGTGCTGGATGCAGATTTTCACAGGTTATCACAATGTGGACAGAGTCACTACTTGAACTTGAGAGGACAGTCACTTGTGCTGAGAAATCTAAAGTCTAGTACACAGTAGAAGTTTTTTTTTCATTCAACCCATTCAACGAAAAGAAAACTGAAGAGCTCAGCAGGAGCCGCTGTACTAACCGTCCAATGTTAGTACATCGATCACAGGGGGGCTGCCCCCCGCTAGAACACACCAGCTAGGGGCTGAGAGCACTGGTCGGGTGCCGATCAGCAGACCTTTTTCAGTCCTTTTATGACATTTCAGTCATACCCCTTCTGGCCGCCATACACACGGGCCGAATGTCGGCCGGTTTCTATTGAACCAACCGATGCTGCCCGATATTCAGCCTGTACAGCCCTTAAGTGTAATCGGTCAAATAGAGCACCAAATGAGAAATCCTTAGGAGTCCAAAGTCTTAATTGTTCAACCAGTTACAACAAGCAGTGCAAAGGACGATGCATTTTGGGGGTCTCACAATCCCCTTTTATCAGGGCTGGAGGAAACGTTTAAAATAAAGCACATAAGTATGATGATAAAGCATAAAATATACATGTATAAAAGAAAAGTAAACATATAATAAACACATGTCCATTGTGGGGGGGGGGGGGGGGACACGTGTCCTTAGAACCAGAGTGTCACGTTTCACAATAAAAACCACAGCTTAAGCTGTATGTATATACAGGTGATGGTCATTCAGATATGTGGCTGGTATCCTTAGGGCTCGTTTACACTTGCTGCAAAACAGGGCGTCAGACAGGCGTTGTTAAAGCTCCCTTAACCCCAGTCAAAGCTCATGTCACTAAATAAAATGGTTAGCGTACAGTCCTGTTTACACCTTGCGTTGGCTTGGCTGGGCTTCAGCTTTGTGTCAAAAATGATACCCCATGTAGATTTAGCCAGGCTTCAAAGCTTCTCCAACGCCTCCATAGAAGTCTATGACAAAGCCCGTTTGAAGCTCGCTTGAAACACCTGCTGCTTTTCAGAGGCTGTAATTCGGCTTTAACTTTGCTTTGTTTTGGAGAAATTGCAGGTGTGAGATATCGACAAACACACAGGGCGTTTACCAAGCTTCAACAAGGCTTTAAAAGTGCATATCTGAAGCCTCGTTGAAGCCTTGAAATGAAGCAAATGGAAGACGCGCGCACCTAGTGCATTGCCAAAAATAATTTAATACAATTGAAAAGTTGAAATTGTGAGTTTTCAATTTTATTAAATTATTTTTGGTAATGTACTAGGTGTACACGCCTTCCATTTGCTTCATTTCTTTCAGTTCCTTCGGATTTCCCCGTCCATGGAGGGCTGCATCCATCTGGTCTTTTACCTTTGGTGTTCCGGTTGTCTGTCATCTTGAAGGTCCTTTAGCACTGGAAATGACTATTTTTATTTTTATGCTTGTTGAAGCCTCACTACAGCCTGTTCGAAGCACCCCCAAAGCCTCAAAAACGCATCATAAAAGCTTGTTGAAGCTGTATGAGCTTTAATGAGCGTTGAAGCCAAAGCAAGTGTAAACTAGCCCTAAGAGTAATAAGATGAGAGATACTATTGGGCCTCATTTACACTACTGCTGGTAAATGGACGTTTAGAGGCATTTGGGCTTTTTTTCAGCTGCTCCTGAACTCTTCTCTAGGTTATCTTATCAGTACATTTACACAGGGTCGTTTAAGGTGGTTTCCAGGCAGTTGAGTTTAGAGGCTTTTTTTGGAATGCAAAAAAATGGGTTCAGACACCAGTTCAGAGGCATTTGAAACGCCAAACCGCTTGTAAATGCGCCTAAACATGGTAACTCATGTCTAGGAGCATTTTGTTTACAGGCGTTTCCATTTAAAAAATAAAATAATTTTTTTCAAAAACGCTCCTAGATGAGAACGGGCTAAACGCGGCATGCAAAATGGACGTTTTAGACGCTGGCTTCTAGCTGTCAAGATAAAACGTTCAGGGGAGGTTGAAACAGAGTCCCATGTGAATGGAGCCTAAAAGGACAAATGCAAAAAGCACAGTGCAAAAAAACATAACCAAAGATGCCTCAGCTGGTGTGTGGCTGCATACAATCTGGCCAAAAGGTTGCAAATGCTTCTGCTAGAAACGCAATTGGTTGCAATGATGCAAACACAGACCCATACAAAATGGACATACCCAGTCACGTCATTCGGTGAATCGGTAAGTGAAAAAGTGTAGTGATATCTGTTGATACTTACTCCAGCTTTTTAACTGAAGGTCTCTACCTCCATACAAACCTGCTGATGGAGGAATAGTCTGCAAAAGCCTGAGCATTACACCTGCAGTCCACTGATTATGGTTGCAATGCTTTGCAGTCTTCAAAGCAGAAAAATAATTTATGCACATTTCTAATCAATATGAGTTTATTTCTATTTTATTCTTTTTTTACGAATGTTAGAAACAGCCTTTAATAGACAATAAGGGAACATATAAGATAATTTCATTGTTTCTAATATGTGTATATTAAGCTGTTTGTGCCATCATATTATTTCAGTCCTAGATGTTTATGGCTAGTAAAGCATGTGATAGACCTCGTACATGGGTTTCAAAATAAGGTGCAGAATGCATGGAAGAAAGACCATCATTCACTTGCCAGTTTTAAAAATTAGTGCAACAATTTCCACAAGCCATTCTTGGCATGTAAATTTGGGCAATGCATTTTTTCTATTTTAGTTTTAGATTTTTTTATTCTTTACTTCTATTTATATAGGTAGGATTTAACCTGTATTCAGTTGAGCGTTAAAGCTGAGTTTTCCACATCATTTTATTCTCATGTAAAGACAAGTGATTAAATGGTTGCCATAACCTTTATTTTCCTTTATTATGAATGTTGGAATATATGTATAGAATACATGTCTCCTCTAGCCAGAAAAAGCTAATTTAATGCGGTAGTAAGGCCTGCTTTGTTATTTTTACCTACAGGTAAGCCTATATTAAGGCTTACCTGTAGGTAAAATGAATATCTCCCAAATGTGCACCATTTAGGAGACATTCACCCTGCATGCAGCCGCTGACGCTTTGAAGGTTTGGCTTACCGTGCCAGAGCTTCTTGCAGGAATTGAGGGCTCCCGCCACGCACAGCACCGGAGCTTGCGAACCCAGGTGGGGAAGGGGAAGATGTCCGTCCTCTCAGCGGTGACTAAGCGCCGCTGGAAGAGCTTCATTTTAAGGTTTAAGTATTTCATAATGTGCCACTATGCAATGCATACTAGCACATTATGCCATTGTCTTACAGGGTTTGTTTATTTTGCAGCAGTTCACTACTTCTTTAACCGCCTCAGGGCCGCCCACCGTCAAATGACGGCAGAGCGGTCCTGCTCTCACAGCGGGTGGACGTCATATGACGTCCTCCCTTTAAGCCGGGATTGCGCGCGATCGGGCGCGCGCATCCCGGCTCTGTCGGTGTCGCAGTGTCCCCAGGACACGCCGCTTCACCGACAGGGGTGAACAGCCATTTGTTATGGCTGTTCACCACGTGATCGGCTGTGACGAAGTCACAGCTGATCACGAATGGCACGCCCGCGAGCGGGAGCGCGCTGCGCGCGCGTGTCGGTGGCGGCGTGTTCCTGGGGAACACTGCCTGTCACCGACACCGGTATCAGCCGCCGGCCGGGGCTGATACCTTGTGATCGGCTGTGATCTACTTCACAGCCGATCACATGTAATGTAAACGGAGCGGTAACTCACTGTTACCAGCTCTTCTCTCATCACACAGAGTCCAGTGTGAGGAGAGAAGAGCTGGGATCAGTGAGTTACTGATCTGTAAAGTGAAATCACACTGACCCCCCCCCCTGCCCCCCCAATACACCTGTCACCCAACAGTCACCACATATGCTCCCATAAAGGGTACCTGTCATCATAAAGTGTACCTGTCATCAGACTGCCATCATAAAGAGCACCTCTCACCCATCACCCGTCAGTAACCGTGGCATGTCACCCGTCACTGACCACCGCCAGTCACCCATCACTGACCACCGCCAGTCACCCTTCACTGACCACCACCCGTCACCCATCAGTGACCACCGCCAGTCACCCATCAGTGACCACCGCCAGTCACCCGTCACCCTTCAGTGACCAATGCCAGTCACCCGTCACCCTTCAGTGACCACTGCCAGTCACCTGTCACCCATCAGTGACCACCACCTGTCACCCGTCGCACATATGTGACCAACGCCACTCATCTGTCACGCATCTGTGACCACCGCCAGTCACCCGTCATGCATTAATGATCACTACCAGACACCGGTCACCCATTAGAGACCACCGCCAGACACGCTTCACCCATCAGTGACCACCACCAGACACGCGGCACCCATCAGTGACCACCGCCAGTCACCCATCAGTGATCACCACCAGTCACCCATCAGTGACCACCACCAGTCACCCATGATCCATCAGTGACCACCGCCAGTCACCCATGACCCATCAGTGACCACTGCCAGACACCCATCAGTGACCACCGCCAGACACGTGGCACCCATCAGTGTGCACCGCCAGTCACCCATCAGTAACCACCACCACCAAACACCCGGCACCCATCAGTTACCACCGCCAGTCACCCATGACCCACCAGTGACCACCGCCAGTCACCCGTCACCCATCAGTGACCTCCACCAGTCACCCATCAATGACCACCACTAGACACCCATCAGTGATCACCACCAGTCACCCATCAGTGACCACCACTAGACACCCATCAGTGATCACCACCAGTCACCTGTCACCCATCAGTGACCACCACCCGTCACCCATCAGTGACCACCACCAGACACCCACCACCAGTGACTACCCACTGCCCACAGACCACCACCAGTGACTACCCACTGCCCACCACCAGTGACTACCCACTGTCCACTGACCACCACTAGTGAC
>BLSH010345930.1:2057859-2074990 GCA_018402905.1 Glandirana rugosa | reverse complement strand
TTGATTTTCATGCAACCTTTTAAAATAAAACTGGCTACAAGTCAGCTTTTAAGAAAAACCTGCCATGCAGACTGCCTTTTTCCCAGGGAAGGTGATCCCCATATAGCTAATCCCCCCCACCACAATATTACACTTTAGCTTTAAGAACATGTGGGCACAGTGAGCACGTAAATTGTGAATGTGAAAAAAAAATGATTTCACTATTTTAATACTCCTTGAGAATGAACCCAAGCTATCCTGTAATATGCTTCTTTTCATTTACTTTTGTTATCTGATTGTATCTAGTTTATGCAACAATGAGGAACCTGGCAAAGCAGGATGATCTTCTAAAAGCTACTGAAGGCTTTGTGGGGAAAACCCTGGAGATAAAACAGCTGGATGTGTGTAGTGAAGAATCCATCAGGAACTGTGTCAACAGCATTCCTGATCGCAGAGTTGACATTCTAGGTAAGAAACCGTGTTCACACGATTTAATCCTTGTCTATAGAGGTCCTTTAAAAACACTTGGAGCATTGCTTATATAGCTGCTTTAGTGTCTTATAATACATGTCTTTATCATGCTGTGTAATAAAATAATAAATAAATAAATAAAGAAAAGTTCAACAGACAAATAGATGTATTTCTAAAGTTTGCTTCAACCATGAACTGCACTGTGAGTGACACAGCCTATGTCTGTAAGGGCGTAGGGCTGAATGATGGTTTCTGGAGCAGGTACAGCAAAAGCTGTGTGCCCTAGAGGCCCAGTACTATGTAGCTATATATTTGATAACTTTATCAGTCAAATAAGTAAGTATAATTTAAATGTAATAAGATACAAACACCTATTTTAGTTTGCCACAAAGCATCTAGTTGCTGTCTTCGAATGATACAGGACATAGTAGGAACACATTTTACTTTTTACTCAATCAATGGCACTTTTTATAGTGCTAGAAAAAATCTTTGACACCATAAAAAGTCCCTTTAATGGAATAAATAATAAAATGTGTTCCCTGAAATTATAAGGCTGGGTTCACACATATGCAGCCGTGGGTTCGTGCCTGGGGTCCAGTACATATCTGTTCACCAGTTCAGGTGCAATTCAGATCCAAGTTTTTGCCTGAATTCGCACCTGGACTGGACACAAACATGCACCGGATCCTTTTTCAATCTGGACTGTGGCCGTCCTGGACATGTGTGAACCGCTTCCATTGAAAGCTGGTCACGCTTACCTGTCATGTGTATTGGATGCGGGGAAACCCAGGTCCACTTTGCATATGTGTGAACCCAGCCTAAGTGACGTGCTGCCCATGATTATGTATCAATTCACCAAATACAATTTTTTGCCTTCAGGTCTTAGAACAATAGCCAGGGTAGAATAAAATGACTTTGCTGCAGAGTTCCATTATATAGGATAGGCTGATTCACATTTGACACACTGTATATTTTTGTTTATCATTTCATAAATATGTTTAAGGCACTTTCAATTTTATCATATTTCTATCATGTCCATATTAGTTCTTATTGCTATGATAATACTGTTACTATCAATTTTGCCTTAGGTTTAGGGTTAGGTTGAGGTCAAGGGTTAGGTTTAGAACTTTCCAGTTGCTTTTCAGCTGCAATAAATTCACTTTTGGTTGTGATAAATGTGTCTCATAAGAGCATAAACAAAACAATTGTGTCAAATGTATTCAAGAGGTGAACATGTAAGTGGGAATAACACAGTCAAATTAAAAAAGTGTGCACTATTTATGGTGCTGAAACCCTTGCACCCTCAATTCCCAAAACAAATTTAAAGGGTTAGTTCATATTTACAGAAAAAAATGTAAAGGTGAACTAACAGCGGACGCCCTCTCCACGCCCCAATACCCGCTCAACACATGGATGGACTAAATGGAGACAGGGAGAATTCTCAGTAAGGAAGCGACTTCAACAAAATGGCATAAACCAGGGCAGCACAGCAGGCTGCCTTAAAGAACCATATAGTGAGCCACCGGGGTATGGTGTAGCACAAATACACGTACAAAAATAAAAATGTAAATATTTATTATAAATTCACAGAATATACTGAGAGAATAAAAATAAGTAATACATTGATCAAGAACCCTCCACCACAAAAAATGACAACGTTGTCAAATAATTGAAAACAGCATGCCCGGACCCACTCCAAACATCCATGCATACAAATATGAGAGTAAGGGCCAATATTGGCCAGTACCTAATAGCATGGACAGTCCATATGGGTGTAAAAGGCAGGCACAAATTGTAGTTAGTTCAGGAGTGACTCCATGTACTCTGGTTGTCATTGCTAATGCAGATGGACTACAATACTGGAATTAGCGTGTAGGGAGACACAGAGCCGACCGGGGATAGGGATAGGAGGATGGACAAGGGAAAGTGACATGGAGAGAACACCGGCCGTGCTCCGGGATAGCAGCTGCCTGGTGATAGCAAAACCTAGTGTAGGGCAGGTAGGCTACAGGCAGACGCAGCATGATTACAAGTCAGTAGCACATGGATAGCAGCCCAGTCGGGCTTCACTGAGGGGTGCTATGCATGGGGGGAGGTTGATGTAAGGAATATGGATGGATCTCTCCAGTGTCCATGTGCTGGCCTCCCGTGATAGTGAACGTGTGCTGGGCTGTGTTCCCGTCCTTCCACCAGATACATCCGAGAAGTGATCCTCAATGTGGACAGCCAGTGCGGCGTGTCATAGCTGTGCGCCAGTCGGCGCTTCTGTGTCAGCCCTACGCCTGCCTCAGTTGCCTCGGGATATTGGGAGAGGCAGGGCATGATGTCTACGCGTTTTGCTGGTCACACCAGCTTCGTCAGGACTCAGCACAAAATGGCAGCCTCAAGCAAGAAGAAACAGGAGAAATGCTGGAAGCAATTTTCAGCACACACTAATTTAGGTAGCATAATTATTATTGTGAAATGTTTGTTCTTTTGTTAACCACTTCCCGACGCCTGCCGTGTTTTCATGGCAGCAGTGTGTTTGCTGTGCGCGAATCGCCGTAAAAAGACGTCGATCTGCGAACGGCCAATAGGGGGCGCGCGCACCCGCCGCACTCCTGAGGAGTGTGCCTGAGGCTCGGGCGGACCCGATATCCGCCGGTGAGCGGTGATGAGTGGCCACAGGCAAAGAACGGGGAACCGCCGATGTAAACACGGCGGTTCCCCATTCTGACAGTGCAGGCATGGGTGATCTACTGATCCCTGTCACTGGCATCAGTTAGATCTCTCATGCCCATGGTAGCCCAACCCCCCCCCCACATTAAGAACACACCCACGGAACTCAGTTAACCCCTAGCTCTCCCCCCCAGGTTAACCCCTTCACTGCCAATGACATTTATACAGTAATCAGTGGACATTTAAATTTCTGATCGCTGAATAAATGTCATTGGTCCCAAAAAAGTGTCAAAAATGTCCGACATGTCTGCTGCAATATCGCAGTACCGCTAAAAATCGCAGATCGCCGCCATTACTAGTAAAAAGTAAAAAAATAAATAAAAACCCCAGAAATTAATTCTCATCATCTGTAAACGCGGCCATTTTTGCGCAAACCAATCAATAAACGCCAATTGTGATTTTTTTTTTATCACAAATATGAGGAAGAATATAAATCGGCCAAAACCGGTGAAAAAAAAATGTTTTTTTTATATTTTTCTTTTGGATTTGAATTTTAGCAAAAAGTAAGAAATTTGTTTTTTTTTCTTGCAAAATGGTCGCTCTTCTTTTGTTTATAGCGGCGATCAGAAATGACGCAGAGGCGATCAAATACCACCAAAAGAAAGCTCTATTTGTGGGGGGAAAAGGACGCAAATTTTGTTTGGGTGCAACGTCGCACGACTGCGCAACTGTCAGTTAAAGCGACGCAGTGCCAAATCGCAAAAAGTGCTCTGGTCCTAAAGTGGGAAAACCTTCCGGAGGTGAAGTGGTTAAAGAACATTAATTGTTATCAAACTGTTATGGGTAATGTTCCACTTTAAAGGGATACAACATGGGCAAATGTGCTAGTATGGCAGAGTAGTTTGCATTTTATTGCCCTGACATACACTTTAAAAAGACAAGCATGACCATCCTGCATCGTGTATTACTGTATTGTGATTTTATCCTTAATCTGAAAACCTGACCATAAAAATGCATGCTACTGTGCCATTAAAATAGATTTACCTCTAGATACAGTATCCCTTAGTATTATAAACCAGAGGAGGTTGGGGATGTTTGTTAGAGAAGTTGTAGATGCACAAAAGAGAAGCTTTCTAAGTAATAAAGCTAAAGGTTGTACAATCATACTGCGTACAGCTAGCGATAAAATAATATATTTTCATCAATATAGCATGAACAGTACACGTACAACAAATATTTGCAGTGCTGTAATTCTCTGATACTTGATATTTACATTGTAATTTATTTCTAAAGACATAGTGATCTTTTATTATATCATGCAACACAGTCAGTCACTCATTTCAGTTCATGAATACTTCACCTTTATTTGTGAATTAAAACAGAGTCAAGAACAAAAGGAAATTCATGTAGTAAAAAAAGGACAGAGTTTATGTTTGCTGCATAGATTTGGATAATGTTGTATTGTAAAGTTTGCACTTTGCATACATCATCTATCATATGAAAGTAAAGTATGCATGATGTTTAGGATGTAAACAAGATGCAAATCAAAATAGCATCTCAGTCTTGTCAGCAAGTTTATATATTCTAAATCTTTATTACCCACAGTTAGTAATGCTGGAATGGGACTTATTGGCCCCATTGAATGTCAAACCATTGAAGAAATGAAAACTGTAATGGACACAAACTTCTTTGGACTGGTCAGACTACTAAAAGAAATATTACCGGACATGAAGAAGAAGAAGAGTGGACACATCGTAATAATAAGCAGCGTGATGGGAATACAAGGTACAGTAGATTTTGTACTATGAGAATACGCTGGAACAACTGGCCCTCTAGCACTGCATGGTGTATGTCTCTCCATATTTAACCACACTCTGCCGATTAATGAAAGCATTTTACATCTTGCTAAGATCAAGTAAATTCTTGTTCAAATATTTAATTAAAGATTATTAGAAAACATTGAATGTAATGAGTAAAAAGAAAAATTTTACATCGTAACATTAAAATAATCTTATTACAGGAAAGTATATCTCTAGCCACATATGACATCATAAAATTGTTTAGTTAAGAATTAAATTAAGACAGATCAATGCAGTAAATGAATCGTTATTCATGATGCTAAACAAGAATCTACTATGTTTGATGCTAAACAAGAATCTACTATATATATATATATATATATATATATATATATATATATATATATGTACAGTCGCTAGTATATTTGGTGCTCTTTTCAATAGTGGAACATTATGGTTAATCTACCGCTCATTTGAGGCCTAATATCAGCATAATATTATGGTATGTCAACCAACTATAGTGGAGTTTACCTGAATTAAAAAAGTAATATGAAAAATAAGGAGGGTAAAGGGTTTACAACAAGGACGGGAAAGAAAGCAAGTAGGAAGAGGAAAGGATAGGAGGTCCCTGAAGGTAGGTTACTCCCAGAGGGTAATGATCTATCTACACATTAAATTATCATCTACCATGGTAAAAGTACTTGATCTTCGAAGTCTGGTAAGAAGCATGGTTTAATCCATGTTTTTCATAGATTATTAAACTTTTTTAACTGTTTTTATCTAAAGCTTCCATCTTTGCATGTAACAGAGTTTGGTTCACTCTATGTTTGGTATCGGATAAATTCAGAGTAGGTGTTTTCCAAGCTTTAGCTATAGTCTGTTTAGCAACTGTTAAGAGCTGTATTAATAATTTAAACTGTTTTTGTTGTGGAAATTCCGATCTTAAGTTTAGAAGGGCCAATGCCGGGTCAGGTGTAATAGTGCTTTCGAACATTGCTGAGGCAAGCATGAAAATAGATTTCTTGTACCAATGGACATTTCTACCATATGTGTAAATGTGAACCCAGCTCTGAACAGCCACAAAAACAGGAAGCCGAATGATCTGGGACATAGCTAGAGATTCTAGCTGGAACTAAGTACTATCATGGGAGTACTTTGTATGTAGCCTCAACTGCTGTTACATTCGGTGAGGAAGATTTTGTTATGGACCATATCTTAGACCATTCTGCTGTATCAATAGTACGACATAGATCATTTTTTCATTTGGCCACCTTAGAGGGTGGGGATGCATCAGGTTTAGTAAGCAATTGAGAATAGAGTGATGAAATCCTTCCCCTACAATGTAGATCTTTCAAGAAAATTTTACAGTTTTGTCATAGCAATCTTTGTATTTAGAGAGGGAGTGTAGAAATGTTTAATTTGTAAATATCTAAATAATTCAGATTGGAGAAGCCCATAGCATTTAAATAAATCTGGAAAAGGTAATATTGATGAATCTGAAACCAAATTGTGTAAGCATGAGATACCAGCCTTTAACCAGACTCGGAAGGCCATGGGGGAAGTCCATGCTGGATAGAAGGCCAGATTTTTGTGGAATGAAAGGAGTGGGTTATGTAAAGATTGTAGACCATACATAGTTCTGTGTCTATCCCATAATGATAAAGAATGTTTAGTGATCGGGTTCAGAAGGTTCTTATGATCCCTTGGATGTAACCATAATATATTCTATATTGGGAAAGGGTCACAGTCCACTGCTTCTATTGCAACCCAGAGGGGGGGTTTCATTAGTAGTTTGATATTTTGACAGTTGTGCCACTTATATGGAAGCCTTATAATATGTCATGAAATTAGGAAAAACCAAGCCACCCCGCAATTTGGGGAGATATAAGGTTTATTTAGTCCCAGAGTGAATTGTATCTATCTCTGCTGTTTAATTCTTAAAACATAAGCCGGGATATGTAAAGGGAGAACTCTAAATAAACATAAAAATTTTGGAAGAATTGTCATTTTGATTAAATTGATTTTTCCGAACCGGGAAAGTGGAAAAGATGACCATTTTGACAACAAACTCGTGGTTTGTTTCAATAAGGCTGGATAATTGGTGTAAAATAGATCTTTGTGATCTGTGGTGAGCTGGATACCTACAGTAATTAAGGCAGACTGTGTGTAGCCCATTTAAAAGGATATGCCTCCTTAACAGTACACATTCCCTTATCAGATAATGAAATGTTCAATGCTGTTGATTTCTGCATATTAACTTTAAGACCTGAAAAAACTGAAAACCTGTTTAGAATGTTCATAAGATTAGGGATAGAGATTTGTGGGGAGGATAAGAATAGAAGAATATCATCTGCAAATAAACATGACTTATGATATTCACTTAGTTCTATGCCTGCAATGGAAGGATCAGTTCTAATCCTCTGGGCCAATGGTTCAATAAGCAGGGCGAATAGAAGAGGAGAAAGAGTGGCACCCTTGTCTTGTGCCCCTTGTTATAATAAATGCATATTTATAGCCCGCATATTTAATATATGCCTAAGGTTGATTGTATAATGCAGCGATCCATTGTAGGAAATGAGGGCAAAAGTCCCATTTCTGCAAAGTAAAATGCATATAAGACCATGATATAGAATCAAATGCTTTTTTTAATGTCAAAGGAGAGAAAACAGGATGGAATGCAACGTGTTTTAGCAAAGTGAGATAAAAGGACCGCCCGACGTATATTATCGCTGGCTTGCCAAACAGGCATAAAACCTACTTGGTCACGGTGTATGAGACTTCCTATAAATCTATTCAATCTAGTGGCAAGAACCTTAGCTAGAATCTTGATGTCTAGGTTCAACAGAGAAATAGCACGATACTTCAACCACATTGTATCATCAGTGTGGGGTTTGGGAAGCATGCATATAATTGTTGTCAGTGTTTCCTGTCAAAAGACTGACCTTTGAGGAGGGAATTGAAGGCATTGGCAAAAACAGGAGATAAAGTTTCCGCGAAAGAAAGAAAATGTAGAGCAGGGAACCCATCAGGTCCAGGCAGTGGCGTTGCTGGGGGGGGCAAGGAATGCGGACCGCACCCGGGTGACACCCACCAGAGGGGTTCTACCAAGGCCAGGACAAGAGGGAGTGTGAAGAGAAGACAGTGCTGGCTAAACTCTGCCCGATGGTGGGTAAACATGCACATCGGTACAGTTAGATCACTGCCGATGTCAGATCCTCTGACCCTGCACAGTGCCCTTGCAGAGCTGCAGCGTGGTGTCGAGTGCTGGAACATTCACTGCACTCCTACACTCGGCACTAGTAGTAGTAGACATCCATATTACACTTCTCTGTCAGGAGGAGTGAACTCCGCCCGACAGATCATTTCTAGTCCCCACCTCTGACATGATGTCATTCAGAGGCCGGGACAGGAAGAGAGAGAGACACCGTGAGGGAGCGTGCATGTTGCTAGGATTAGGTAAGTGAGCAATGAAAGAGAGGAGAATATACTGTATGTTGCTTAATAACAGTGTAATGTTGCAGTGAGTCTTGTCCAATGCATTGGACTGGTTAATGCCTTGGGAACTGTGGTGGGTTTTGTGATTGGGGGATAATTGTCATTAGCCAGTTATATGCAGCATTAAGGGGTTAATATACTGACACTGGTCACTTATTCAGCACAAGGGGTTAATGAACACTGCTGTTGATCTCTAATACATTCGTGGCCAGTGGCAGTGTTAATTAACCCATTCATGCTGTAATACAGAGGGGTAATTAACACGGACACTGGCCACTAATGCATTAGAGATCAATAGCGGTGTTCATTAACCCCATGAGCGGAATTATATGCCAGCGTCAGTGTTAATTAGCTCCTTCATGTTGCAGGGGTTTAAACTAGCATAATGTCACTGACCATCTATGCTGGGGGCTATTATTGCAGAAACTGACACCATTGCTGGGGATTATTGCAGCAACTGGCACCAATGCTGGTGGTTATTATTGCAGAAGCTGGCACCAATGCTGGCGGTTATTATTGCAGAAACTGGCACTAATGCTGGGGGTTATTATTGCAGAAACTGGCACCAATGTTGGCGGTTATTATTGCAGAAACTGGCAATAATGCTTGCGGTTATTATTGCAGAAACTGGCATCAATGCTGGCGGTTATTATTGCAGAAACTGGCACCAACTCTGGCAGTTATTTTAGCAGCAACTGGCAACCAATACTGGCGGTATTATTGCAGAAAATAACACCAATGCTGGGGATTATTATTGCGGAAACTGACAGTAATGCTGGGGATTTTTATTGCGGAAACTGACATTAATGCTGGGGATTATTATTGCAGAAACTGGCACTGATCCTGGGGGTTGTTATTTCCTGAGGGAGTTCTATTTTTTTCATATGATATTGTTATTTAAATTTGCTAGTTGCCATTATATGCAGTGTTATATGGGAAAAAAATATTGGGGGGGGGGGTGACGTCATGTTTTACTGCACCAGGTGACACCAACCTTAGTGAAGCCACTGGGTCCAGGTCTCTTATTAAGTTTTAGAGCCTGTTCACACTGGAGCGGCGCAACTTGCAGGGAGAAGCAAGTCGCCCCGCTCGAGGAGACCTCAGTGCGGCTTGCAAGGAGACTTCTATCCATAGAAGTCAATGCAAGTCACGCTGAGGTCGCCCCGAAAATAGTGAAGGAACCTTTTTCTAAGTTGGAGCGACCTGAGTCGCTCCTATTAGAACGGTTCCATTGCACTGCATGGAGACGACTTGTCAGGCGACTCAAGTCGCCTGACAAGTCGCCTCAGTGTGAACCGGCTCTTAATGTTTTTATAGCATTGAGCACTTCATTAGCTGAGATCTGATCTTTTAGCAAGCAGGAGCGGATCCAGAACATAGTCTCGGGAGGGTCACTGCCAGAAAATAAGATGTTGCTTATAGACCTGTATTTAATGCAGCATACAGTCCTAACCATGCTTAAAACAGTGACACTGTTTTAGGGCCAGTTCCCACCATAGAAAAGCAGTCCAAATGCACTCTGGATGCTTTTTTGCATGTGTGCTTTTGATGCTTTCCAGTGCGTTTTTTATCATTCCAGTACATTTTTCCCCCTCTTTTTTTATTCACCTTAAATAAAGACGTGTGTTTCGGTGCATTTTTAGTGTGTTTAGGTGTGTTCCCGTACAGTTCAGTGCAGAAAAAATGCAGCATGTTCTACTTTTTTCCTGGAACTGGAACTCACTGGAATGCACTGAAACTGCCCGCATTGGTGTGAACTATGCCATTGAAAACCATGTAACCTACTATCCATGCGTTTTTGATGCATAAAAAACGCACTGGACTGCATGTGGTGTGAACTGACCCTTAAAGTGTTAAACATGCATCCCCATGCCAGCATACATTTATTCAGTGGCAGCTGGTGAAATTTTAAGATGGTGGGGGCGCCAGACCCTGCCCTTCCTTTTTGACCCCTCCCACTTCTCATAAGCACCATCCCTTATAGATTCCACCCATTGTGTCAGGAGTATACAGTCCAGCATCACTAGATAGGGTGCTCAGCATCACTAGATAGGGTATACAGCATCGCCAGATAGGAGTATATACAGCATCACCAGATAGGGGTATATACAGCATCACCAGATAGGGGTATATACAGCATCACCAGAGGAGTATATACAGCATCACCAGAGGAGTATATGCAGCATCACCAGAGGAGTATATACAGCATCGCCAGAGGAGTATATGCCAGCATCACTAGATAGGGTATACAGCATCACCAGATAGGAGTATATACAGCATCACCAGATAGGAGTATATACAGCATCACCAGATAGGGGTATATACAGCATCACCAGATAGGGGTATATGCAGCATCACCAGAGGAGTATATACAGCATCACCAGAGGAGTATATGCAGCATCACCAGAGGAGTATATGCAGCATCACCAGAGGAGTATATGCAGCATCACCAGAGGAGTATATGCCAGCATCACTAGATAGGGTATACAGCATCGCCAGATAGGAGTGTATACAGCATCACCAGATAGGGGTATATGCAGCATCACCTGAGGAGTATATACAGCATCGCCAGAGGAGTATATGCAGCATCCCCAGAGGAGTATATGCAGCATCACCAGAGGAGTATATGCAGCATCACCAGAGGAGTATATACAGCATCGCCAGAGGAGTATATGCAGCATCACCAGAGGAGTATATGCAGCATCACCAGATAGGGGTATATGCAGCATCACCAGAGGAGTATATACAGCATCGCCAGAGGAGTATATGCAGCATCACCAGAGGAGTATATGCAGCATCACCAGAGGAGTATATACAGCATCGCCAGAGGAGTATATGCAGCATCACCAGAGGAGTATATGCCAGCATCACTAGATAGGGTATACAGTATCGCCAGATAGGAGTATATACAGCATCACCAGATAGGGGTATATACAGCATCACCAGATAGGGGTATATGCAGCATCACCAGAGGAGTATATACAGCATCACCAGAGGAGTATATGCAGCATCACCAGAGGAGTATATGCCAGCATCACTAGATAGGGTATACAGCATCGCCAGATAGGAGTGTATACAGCATCACCAGATAGGGGTATATGCAGCATCACCAGAGGAGTATATACACCATCGCCAGAGGAGTATATGCAGCATCCCCAGAGGAGTATATGCAGCATCACCAGAGGAGTATATGCAGCATCACCAGAGGAGTATATACAGCATCGCCAGAGGAGTATATGCAGCATCACCAGAGGAGTATATGCAGCATCACCAGATAGGGGTATATGCAGCATCACCAGAGGAGTATATACAGCATCGCCAGAGGAGTATATGCAGCATCACCAGAGGAGTATATGCAGCATCACCAGAGGAGTATATACAGCATCGCCAGAGGAGTATATGCAGCATCACCAGAGGAGTATATGCCAGCATCACTAGATAGGGTATACAGCATCGCCAGATAGGAGTATATACAGCATCACCAGATAGGGGTATATACAGCATCACCAGATAGGGGTATATACAGCATCACCAGATCGGGGTATATGCAGCATCACCAGAGGAGTATATACAGCATCGCCAGAGGAGTATATGCAGCATCACCAGAGGAGTATATGCAGCATCACCAGAGGAGTATATACAGCATCACCAGAGGAGTATATACAGCATCGCCAGAGGAGTATATGCAGCATCACCAGAGGAGTATATACAGCATCGCCAGAGGAGTATATGCAGCATCACCAGAGGAGTATATGCAGCATCACCAGAGGAGTATATAGCATATCATCAGAGGAGTATATAGCGCATCATCAGAGGAGTATATAGAATATCATCAGAGGAGTATATAGCGCATCATCAGAGGAGTATATAGAATATCATCAGAGGAGTATATAGCATATCATCAGAGGAGTATATGGCATATCATCAGAGGAGTATATAGCATATTATCAGAGGAGTATATGGCGTATCATCAGAGGAGTATATAGCATATCATCAGAGGAGTATATGGCGTATCATCAGAGGAGTATATAGCATATCATCAGAGGAATATATAGCATAGCATCAGAGGAATATATAGCATAGCATCAGAGGAGTATATAGCGTATCACCATAGGTGTCTGTGTAATTATTATAATGATGATTGGTAATTGTAATATGCAGCATAGAGGGGGTTAATGTACTCACTGAAGCATTAGTGACCAGTGGTAATTTAACCCCTTTGTGCTGCATTAGTGTCAGTGTTAATAAACCCCTTCATGCTGCAGCATAAAAGGGGTTAATTAACACTGAATGTGCCACTGGTCACTAATGCTTCAGTGAGTACATTAACCCCCTCCATGCTGCATATTACAATTACCATTGTAAATTGAATTAACCCCCCTTCCCCAAAGCATTAACCATTTCAGCCAGTTCACCACACAGCTAAGACAAGGTGTTACTGTTAGTTAAGACATGGTTGTGTTAAGTGTGTTAAGTAATTAAGTGATCAATCACTTACATGTCCTATAGGCAGCATCTTGTGTTCAATTGCCCGCGCTCCCAGCCTCTGAATCATGACGTCAGGCCAGCCGGAACTAGGAGGCTCCTGTCGGGTGGAGATCACTCAGCCTCACAGAGAAGTGACTGCTTAGAAAGGCAGGATCACGCTGGAAACACTCACACCGCTCTGCTGCAGCTCTGCCAGCGTCTGACATACGACGACAGTGTGTAGCGGCGGCCCCAGTGTCACCACAGTCCGCACCCCCATAGCACCGCCACTGCCACCCTGGGCCCCTCTAAATAAACTGATGGGGCCCAGGGAATATATTTTAGGCCACCTGGGAGCCGCGAGGAGCCGGGGGAAGCAGAAAATAGTCCCTGTAGCTGCATTTAGATAATGACTTTCGACACGTAAATCAGGTGAGGTGGCGGAGGGAGAAAGCCTTGGAGTCGGTAATATTTTCTGGGGGGGGGCAATTGCCCCGTTGCCCCCCCGGATCCGCCCCTGCTAGCAAGTCTGCTTGTATTTGTGATAATGAGGGGAGAGAGATATGGGAGAAAAAAATCATCTGCCTTAGAGGTATCCAGCTCCTTTTCTGGTGAATATAATGTCGCTAAGTTTGATCTAAACTTTTGTAGTAGTACAGGGTCATTAGAATATATATCTCTGAAAATTTTCAGGGGTATTAGTTTAGAGAGTTTTTGGTAAGATTTAAGTGTACGGGCCAAAATGGTGTCAGGTTTATTTGCCTTAATGTAATAGTTATAGTGTGATCTTTTAAGTGTTTTGCCAGCTGCTTCTGTAAGAAATAAATCAAACTCCAGTTTGGCCTTGTCCAATTTAAGCTTTAATTTCAGAGAGGGGTTATTTTGAAACGCCATATAACTAGTGTTAAAATCTGTATCTAATTTACTACACAGTGTTTTGCGCTCTCTATTAAACAGTGCAGCTTGTCTTAAACAAATCCCATGAAAAACTGGTTTATGCGCCTCCCATAGGGTAAGTGGGGATATGTCAGGGGTGGAGTTATGTATTAGGCATTCCTTAACTACTTCCCGCCCAAGGTAAATCCTGGGACGTCCTGGACTTTGAGTGGGGATATCTGAATGATGCCTGCAGCTACAGGCATCATCCAGATATCATTTTTTTCTGCCGGTGATTCTGTGTACCATAAGAACAATCATAGTGGCAGTTTAGCCACTTGATCATTCTTACAGGCAGCGGGGAGGGGGCGTCCCCCCATCCCACCGCCTTCCGGTGCTTCTCTCACCTCGACCATGCCATTGGTGTTCCAGTGAACAAATAGGTCGCCGGTGGAAGATAGCCATAGAGATGACTGGTGACCAGATGGTCACCAGTCATCTCTATGATTCTTGGAGGCCCGGGCGCGACATTATGACGTCACATCCGGGCCGGCGGAAGTAAATAACGCCGGGGACTCGGTTGGAAAGACCAAGACAGTTTTTTCTTTTTGATCTCGGTCTTTCTAACCTGGAGGAGAGATGTGGGGTCTTATAGATCTCTCCATAAAGAGGATCTGTCACGCACTATTCCCATTACAAGGGATGTTTACATTCCTTGTAATAGGAGTAAAAGTGATCAAAAAAAAAAAATTTCAAGAGAAAGCGTAAAAATAAAGACTATAAAAAAATAACTAAATTTAAAGTGCCCCTGACCCCTCCCCGCATATTCACGCACAGAAGCGAAAGCATATGTAAGTCACGTTCACATATGTAAACAGTGTTCAAATCTGACATGTGAGGTCCTGCCGCATGCGTTAGAGCGAGAGCAATAATTATAGCCCAAGACTTCCTCTCTAACTCTAAACAGGTAACCTGTAAAAAATTTTAAAGTGTTGCATATGGAGATTTTTAAGTACCAAAGTTTGGTGCTATTTCACGAGTGTGTGCAATTTTAAAGCGTGACATGTTGGGTATCTATTTACTTGGCGTAACATCATCTTTCACATTATACAAACATTTTTGGCTTATTTTACTGTTTTTGTTTTTTTTTTAATTCATGAAATAGTTTTTAAAAAAAAAAAAAACGTTTTTGAAAAATCACTGTGCAAATATCGTGTGACATAAAAAGTTGCAACGACTTCCATTTTGTTCCCTAGGATCTCTGCTAAAAACATATATAATGTTTGGAGGTTCTGAGTAATTTTCTAGCAAAAAATTAGGATTTTTAGAGGGAAGTGCCAGAATCGGACTGGATGGAAAGTGGTTAAGAGCAGATTCAATATCTATTTTATGTTTCGTATTTTGAAGAAGAGAGTCTTTGAGATACCATGTGGGATCATGAGCTTTAGGAATCTTAGAGGCTATGACAGTAAAAACTGCATTATAATCAGACTATGTAACCGGTATGATCTATCTAGGGAACTATCCCAGAGGATAAGGAAAGCCAGTTACCAAATCATTACAAGGGATATGAGATAAAACCAGGATATATTAGCCCAAACAAAAACTGTAAATCCTAATAATCATGGATGGGATTATTAAGGAAGATTCCAAACTGAAATATATATATATATATATATATATATAAACATTTTTGAGAAACGGTAACATTATGTAAACTGCATTTAAATTCTTTGGAAAATCAAGAAAAAATATTGAGGCAAAATGAGCTGAAAAAACGTCAAAACTACCTTATTCATATGTAAAAAAAAAAGGAAGAAAAAAAGTGAACCCCCCCCCCCAAAAAATATATGTAAAACAAATCAAAAACCCAATAATAATATATTGAGAGAAAAAAAATAAGAAAAAAATTATGTAATAATTGTAGGAGAAATAGGGGCTATCATAAGGCCATAAGACGGATAACCAGTATAGGTTGGCGTATTCTACCAAGCATTGGGAAACAAAAAGACCACAGCCAATTGAGGCTATCAATCCATTGAGTCAACAGGATCTACATCTGGATCTGAAACAACCTCTTTTATTTGAACTTTGTCGTTGATCCTTCCCTGCTAATGTAGGCGACTTGTGTGCATGAGATGAAACAGGTCTACTACGTGAATTCTGTAATGGATCCATCAGATGTATGTCTTGTAGGGTGTTTTATAATTCAATAGCAGAATGACAAATATATGTGGAACCACGATATGAGAACTGAACAGAAAAGGGAAAGCCCCATTTCTGGGCTATTTGGTTTCGTTGTAGTACTTGAAGCAGAGGTTTCAAGGCCCGTCTTTTATTGATTGTTAACTGCAACAGGTCAGCAAAAGTTGATAATTGTGACTTTGGAAGACTAGAGACTCTTTTCCGCTTGTTGCAGACAGGGGCTGTTCCTTTGTGTGATAAAAATGAATTTTAACAATGATGTCCCAAGGGGAGCCCTCAGGTTTTTTTGGGGTCAAAGCTCTATGAACTCTGTCCATTTCAAGAAGTTAGACTGGAATGGCAGGTTGTAATTCCTGTAATAGTGCTAACATGGTGGCCTGTAAATCTATCACAGATTCAGGAATACCTCTTATGCGTAAATTTGAGCGTCTTGCGTGGTTTTCCTATTCCTCCAAACGGGTCTGCAGCATTACATTTTCATCTTTGAAATTTTCAATCTCTGCTGTATAGTTCACAGTATAGTTTTCCATGTCATCAGCATGTGTTTCAAACTCTGACAAGCTATAACCCAGCTCCATAATTTCTTTAGTGTGACTAGTGGTTATGTGGGCAGAAGTGCACTTTAAGGCCTTATGAAGCATTGAAATGACACTTTGCTACAATGTAAAGTGGTGAGTGTACAGCTTGTATAACAGTGTAAATTAGCTGTCCCCTCAAAATAACTCAACACACATTGAGTGATAAATGGGGAATACTCAGAATGGTCTGGTGTAGAAAGTGGGGTTCCGCAGGGCTCTGTCCTGGGACCAATCCTATTCAATTTATTCATAAATGATTTGGAGGACGGCGTTTCACAGTAAAGTTACGAAGTATTCCGGAATTTCACGTGAAGACGGGTGTATTGGTGATCAGTGTGATTTCTTTAATACCTCGACCCAATATCGAACAGTCTCAAACTTTGTGTACGACTACTGTACCTTTTGATATGACACTTGATATGTCGTCTCTAACTTTTAAAGTTTCTACTTTTACATTACGACGTCTGGGCAAACCTCCTTATCCTTTTGGTGCGTTCTGCGAGTTTAAATGCGTATTCTCCATAAGGACTTAGACACTATCTAAATGTCCGGTGGTACAATCGTGATAATGTCCTTAATGTTGGACGGTAAGGTCAGATTGAA
>BLSH010345930.1:2038712-2051182 GCA_018402905.1 Glandirana rugosa | reverse complement strand
AACCCCCCCCCCCCCTTTGTTCATTTCTATGACATGGTAGGGTCAAGTTGGCAGCCTGTGTATATTTCTATGAATTGTATCCTTCACAGGTCCTCTAGTATTTGGGCACTTTGCAGGAAATACGTCAATTTGTAGATGGATGGATTAAAGACATCCAGAAGATATGTAATGAAAGATAGACTGTTGGTGATCCAAGATTGGGTCTGTGGGAATGTACACACATTAACAGTTCCTTCATGTGGGGACTGAACAGTGGTCAAGAGGGGGTATATATACAGTATGATACAATGATCCAGGCAATCCATATGCCTCACTGAAGGAGGCCAATTGATGGTACAGTCCTGATAAACCCCCCTCACACTGTGAAAAGTCCTCTAGGATTGGGTTACTTTTCCCTGATGACCCACAGACCCAGTCCTATAGGGACCATTTGTAATCCAAGGTATATGATAAACAAGTAGTTCAAGGAATTGTATACTTCTCAGATCTCCTGTAGATGTTGGCCATCCAGTATGTAGCAATATACAGTCTTCGTCACAATACCCCTTGTTTTTTTTGGGATTTTTAAGGCAATTTGAAACAATTATTTCTTAAAATGTTATTTATTTGAAAAAATTATTTAGACATAGGTATAGAAATACACATGACATAAAAACAAATTCCATTCATGTTTATCTTTACAATGAAGAGTATGACTATATATGCATTATGCGAGGTGATATCACCCAGCCTGGATGGTCCTATAGCTTGTTTATGATGACCATTCATAAGGACAGGGTTGATTCCTACGCGTTTCGGAAATACTGTAAAGAATTGAATGGTCATCATAAACAAGCTATAGGACCATCCAGGCTGGGTGATATCACCTCGCATAATGCATATATAGTCATACTCTTCATTGTAAAGATAAACATGAATGGAATTTGTTTTTATGTCATGTGTATTTCTATACCTATGTCTAAATAATTTTTTCAAATAAATAACATTTTAAGAAATAATTGTTTCAAATTGCCTTAAAAATCCCAAAAAAACAAGGGGTATTGTGACGATGAAATAAGGGGATGATGGCAATATACACCTCAGCTTGTGGAGGTACTTCTTTTTCTTACTAGCAATATACAGTCTTTATCCAAGTAGTGCCACCATTGCTGAAATGAAAGCTGTGTATCCTCCAGTCCAATGTAACGGAGATGAGCAGGGGATTCTGCCTGACCGGTTTCCACAGGCTTAGCCGGCTGCATCAGAGGCTTGTGGACTCACAGCAGATGTCCCCTGCAATAGCCAACTGTGATCAAGTTGTTGTACAACATATACTGTGTTCAACCAATACAACGTAAAGCCACACATGCCAACTATACACATGCCTTGAGTCTACAGTTTTATCAGCATGGTATGTGGCGAGGTTTAAATCCACATGCTAAGCGCCACCTTTAAAGGAAACCTGTAGAAAATATGTAGGCTGCTATTGCTTAACTGCTTAATTGAAAATAATTGTCTAGCAGTTCTATTGATCTTCAGTATTTTCTGGGTCACTGCTGAGACAGCTGGGCGAACTAGCATTTTCAAAAGGAGATCAACATCTGTAGCCTCTGTACTTCTCTATCACATTTCCTTTAAATTGTATATGTAGAGGTATTTTATATGATTTTTTATTTTTTTAGATTTGTCCAAAGTAAAAAAAAAACCGTTGAAAAATGTTTGTTCTTTGTAAATAAATATAATATGCTATATTTCATATTTAATGCGATCAGTGGCGGTTGGTGGGTTTTTCCTTTGGGAGGCGGCAAACAAGTACCCCCTTCTCCGGGCAGCACTGACAGCACACCCCCCCCCCCCCCCCCGTGGCCCGGGACTGACAACCCCTTCTCCTCCTCCCCTCAGGCTGCCGGCGATCAGGCTGGCGGGCTGTGGTGTCTTCTCCTTCTCTCCCCGGGTGCGGGCAGCGGCTTCGGTGTCCACTCCTCCCATGGCCTCTTCCTGTTGTGTCTCCTCCCTGTTCCTCCAAAGCGCTAGGCATCCAATAGGAATGCTTGACGCTTTGGCCAATCAGGACACAGGTCTCGCGACCTGCCTCCTGATTGGTGGGGAGGAACTTAATGTGAAAATAGCGAAAATTAATTCGCTACCGTCACACAACTTTTTTTGAAGCCTATTAGAGCCTCTGGCTCTTATCACGTGCTTGATATGATATGTACATCAGGGGGCTGGACGCATGGATGGGGGGGCGGCACCCATGCGCCCTCTATGGACGAGCCGCCACTGAATGTGACCCATGCCTTTCCCCTTGCTATTGCATCCCACAGTGCCTGTGCTGCTCTTTATTGCTCCCTCTCCCATGTCCCAGCTCTCTAACAATTCATAGATAGCAGCTATGAAAACGCTGACTGGAAATCAGGCTTTTGAGGGTAAAGTCAAATTGATAAGACATCTTCACTTAACTTATCCTTTCCCAGTTGACTATAACTACTATTTATTTTCAATGGGGAAATAGATAATCACTGGCACAATGCTTTCCAGGCTCCTTAAAAAAAAAAGAGTAGATACACATTTTTTCACCTGTGTTACTGCTATATGTTACTGTTAAGGCCAGTACACACGGTCCAATTATCGCCCGAAATCTTTCGTACGACAGCCTGTCGTCCGATAATCTGACCGTTAGTTAGTATGCTCCATTTGAGAGACGATTTTAATTTATCTTCCAACAAAAGCTAGATGAGCCGACCAGAAAATTTTTGACTGCCGACAAGGCCACATCCGATTTTCGGCACGTCTGTACAGAAGTTGGACAAACCAAAGTTGAAAGTACAAACACGCATGTTCGGAACCCAGGAACGACCCCAAAGTGTACAGTCATGTAAACCTGCAGTCGGAATTCACAAATCACATTCGTGAAGCGGCAATTGAAATAGTGAAATGCAGCGGAAGGGGCCCAAAGTGTGACACAAGAAAACTGAACTTCCTCTTTATATACTCGTAGCATTTGACTATGTTTTACTGACGTCAGTACACTAGACAAAATCACGGAGAGACAATTTTGGAAAAAATTGGACGTGCGGTCGTACGACAATAGCAGCGTGTGTACAAGGCTTTAGATGGGCTAAAACAAGGAATGGCATGGTTTCTCAAATAGAATATAGCATATTACCATCTTGTAATCTTTAGCCAGTAGGTAGAGCTTTAGTTTCCTTTTCATAAGTTTTCCAGTAATTGCTTAGCAGCCTGTTGTAATCTGCCCATTGCTTACAGGCCTCATAGTTGAACTTGCAGGTTACACATGGAACTGAGAGACTTATCACAACAATTCATCCTTTATCAGATGACTTAGTCCGATGTTTCAATTAGACAAAGCCAGCTGCAGGGCAGACAGCTACTGCTGTGCTGTAATTTTAGAAAAACTATAGTGTTCTATGAATCCCTTTGCATGTATTAAAGGAGAAGTTTGGGATTGACAAAAAAAAAACCACACATACTCACCGTTTTTGCTGCAGCATTAGTGTATTGCGGCAGCTGTCCCATGTTGGCTATAAGCCCAAGAATTGAGTGATCACATGACCACTGATTGCTCAGTTCTCAGTCTGACCAGAGCAGAAGGTGGTCTGCTTCAGGATGGCTCCCTGCTTTGCCCCTCCAGTGCTCACTGGAGTTGGTTGGGGAAGGGGTGGACTTAGCTTACTCCAGCTCTCAGCCACACGCTGAGAGGCAGAGACAGTTATCAATCGGGCAACTGGGTGGATCCCGACAATATTGTCAAGAACCTTCAAGAGCCTGGAGCAGTTCTGCCAGCACAAATAGCTGCAATCAGATGAATCAGGGTCAGAGGAGAGCAAAATAAGCACACTTCTCTGATCCACAGAAGTATAGCCAAAAAGAAGATTTGGCCATACTTATATTTTACATATTTATTTGTATAATAAACATTTTTATTGCTTGACTGTATTGTCTCCTTATTGTGTTGTAGGCTGAGCCTAATTGAACCTGGCCCGGTCATCACAGAGTTTGAAAAGAAAGTCTATGAAGATGGAATGAAAATGGATCTTTCTGGAGCAGATACAGAAACTGCAGAGATGTTTACCAATGTTTATCTTAAAAACTATAAATCAATCTTCCAGAGCCTGGGCCAGACAGCTGAAGATGTGGCAGAGGTAATAGCATTAAAGAATCATCCTGATAATCCCAAACAACCTACATACGATAGATAAAGGGCTTCCAATCAAACTATTCTCAGCCAAAGCAGAAGACAATCAGAAAGTGCTGCTGACTATTCTTAAAGTTGGTCTTAAGCCTTAAGTTTTTTTTTTTTTTTAACCATAATGCACTCCCGCTGCTGTCAATCAAATACAGTGATGTGAGGGGGGGCCAATCCGCGCTGTCTGTGTCTATACGTGCAGGCAGCACGGCTTGGGTTCAAGCGCACACGAGTGCCTCTATAAGAAGAGGCTTCCTATGGGACACTTGCAGAAGAGGGGGAGCCAGGTGTGCTAGTGGGGGACCCCAGAATAGGCTGCTCTGTGCAAAACCAGTGTGTGACATGTAGAGCTGGTGTCCCCTGAACATATTGTATGTAACTATGCAACCCTAGGTAATGCACTATGCTATTTTGTGTGTTCAATGTTTGGTGGGTAAATGGCACTTGTCTAGAATTGAAAATGCATGCATATTGTCCCCTTTAAACTCCCATGTGCACAACTACACAGATTTGAAATTAGCATATATAGGTATACCTTTATGTCTAGATGTTATACGTCTTTCATTATTTGTAGTAATCACTACCACTGGTGTCAAGTGGATGCTCCTAAGGAAGACAAATCAGTTATTGTTTTTTTCCCCTTTCTTTTACTTTTTCAGCACACAATGAAGATTATTCTCTCAGATAACCCACCTTTCCGTCACCAGACAAACACCCTCTACACCCCGATGACAACGTTAAAATATGCTGATCCAAATGGTGACTTACCCATTGATACCTTCTACAAGATGGTCTTTCAACATGACAAAATTTTCAATGCAAGCCTTAATTTCATCAAATTGCTGAGATGGAGAAGTAAAAAGAGTTTTGACCTTGGGAAGAATCAGTCATAAAAAGCACTGATTATATTTACATGTATATTTGATCACTTTCTATGCAAAATGATTAATCCCTTAAACGCTAACACTTCAGTGTTCATGGAAAAAGGAGCCAAGAAGGGTTTTTCCATTTATTAGAAAATTAGTCCAGATTACTATAGGCTTTGTAAAACTGTCTCCTATCACCAAAGTAAAATATAAGGGGTATATTTTAAAGTTTTTCAAATAAAATGGCATGCACTGTAAGCCCCCCCCCCCTTCTGCAAAGCACTTTGGAAAGCTTATCCCACTGTTGTCTACAGCTTTCAATGGACTATGAGAACCATATGCAGGTGACGTAGCTAATTGCATGTCCTATTCCCTATAACCTATATAACCATAGAGGAGTTTTTACAAATGAAAATATTTTAACTGTTTTAGGTATGTGAGCTGCAGTGCTTTTATAGGATCAATAGTGTTCCTTTGAAACATGCACATTTGTTAAACTTCTTTATTTTTGTATTTTTCCTTTGTAAATATATTGTAAGTTATGTTGTTTATGCTTATATGGTTTTAACTGTGGAATGCTGAGAGTTGTGTTTGTAGGTCAATGGAAAAATGATGATTATGAAAATACTGTATTATTTCTGATTTAAAAAAAGACATTACTAATAAAGTATTAATGAAGCTGGGCAAAACAATGTCAGTACAAACTGAAAACTGACAAACAGACTATCTGCTAAAACAAATGCCTCTTTTTTTTTTTTTTTAGAAAGACAATAAGCACCAAAGCCATAAACATGTCAGTACCCTAATGGTACTCAAAAGACTACAGAATTACTAGCCATACATTTACAGGATTTCTATATCACCCCACGGGCTCTGAACTTAAGGGTACTATGACCAGCAAGTTTAGACGCCACCAGGAAATTCCACATGGTTACCTACCCCATCACAGATCCTGCATGTTCCCACTGGCCAGTAATATCTATACCCCTATCGCACACATTCCTGGCAAATAAGGCTCATAAAATGGTGGGTGCTGCAGCGATTACCAGCTGGATCCTGTATATCTCAAGCAAGTGTACAAATTCGCCAGCACACCATTGATCAACAATGCCACATGCGTGATGAAGGGGTCCCGCAGGGCTCCAAAACGTTTCACTTGTCTCTGTGATGTGATCTCTGCAATAAAAAAACCTTTGGACGGTGATTGTTGATCCATGGTGTGCTGGCGGATATGTACACCTACTGGCCAGTAAGGCTGCTCATCGTATAACCATACCCAGGAGAAATGCGTGAGACACCAGCTCTTGACACTTCCAGGAGCACCATAGGATTCATGACACCTGGGTTTAGTACTGACAGGTGTACTTTAATGATATGCAAGTTAAAGAACTCCACACAGACAATTTTACATATACAGTAACTAGAATAAATACATGAATTTCAGCTCCCTGTAATCTCCTGCACAGCAGCATGAACGCTGCAATAGGGAGGTTCATTACTCGGAGGCCACCATGTCATCATTGCTCTGCACAGTGCTACTGAATGCAATGGGAGTGCATACAAATGCATGTCAGTGCATGTTTTAATGTGTTTCTATTGATTTCAATAGAAAACACATGTGCCTAAAAACACATAGATGTCAATCCAGCCTTAATGGCTAGCTTGAGTAGAAATTATAGCAAGTTTCGAGACATATGACCCTAGCATGTTTGGACTGTTCCTTAAACAATCAAAAATTTCAACTAAAAAGTCTTATGTCTATAGGTAGTTTATAGCTGGATATGCGCTTACCGAATTTTGGGTGACTCCAGCTAAATTAGCCGAAATTTGCTTTGTGTGTGACCCTGTAAGTAACATTGACAAAAGTCGATTTTTCAATTTACTTTTCTTGAAGGAGCTGGATGGGAAATTGTCAGCCGAACAGCGCCTACGTCCAATCAGATGCAGACACTGTTCAGAGTACAAAATCCCACAGCAGGAGATTTGTCCATCTATGATGTTTAGTGTAGATTGAGGAATCTGTTAGATTTTATTTGTTCAGCCAGAAGACTGATGGAAATAAAGCTATACATTTATGGGCAGCTTTAGATGACCTTTTTATTTTACATACCTGCTTTTTTGTTATCAGGTACATACTCAGCTTGATTATACCAAGCATTAACTGATTGCAAAATTGAGTTATGGATGGACAGATTTTTTTTTTTTTCCATAATTACAATTTTTATTGAGTTTTCACGTTTTTCGACATAGAAAAAGATAGCTTTCATTGGAGAGCATGCAAGCTTCCATTAACAATCTGAAGGAGGATACAAACAATCAAAACAGTATACGAAAGTCTTGGGTATGATCCAAAAGATGAGTGTATAGCTCTGCAGACAAAAGGGTGCAAGTACCACAACCTTGAGCATAGTGACAGTATGATGATGTCTTGCATTATCATAGCCAGTGAATACATAAGAAACAAATAATAATAATAATAAGAAAAGAAACAACAACATAGAGAAAAGTAAAATCAAACAGACAGGGCTCGTCACTCTTGGGCCAGAAGGCTTCACTTTGCGGGCATAAGAAGGGCCTAGGGTGTGGAGATCTATCTTGAGGTGCCAGGGCTCCCATATCATGTTATGGCGGTCCACCTTGTCAGCTAGCTGGGCCGTCATGGATTCCATAACCTCTATATCCTTAATCCTGGCATAAAGATCGGATAATGTTGGTGGAGTATGCCTTTTCCACTGAAGGGCTATCAAACATCTGGACACCGTTAGGATATGGGCGGACAATTTTTGGGCTAACCCGAGCAACCCAGGAGGGAGAAATCCCAGTAGATATCGTTTTGGATGAAAAGGAATATCTACCTCGAACAACCAGCGGAAGAGATCCTGGACCAAGTGCTAGTAAGGCTGTAGAGATGGGCAGTGCCACTAGATATGAAATAAGGTGCCCTGGTCATTAAGACACCTCCAGCAGCTGTCCGAGGCCGATGGATATATAGCATGTAAATGGAATAGTGCCATGTACCAAAGGAATAGTACCTTATAAGTATTTTCCTTGTACAGTGTGCATATGGAGCTTTTAGCTGTTCTGGACCATATAATTTGCCACTGCTCAAGGGAGAGTTCCTCTCCAAGAGTCTTCTCCCATCTAAGCATATAACTATGTTCCCCTTGAGAGCCCATGTTACCAGAATTTAGAAGTTTATATATATATGAGGTTAAGCCCTTCTGTGAGGCCCAGATAGGATTAGACTCTCAAATGGGGACAATTTAGAGAATTGAAGGTTAGGCATGAAGGATAGGGTGTAGTGTCAGATTTGGAGACAAAAAAGGCACTATGAGGCAGCTCGTGTTTTTCCCTGAGATCCTCAGAAGGTAGCAATACTCTCGTCACTGGATGGACAGCTTTATTGGTCACATTTTGACCTATTTGTTACATACATTTGTAATTTCATGTTACAGGATCAAGTAATACTATCCATGTATTCATTTTCATATTTTACACAATAAGAATGAATGACTTTTTAAGCAATGTATATGGTTTATAAAAACTGGAGCAGTTAAACATATGAACAGATTTCTTTCTTCCTGTGAAAGATGAAACCTATTTGTCCTCTACGGGTAAATGCTGCGCTTTTGCTTCATTTTTGTAAATCCGCATCATACTGCTGTGATATTAGAGTTTAATAGTTGATGCAGTACAACCTGCTAGCAGAGCAAAAGTGAGCATGAGATTCAACAGCTTTTTTGTAATCCTATATACAATATTGTAATTTCAAATTGAATTTTGCTTTGTTATGTAAAATGTTAGCATTTGGATTATAATAATAAAAATATTTCTATTCATTGGTTCATTCTATTTTTCAATGTACATACTCTTCCTTGTAGATGTTTTATATTTGATTGATTTAGGCAGGGTTATAAGCAAATGCATTGACTATAAAACAAAGGGATCATACACACCGGCGTTATGTTAAAACGAGTTGTAAGGTCGGGTCTGGCGGCAGGAAAAAATTGACGCTAAAAACACAATTTCATCGATGTTTTGCATTGGCATTAATGCACGTTAGTGAGCGTCAGCGATACGTCGCATTTTGTTTAAAAAAAACAATCCTCTGCTATTTTTGGACATTTTAAAACAGAAAACGTTGGCGCTAAAAGGCCCGTTAACGTCACCATGATGCTAATGCTCAGCATCAAAAACGCTCTAACGCTACAGCTTCGGAACGCGCAGGTCCTGGGTTCTTCTTACAGCTTAAGAACGCCGGCGCCATCTACAGCTCAAAAACGTCAACGTGTATATGAGGCCACAGAATAACATGGTGTGGTGTTCTTAACCACTTGCCGACCGCCCGCTGCAGTGTGACGGCGACACGGTGGTTCGTTATCGCGAACCGCCGTCACAGGACTGTGTTTGGGGGGAGCCAGGGAGCGGGTGCGGCGGACTCGATCGCTGCCGGCTACCCGCGATGGCCCCCCACACTGACAGAACGGAGGTCCGTGTAAGTAAACACGGACCTCCATTCTGTGAGAGGGGGAAGGGCTGTGATCACAGCCTTCCTCTACATGGAAGCTGTGATCACTTCCCTTCCCCTGCTAGGGCAGCCCACACACAGTTAGAACACGCCCAGGGAACACAGTTAACCCTTAGAGCGCCCCCTGCAGGTTAACCCCTTCACTGCCAATGGCATTTACACAGTAATCAGTGCATTTTTATAGCACTGATCACTCTATAAATGCCAATGATCCCAAAGAGTGTCAAAATGGTCCGACATGTCCGCTGAAATATCACAGTACCGCTAAAAATCGCAGATCGCCTCCATTACTAGTAAAAAATTAAAAAAAATAAAAACCCCAGAAATGAATTCTCATCATCCGTAAACGTGGCAACTTTTGCGCAAACCAATCAATGAATGCCGATTGCGATTTTTTTTATCACAAATATGAGGAAGAATATAAAATCGGCCAAAACCGATGAAAAAAAATGTTTTTTTATATATTTTTTTGGATTTGTATTTTATCAAAAAGTAAGAAATTTGGGTCTTTTTGTAAAATTGTCGCTCTTCTTTTGTTTATAGTGGTGATCAGAAATGACGCAGAGGTGATCAAATACCACCAAAAGAAAGCTCTATTTGTGGGAAAAAAAGGACACAAATTTTGTTTGGGTACAACGTAGCACGACCGCTCAATTCTCAGTTAAAGCGACGCAGTGCCGCAATCGCAAAAAATGTTCTGGTCCTAAAGTGTGAAATCCTTCGGGGGCTGAAGTGGTTAAGCTGTAAAAACAGCTCAAAAACGCAGCGTTAATAACGCCCGTGTGTATGAGGCCTTAGCTTCAAGGGATAAAAACTCCTACGCATAATGTGTAATGATTGTTCAAAACAAATGGCACCGCTCCATGGTAAATGCATTGTGGTAATGCAGATTTTTACAAATCATATATGTAAAGCTAGCCTCAAGCATGTGTTATATGCCATAATAGTAGGTTATTTTGTAAGTAATGTGCCTAATTTATGAATCCCACTGGCTGTCAATCTGATAGCAACAGTCATTATTATACATATTTAGAGCTTTATAAGTTAAAGCAGAACTAAACCCTTCTCTCCTTCACAACCAAGTAAGCTGCCATCTTAGCCTCTCTTTGAATTGCAGTTGCCATGATGCTGCACATGTGATTAGTTATGAAACGGCCACTTTATGGCTTGACAGTTCAGTTGAGAGCTAACATAAGCATACTAGTATCTGTAACAGCTATAATTCAAAGCTTCAACCGCTTCTCTGCCTTTTGGCTAAGATCAAGTGTAGTATCTGTTCTTATCAGTGTCCAGCGGGGGTGCTCCGCCGTCATTCTGGCCTTTTGGCAGGAATGGCTGGCTGTATAGTATTCCTGCTAGTATGATGGGGGCTCTGAAAGCTAGTACTGGCTGGAACAGAAATCGTGGTGCCCACAAGCGGGTGGGGTATGAGAGTAATTCCCCTGGGAAAACTGGAGGGGCCTAGTTCCTCCTGATTTGAATGGGTCTACTGGGAAGGCAGAGAGTCTATGGTGTCTGTGCTCCCTGGGAGTGGTTGCCCCAGTGGTACTCTCAGTAATACTTGGTGTGGGACAACACTGAGGTAACAGGCACATGGTCACAGCACTAAAAACTTTTTCTGCACTGCGCCTTCATGGGCTAGGCCTTGTGGCAAGTCCAGGGGAAGTTTTGACACCAGGCCCCAGGGCGTAGCCAGTGCACATTGCACAGTCACTATTTATTTAATTTATTTTTCTCCCTCACGTTTGTCACTTTTGTTTAGGTTTCTTTTCACTTAATGGAGGGTGTGGGCCTTTCCTGGAGTCTAGTGGGAGGATGTGTGGCCATTAGGTTCCTTCTTCCCCTGAACTGGGGGTGTCTCTCTTCATAAGAACCCCTCACCTAGTACACGGTGGTCGGCTTCGGCTGACCACAAGGAGCGGGTCCGCCAGGCCTTTTGGCATGGTGGACCAAGTCAAAACTTTGTCCCTGTCAGGAGCCTTGCACCCTGGGGGTTCAGGGTAAGGTCCTACCTCTTCAGGGGATGGAAAAGAAGCACACCCTTAAGTGCACTTTTTTGTATGAGTTTTCATATGCACCTTTTTTGTTCTCTTACGGGTTTTTGTTTTTGCGCACCACTGCAAAAAGCAAGGAAAAAAATATATAATTCAAGGCATGACTTGAATGTAACTGTATTTGGAAACCGGTAAACTGGTGGGTTTATTAAGGCACCACAATTCTGCCATCGATCCCAAAATGTTCTGCAAAACTGATAAATCACCCCACGCTTGTTCAGGTACCATTTATTTTCAATGGCACATAAACATGGGTGCGGTTTTACCAAATGTGTCTTAACCACTTGAATACAGGACGTTTATACCCCCTTCCTGCCCAGACCAATTTTCAGCTTTCAGCGCTCTCACACTTTGAATCTCAATTACTCTCTCATGCTACACTGAAAAAAGTTAATACAGCGTTTTTTATTTTTTGGGTCTCCAAGAATTTATGGTGGTTTTCTTTCGAGATAAACACACCTTTTTTACTATGTTTAAAACAAACCCACGTCACATCGTACTCTCTCATTAACTCTAAGTTTCACACTCTCGCGACTTTCGACTTTTAACCAGACCCGTCCTTCCCCCATATTTGCAGGACATAAGTTCACCAATTCTGTGTAAACCATTTTGGCGTGGGTACAAATACACGGTAACTTTTATTTACCATGGACTTGTTCGCACCCCACTAAATAGTCAAAACGTCTTGTAAAACCCTAGCTACCGTCTTAACACCACGGAATTATTTGGGTGGTCAAATGGCCAAAGGTTTATGTCAATGTAAGTTCAGTACGGAACTTAATATATAAAAAAAGGAACGAAAAACGTCACCACGCGTTTTTGTTTTTGGGCATTCT
>BLSH010345930.1:2012884-2028340 GCA_018402905.1 Glandirana rugosa | reverse complement strand
AAATCTCTAATTTCTGCTATCTGTCCTCAGAGCAACAGCACAGACAGCAGTAGTAAAGTAATCTATCTCAGGATGCAGGATCAGGTCTTAAAATGTCTCAAATCTGTCCCTCACGCAGTCAACTACCTTTCCCTACACTAACCCAAGGAGCATGTGACTGCAGCACTGTGACTCCAGCTTATAAAGAGGCTGGGTCACATGATGCACTGGCCAATCACAGCCATGCCATTAGTAGGCATGGCTGTGATGGCTTCTAAGGGCAAACCAGTGAAACACTTGTTGATTGGCTGCCCTGCAGCTTCTCAACACGTGGAGTAAAATAGCAGAACCCCGGACCGAACCCGAACGATTTTTGAAATGTCCGGGTCCGGGTCCGTGCCACGGACACCCGAAAGTTCGGTACGGACCCGAACGTTACAGTCCGGGTTCGCTCAACACTACTATAGATCTATGGCTGTTCTTCTTTGAGCTGCCTGAACATAAGGGAACATGTACCCATACATTTTGTAAACATGGGCATCAAAATACCGCTGGACAGTTCGGTCAATTCATGGCCAGGAGGAACTGACCCTTGTGGGAAGTATGCATCTGCAGGGCAGTGTGACTTCTCCGAAAAGCCAGTCTCTGCCTGAAGTAGAAGCAGGTGGTGCTGGAGCCACAGCTTCCTCGAGGACCCATGATAGGGAGGTAACAGCCTCAGGGGAGGACAGATATTTCTTCTCACTGCTTTCAAACATTAAAGTGCTCTGTGACACCTTGATGAATTACTCAGGGTGAATAGGAGGTGACTGCGGTGACTCTGGTGACACTGGAAAAGCAGCTGCAGGGGGAGCATTTGAAGGAAGAGACAGTGGTACCTCTTGGTCAAGGAACTGGTGGTGCCCGGAAGGGGTTCCAAAGGCATTGCCGCCACTGTTGGTGCCAGCAGGGTAGCTACAGGACTTGAAGAATCCTGCGGCCAACCCATGGACATCCTGTTTGATAAAAGTGTTTGTGTTGTAAAACCTCACAGACTTATATGGGGCAAGAGACTCACCTGTTTTCTGGCCCCATGGAAATCTATGGGGTTCCACTGCAAATCTGAAGGAAGCAGGATCCTGACCTAGCATTTAGAGGCAATCCTGCTAACCTCCAGTGAGGCTTAGTGGGGTCTCATCAAAAAAAAAATGGGACCTCTGTACACTTTACATGCAATCCTGGCATGGCGACACTACTATTTATTGGATTGACATGGTACCACTGTTTTAGCTTGCACCCATGTCCAAGTTTTACTTTGAGGAGTCTTTGCAGTATGGTTTGTTTTCTTTGCAAGGTTTTATTGCTGTCTGTATCCCTGATGACTTTTATCATCAGGACAGATGCTAAAATGTTGAATCTTGAGAACAAGAAGTGAGGGAAAACAATCCAATGGGGACACATGTTCCTGTAACAACTTTCATAACATGAAAATTCCATTAATTTTGGATAGATTTCCTCATATTTTCTCCTGTGTCGTTAGGACAGGAAGCAAAATCTCCACAGCGAGACACAGACAGCTAAAAATAATCTAATAGGGATTTTAAAACTCCCCTACTGTAAAAAAAAAAAAACGACTTAACATATATGCATACCTGGGAATTTTTGTAAATCAGCAGGTTTAAGAATGTGGATGGGTCAGGGGTGGAGCAGGTGGCAGTGATATTAGTGGTACATGAAGCCAGAGAACAGAGCCTGAGAGCCAGTAGCCTTTGCTGCCCCTTTGAAAAGTGATGACTTTTCAGAGGGTGATTGACAGGTGACTGGGAGGCGATATGTTGCCTTATCGCTGTCAGTATTAAAACTGATCTCTAAAATGAATGTCCCTTTAAATATTTTTTTGTGCCAAGCTAGCCCAAACTATTTACTGCACTAACGTGCACTTGATGGGCATGCTGTATTAACTACGGTTTGTCTAGCCTCAGCTACATACAGTATACCGTGCTGTGACTTACAGGGAAAGGGATAAGGACTTCCCATCTGACTCCCAGAACAAGATAGAGTGCGCCCCTCAGCCAATCACGGAAGCTTTGTATTCTATGAATGAGATTGTGACATCATTTGCCTGCCTCTCCCCTTCAGAGGAGGCTTTGTATTTATTCATAGAATACAAATCTTCCTCTGAATAGATATGTGGCACTCTTTTTTTCCGGGAGTGAGATGGTAAGCAAAAGTCCCTGTCTCACTGCCAGAACACAGCACTGTATACTGTATGTAACTGAGACAGTAAATAGTTTACAAAAAATCTAACTGTGGAAATTACTGTGCTATCACCAACACATAAGTGAGCAGCTGACACTCCAATCCTGACAAAATTGTGCAGACGATAAATAAATATTTAGTGCAGCGCTAATTATCATGAAAAACTGAAACTAGTACTGTAATAAATGCTTATCAACAGACTGAAACAGTCAGAAGGTGCAAAGTGCAATATAGCAAACCTCTATAATAAAGGGAAACAAAAAGTTTTCCATTGATCAAAAAAATGTAAAAGTTCAATCTGTGCAAACAGTGCTCAATGAAGTGAGTGTTGAAAAGAAGAAACAGATTCACTCTGTGCAAACAAGATTTGACCAAAACCGCTAAAGGAGTCACCCAGTGATGGGATTCCACTACTTGGTGAAGGGGGTATATACTCTTACCAGAAAGCGTGGACTCTATTACCCATGGTAAAGAGTCAATCAGGCTTATGCAAGGAACAGCATGTGGAAGTTGGAAGAAGTGATCACTGGAAGTCCACCAGAGCGGTGATTCAAGACCATAAAGAAATATCCAAAGTAGTATTGGAACTTCACAGATATAATGCCAAGTATATCACCAAAGTATCACAGGCTCCATCGTACATAGAATAAAAGGATGCTCCACATAGTGTAAAATCTTTAAACAACGGTATTTTAATAAAGGTAGAACACTTACATTTAAGTAGATAAAAATAGTCACATCAAGGTATCTTTACTCTTGTGATATCCAGGAATCCAAACGTGCAATATCAGGGAACAAATTAACCACTTGCTGACCGACGGCAAAGTGGTTAGTTATCGCAAACCGCCGCCACCTGGCTGAATTTCCAACTATGCACAAAAGGCTTGCCGAAACCTGAACAGAAACTGGCTATCCGAAATGACAATTTTAGGTAACCCATCTAACCGAAAGACCTCCCGAGTGAAAATTGGTGCCAGTGCTTTGGAGGTAGGCAACTACTTTAGCGGAATACAATGAGACATTTTTGAAAACTGATCAACCACCATAAGAATAACTGTGTTGGGAGTTGGGTAAATCCACAATAAAATCAAAAGACAAGTGGGTCTAAGGCCTCTCTCCACTGGGTTGTAGGAGGCCCACAAGCAGCGGCCCATCCATAAGGGGTGCAGGGGCGCCGCCCCCCCATCCATGTGTCCGGCCCGCTAATCTACATGCGGGCGCCAGACATATGGATTCCAATGGGGTTTTTTTTTAAGCACATAATTAAAGCCAGAGGCTCTAATGGGCTTCAGAGCACACCCACTTGTGTGACAGTAGCGGATGAATATTCGCTATTGTCACACTGGTTCTCCTCCCGACCAAACAGGAAGCCGGTCCTGAGACCCTTTGCCCAACTGGCTGAAAGGACAGGCAATCCTATTGGACACCTAGGAGGAGGAGGGAGGAGACGCAGAGGAGGTGACATGATGGAAGCCTTGCCCGACATAGATGGGGTAAGTGCGGGGCAGGATTACTGGCCGACAGAATAGGGGGGGGTGGGACTTGATGCGGGTGACCCGACCTACCGTGGGTGATGGCGTGGGGTGCCGGCCGACTGGTAGGGTGGTTGTTTGCCGCCCCCCCCCCCCAGAAAAAACCCACAAGCCACCGCTCAGGCCCACTGGAAGGTGTCAGGGTGTTTTATTCTGAGCACACATGGGATGAGCCACTACAAAGGTGGCTACATCAGTGCGGAGACTAGGACACCAGAATTGTTGAGACATAGACCATATGAGTTGATTCTTTCCTGGGTGCCCAGCTGCTTTAGGAGAATGGTAGGCCTGGAGCCAAGCAGTGTGGAGATTCTCAGGGACAAAGCAGTGGTCTTGAGGTTTTTCAAGAGGAGAATCGATCTGAGGCCAGAATTATCTCACCTGAAGTTGAAGTAAGACTAGTGCGAATAGTACCAAAATGCGGTGTGAAAGTATCATAGGAGTAGGAACGGACTCCATCTTGGAAAAGGAGGAAAACTGCCACAACAGTGCATCAGCCCTTATATTCTTCATACCGGGTAAGAATGAGACTATGTAATTGAAGCTTGACAGGAAAAGGACCTACTGTGCCCTTCTGGTACATAAGCATTTTGCCTCAGACAAAAATGTGAAATAGTTATGGTCAGTCAAAATGAGAACCGCAAAAGTAGTATCCTCGAGGAGTTGCCTCCATTTTTTAACCACTTGCCGACCAGCCGCCGTCATTATACGGCGGCAGGTCAGCACATTCCTGTGAATCGCCGTAGCTGTACAGCGGGCCTCCGTTCTGTCAAGGAAGTAGAGAGAGATCTGCTGTTCCTAGTAATCAGGAACAGTGTTCTCTCTACCCCCAGTCAACACACTCCCCCCACAGTTAGCAACACCTCCCAGGGAACACATTTAACGCTTTGATCATCCCCGGTGTTAACCCCTTCCCTGTCACTGAAATTTATACAGTGATCAGTGTATTTTTATAGCACTGATCACTGTATAGCAGTCAATGGTCCCAAAAAAAAATGGCAAAAGTGTCCGATATGTCCGCCACAATGTCGCAGTCCTGCTAAGAATCTCTGATCACTGCCATTACTAGTAAGAAAAAAATGAATAATAAAAATGCCATAAATGATCCCATAGTTTGCAGACGCTATCATTTTTGCGCAAACCAACCAATATACGCTTATTGTGATTTTTTTACCAAAAATATGTAGAAGAATACATATTGGCCTAAACTGATGAAGAAATTTGTTTTTGTTTTGTTTTTTCTTATATTGATTATAGCAAAAAGTAAAAAATAATGTTTTTCTTTCAAAATTGTCGGTCTTTTTTTGTTTATAGCGCAAAAAATAAAAACCGCAGAGGTGATCAAATACCACCAAAAGAAAGCTCTATTTGTGCGGTAAAAAAGGACGTCAATTTTTTGGGTACAGCGTCACACAACTACGCAATTGTCAGTTAAAGTGACGCAGTGCCGTGTCGCAAAAAATGGCCTGGTCAGGAAGTGGGTAAATCCCTCCGGGGCTGAAGGTTAAGAGCTAAAATGATGGCTAATAATTCTCTGTCCCCAATCTTGTAATTACATTCTGCAGGAGACAATTTCTTAGAAAAGTAGTCACAGGAATGCATACAGCTCTCTAGGTAGGATGTTGAGACAGAAGAGCGCCTACTCCAGTCTCAGATGCATCAGCTTCAAGAATGAAGGGTAATGTTGGATCGAGATGTGCCAGCAAAGGAGCAGTAGCAAAAGCAGCCTTGAGGAATTCAAAGGCTTTAACCTCCCTGGCGGTATGATGATGTCAATATTTACAATGTCAAAGCGGTAAATTTGTTTTATATTGTAGGCCTGTAATTCTTAGGAATAACTCACTTAAATCTGTCCAAACAAGAGTTTACACCCTGTTCCAAATTATTATGCAAATTCTATTTCAGTGTCACAAAGATTAAATATTTTGATTTTCAGTTTAACTCATGGATGGCATTGTGTGTCAGGGCTCTTTTGATCACTGAAAACAATCTCGGACACCTGTGATAATTAGATTGCCAGGTGAGCCCAATTAAAGGAAAAACTACTAAAGGAGGTTGTAGAAAGGGGACAAATGTTGGGACTTTAACCACTTCCATACCGGGCCTGTTTTTTGGGTTCTGTGTTACGACTTAAAAACAGGTATTTTTGCTATAAAATTACTTAGAACCCCCAAACATTATATATATATTTTTTTCTAACTCCCTAGAGAATAAAACGGTGGTCATTGCAAAACTTTATGTCACACCGTATTTGCGCAGCGGTCTTCCAACCGTGCATTTTTTTGAATAAATTAGTTTTTTTTAGTTAAAAAATAAGAAAACAGTAAAGTTAGGTAAATTTTTTTCCATATTGTGAAAGATAATGTTATGCCGAGTAAAATAATACCCAACATGTCATGCTTCAAAACTGCGTCCGCTCGCGGAATGGCGACAAACTTTGCAACTTAAAAATCTCTATTGGCGACGGTTAAAAAATTCTACAGGTTAGCAGTTTTGCGCTACAGAGGAGATCTAGTGCTAGAATTATTGCTCACGCTCTAACGATCGCGGCGATACCTCACATGTGTGGTTTGAACACCATTTTCATATGTGGGCGGGACGTACGTATGCGTTTGCTTCTGCGCGCGGGCTCGGCGGGACGGATCGCTTTAAATTTTTATTTTTTTTTTAATTATTTATTTCCCTTTTTACTTTTACACTGTACTTAAAAAAAAAAAAAAATGTTGATCACTTTTATTCCTATTACAAGAAATGTAAACATTCCTTGTAATAAAAAAAAGCATGACAGGTCCTCTTAAATATGAGATCTGGGGTCAAAAAGTCCTCAGATCTCATATTTACACTTCAATGCAAAAAAAAAAAAAATCTGAAAAAAGTGACAGGCCAAAAAAAAAAAAACGGGCCCTTTAAGACTGTTGGGCGCACGTGACTTCTTACGTCATTTCCGCCCGGCCGTGTTATGGAGCCGAGTGAGCGGCTTCAGCCGCTCAGTCGGATCCCGGACACTGGGGGGGAGAGGATCGCATCATTTCCGCTGCTGCCGGTGGGTCCGGTAAGCGGCGGAGATGACCGGAAAGCGGCGGGAGGGGGGGGCCCCTCTCCTGCCGCTGATAAAAGTGACCTTGCGGCGAATCCGCCGCTAAGACCACTTTTATCATGTGCAGAATCATCTGCAGAAAAAAACGGTATCTGAATGGTGCCTGCAGCTGCAGGCACCATTCAGATATCACTTCTCAAAGGCAGGACGTCATAGTACGTCCACCCTTAGAGAAGTGGTTAAATGAGACATCCAGGGTAGGGGGATGGGTGGGTGCCTCCATTCATAATGCATATGAACAAAAAAGGGGAGTTTGGGTCTTTGAGTGAAGCATGGGGAGGGAGCCAGATGCTGATCAGAAGTATATTGTTTATTGATACAATGTATAAACCACATATAGATAGTCAAAAAAAATTGAATGTAACATATAAGCATCACAATGACACATTGTACAGAAAAACGAAGAGAAAAACGTGTAAGCCGATTTTACTCCACATTACAGTAATAGCTCTCCAGAAATACATCACATAAAATTATTTGATTCTTAAAAACCAGGTGTGCATGCATCTGTGTAAGCTCTACATGTTTCGGGGATAAAACCACCTCGTCAGGAGCGGATGCATGCAGGATACAATATCTATAAAACAAAAGGGTTTGAAATGTGTGTAAGACTCATAGCATCTGGTAATTAACCCAATATAAGGGGAATGTGTATATACACATCCAGAGGAATGGGGAGGAACATGGAAAGGGGGTCAAACCTCCCTACTTACATGTAAAACTCGATATCTCCAAGCATGGGCTGCTAGGACATGTGGAGGCCGCACCCAAACTGCTCAAGCTGGGAGCTGAGGGGGCGGAAGACCCAGGGCTGACCAGGCCTCCAAATCACCAGAGGGACAGGCTGCCCACACTTGCTAGGTGGAGAGTTGTTCCACATTATTAAGCAGAGCACCATTTTCAAGCAATATGGGGAAGAAAAAGGATCTCTCTGCTGCCGAAAAGAGTGAAATAGTTCAATGCCTTGGATGAGGTATGAAAACATTTGATATTTCACAAAAACTTAAGCGTGATCATCGCACTATTAAGAGATTTGTGGCTGATTCAGAGCACAGATGGGTTTGTGCAGATAAAGGCACATTGAGGAAGATTTCTGCCAGATCCATGCATCAGATCAAGAGAGCAGCTGCTAAAACACCATTACATAGCAGCAAACAGATATTTGAAGCTGCTGGTGCCTCTGGAGTCCCACGGACATCAAGGTGTAGAGTCCTCCAGAGTCTTGCAACTGCATAAACCTTCCATTCGGCCACCACTAACCAATGCTCACAAGCAGAAACGGCTGCATTGGGCAGAAAAGTACATAATGACTAATTTTCAAACAGTCCTGTTCACTGATGAGTGCCGTGCAGCCCTGGATGGTCCAGATGGATGGAGTAGTGGATGGTTGGTGGACGGCACCCTGTTCCAACAAGGCTGCGACGTTCGCAAGGCGTGGGTGGAGTCATGTTTTGGGCCGGAATCATGGGAAGAGAGCTGGTCGGCCCCTTTAGGGTCTCCAAAGGTGTAAAGATGACCTCTGCAAAGTATGTGGAGTTCCTGACTGACCACTTCCTTCCCTGGTACAGAAGGAAGAACTATGCTTTCCGTAATAAAATCATCTTCATGCATGACAATGCAACATCTCATGCTGCAAAGAATACCTCTGCATCAATGGCTGCTATGGGGATAAAAGGAGAGAAAGTCATGGTGTGGCCTCCATCCTCTCCTGACCCCAATCCTATTGAGAACCTTTGGAGCATCCTCAAGCAAAAGATCTATGAGGGTGGGAGGCAGTTTACATCCAAACAGCAGCTCTGAGAGGCTATTCTGACATCTTGCAAACTAATTAAAGCAGAAACTATTCAAAAACTCACAAGTTCAAGGGATGCAAGACTGAAGCTGCTATTAAATAAGGGGTCCTATGTTAAAATGTAACGTGACCTGTTAAAATGTTTCAAAAGTCAAAATGTTGTTCAAAGTTTGATTTAAATAGCTTTTGATTTCAGTAAATATGCTGCAAACACAACAAATTACAGTTTTCAGTTCTTTACAACCTATAAAGTATTTTGAAACTTACTGTGCATAATAATTTGGAACAGTGCATTGTAAGTTTTTTATTTTGAAAAAAAATACTGTTATCATTAGGAGGTTTGTTCGAATAAAATATGAATTGTACTCTTAATAGTTGATAACATGAGAATTATGCTGACTGTTGTTTACATCAATTATTTAGGTAAATGAGAAAAATATCATTGGCATAATAATTTGGAACAGGGTGTAGTAGACATCCCGGATATAATACAATTTGAAACACTAAATCAAACATATAATATAATAAATAACTATAAAAAACAACAATATAATAATAATACATTTTATTCAATAATGTAATCAAAAAAACACTGAAATTTGTCCAAACAAGGGTGCAATATTACTAGTCACTGTAATACTAGACACTGCAAATTGGTTTGAACTGTTTTTTTTATTTTTTTTATTTCAGGATTCCCAGCCTAGAGGCGAGATCTGGGGACTTATAAACCCCAGATCTCACTGTAAAGAGGACCTGTCATGCCCTATTCCTATTATAAGGGATGTTTACATTCCTTGTAATAGGAATAAAAGTGATTAAAAAAATGTAAAAAGAAAGCGTCAAAATAGAAAAATAAAAGTAAAATAAACAATAAAAAAAAATTAAAACCGCCCCCATTCCCGTGTGCTCGCTCGCAGAAGCAAACGCATTCTTAGGTCGCGCCCGCTAATGGCATTCAAATAGCTGTCATCACTTTCAGTGTTTGATGACAGATTTCCCCACAAATCACTAGCGCTCAATTCTGCAAGTGATTCTAATTCACTATCGCTGTTTTCTAGCTGGTCCAATAGCGCTTTTGACGTAGAGGGACGCCTTTTGGATGCCATGAACACTCTCAAGTTTCCAGGCAGAAAGAATGGTAAAAGCGCAGGCAGGGCAATGGACAAAGCACTAGGGACAAATCTGAGGTGAAACTATTTGATACAGTGATGTAATCTACAGATTACAATGTATTGTGTGTGTGTTTATGTTTTTAACATTTTGAAATTCCTGACGGCTCCGCCCCATGCATCGCGGTGCTCACAGGGAACGGAGCCCAGAACCCTGATACATCAGGCGGATGACACCGCCGGGAGTATGTAAGTTCATGCAGAGAGATTTAACAGTGTAATGCCGAGTGCGGCTTGGGGTTACCGCTTATGGTACTGAAAATTAACCCCGAGCCACACTCGGGATTACCGCTAGGGAGTTTAATGGAATCTGGGGACCAATTCGGTGGGTTGGTGCCCTTCCTGGTCATATCAGTGAGGGGTTTGACCAGAGAAGAGGAATTATGAATACATTTCCAATAATAATTGGTAAAGCCAAGAAAACATTGTAGAGGATGTAGACTTACGAGCCAAGGCTACTGTAAGGCTGCCGATAGTTTCTCTGGGTCCATAGAAAATCCAGCAGTACAAATGACATAACCCAAAAATTAAACCTGCTCATGATGGAGCTCTCACTTCTCCAACTTGCAATACAGATTGTTCTCTCTCAACCTCTGTAGGCACACAGGAGATGTTGGTGTGGTGGTTCTCTAGGGATTTTGAATATATGAGAATATCATAAACCACCACACATTGCTGCAGCATATCTCAGAGGACATTGTTAATAAATTCCTAGAAAACAGCAGGAGCGTTGCAGAGACCACAGGGCATTACGAGGTATTTGTAGTGTCTGGTCCTAGTATTAAATGCAGTTTTTCATTTGTCACCCCCTCCTTAATCCTCGCAAGATTGTATGTCCCTCTCAAATTGAGCTTAGTGAAGACCATTGCTCCCTTGAGGTGGTCAAAGAATTCCGTAATCAATGGGATCGGATAAGCATTCTTGACTGTAATGCGTTTGAGACCCCAATGATCGATACAAGGTGGTCTCAGTTCACCACTCTTTTTCACTAAGAAAAAACCAGCATGGACAGGAGAAGTGGATTTGCGGATGAACCCCCGGGAAAGTGAATCTGCAACATACTCCTACATAGCCCATCCTCCAAGACAAAGGGTAAACCTGACCACGAGGAGGAATGTCACCAGGTTTTAGATAAATTGTGCAATCATAAGGCCGAAGTGGCGGCAATATACTGGCCTGACCTTTGTCAAAGACATCACTGAATTCATGGTATACCCGTGGCAATGAAGAGAGTGAAGACATGCACCTGACCTTAATCACTTTCTGAAAACATTTATTGGTGCACTGTTGCGACCATGACAGAACCTCTGCACTACATCAATCAAAAGAGGGATTGTGCCTTTGTAACCAAAGATAGCCAATGACAACTGGGTAATGAGGGGAGAAAATGACATGAAATTGGATTATCTCATGGTGAAGGACCCCCACAGCCATGGTCAATGAAGCAGTTTGATGAGTCACATGGCAAGCTATAGAGCTCTCCCATCAATAGCCTCAATGGCAAGTGGAGTGGCATGAGGCTGCAGTGGTATTGCATGCTTTGACACAAAGGCACTATCTATGAACAAGCCTGTAGTCCCAGAATCGATTACTGCCTGGGTATCAATGGAAAACTCAGGCCAGGAAACGGTAACTAGAACTAGAGACTTATCCTTCAGGATAGCTGGGGATGCAAAAATGCCACCTAAGGTCTGTCCTCTACAGGACCTCAGGTGTGGGCATTTCCAAGATGGGTAGGACTTCAATAAGTGACCTGCCTGGCCACAGTATAGGCACAATCTCTCCCTCCTCCTAAAGGCCTCTCTTCAGCAAAGAGACGTGTGAAACCCGGCTGCTTGGGGTCTACTTCACTGGTGGACTCGGGCCCAGGAAGCATGGGAGATGAGAGAAGCATGGGTGGGAAAGCAAAGCTCAGAGCCAAATGTACAGGAGGGTTCTGTAAGAGCTCCTTAACCACTTCCCACCCGACCTAAAGCAAAATGTTCAGTTATTCGGGCAGTGGTTCAGTTATCCTGACCGGACATCATATTACGTCCAGCCGGATAACCAACGATCGCGCACCCACAGGGGCGAGCATTGCGGCGATTGGTGGTGCGGTGTGTCAGTCTGACCCACATTACCGATCTCGTTAAAGAGCTTCCATTGGAAGCTCTTTACCACGTGATCAGCCATGACCAATCACGGCTAATCACAGTGTAAACAGGAATTGCCGTTTATCGGCTTTTACTCTACCCGCGTCTGCAGACCTGAGTAGAGGAGAGCCGATTGGCGGCTCTCCTGACTGGGGGGGTCTGCGCTGATTGTTTATCAGCGCAGCCCCCCTAGGATCGTCACCCAGGACCACCAGGGAGCCCGTCCAGGGACCACCAGGGAGCCCGCCCAGGGACCACAAGGGAGAGCCCACCCAGGACCACCAGGGAGCCCACCAGGTAAGGGGCACAATGCCCAACATGGATGGTACTCAATGCCCACTTAAGATGCCACCCAGGACCATCAGGGAATGACAACCTTACAGTGAAATCTGTCATTGCCGCCAGTGCCACCTATCATTGCCCATCAGTGCCACTTATCAGTGCCTGTCAGTGCTGCATATCAGTGCCACCTATCAGTGCCCGTCAGTGCTGCTTATCAGTGCCGCCTATCAGTGCCCATCAGTGCTGCATATAAGTGCCTCATCATCAGTGCCACCTCCTCAGTGCCAATCAGTACTGCCTCATCAGTGCCTGCCAGTGCAGCCTCATCAGTGCCCATCAGTGATGGAGAAAATGTACTTATTTACAAAGTTTTGTGACAGAAACAAAGATAAACTTTTTTTTTCACAAAATTTTCGAGTTTTTTTATTTGTAGCGCAAAAAATAAAAACCGCAGAGGTGATGATAAAAATTATGTTTGGTTACAGCCACGAAAGCCTCATTGTTCCAACCAAGCTCTGCTGCCAGAGTACAGAATTCAATAACATAGTCGGCAGCAGTTCTCATACTCTGTTTAATGGACATGAGGCTTTTGGCAGCAGAGGTGGATTGAGCAGGAATATCAAATACCTTTTTGAAGGAGGCCACAAACTCCGGACAACGGGTTTTTGTCTCCCATGGAGGGTTTGTCCAAGCCTCCGCTCTGTCAGAAAGCAAAGAAATAATGAAGCAGCATCTCAAAATATATTCCAACCTGGTTGAGAAACCCTCTGCAGTGAGCTGGATTGCCCCCGAAATGCTAGGGAAGCGGAGCAGAACCAGTTATACCTCTTACAGAGGTAAAATTAGAGGTGGGTGCCTGCACAGAGACTGGAGCAGCAGCCAGGATGGCTTGCAACACTAGTTGTACCGGAGCAGCTGGAGTAGGAGGATCCGTATAAGCAGTTCAAATCAAGAGCATCTGTAATGCTATGGCAAACTGATCAATGCAGTAGTTCTGCTCATCCAATCACGAAAAAATATTACAACTGGGTGGATTGCCTGCATCTTCTGAATTCATTGCCCTCTCGTAATGTCAGGAACCATAAACCAGGCAGAGACAGAAAATGCAGTTAAAATCACACATTTAATGTAATAGCAAAAATAATAACAGTTCAGGAACATAGTCAAAAAAAGTAATTGGTTTGGAAGCCAGAGCGGGTAATCAGATGAGGGAAATCAGAAGTCAGCATTGTCAGGAGCAGGAATCAGAAGAGAAATCAGCCAGGCCAAGTCATACATAGGAACACACTGGAGATGTTGATCGCGCGAGGGCACGGAGGGAATGAGCAAAGCTGTTTAAATAGCCAAAAGGGGCTAGCTGTAGGCTGGACAAATGGTAACCAGGTGAGTCACTGTGGAAACAACGAGTGGCTGGTAATTAACTGACAGCTGAGCGGCCTCTGTGCACTGAAAGAAAGAGGTGCTAGTAAATAGCAGAAGCCCAGCCCTGACAGGCAAACAGTTAACTCCTTGATGTTACCCTTTCCCAGCCAGTGCCATTAGTAGGTGGTAACTAAACTCACATGGTGCCTTATCTGCAGTAAATTAGCCTCAGAACCTGTGTAATTCATATGTGGTCAGGTTTAAAGGGATGAGGTGGCAACCCTACCACCATCACTAGTATAGTGTCTTAACGAATCAGTATCTTGATCATGATCAGAACTGTACTAGTATCCCTAATGGTATAGTGTCCCCAAAAATGCAGAGTGGATTTCACTAAAGACATGTAGCTGTCAGGAACCATGAATCAGACAGAAAATGCCGTAAAAATCACACCTTTTAATGTAATGTTAAAAATGGTACAGATCAGTAAACGTGGTCAAAACATAAGCCAGGGATCAGAAGTCAATGCAGGTAGTCAGAGAAGCCAGTAATCAGGAAACCAGAGATCAGCATAGTCGGAGGCAGAAGAACAGGATCAGGAACCAGAAGTGACGTCAGCCGAGCAAAGTCTTTCACAGGAATACAGCAGGGAATCTCCAGATAGAGTTTGGAGGCATAAGCATTTAGGGGCAGTAGAAAAAAACTACAGCCTGTGCTTCCAGGAGCAGTAAAAACAAGCTGGAAAAACTAAAAACGTCAAAAACGCACCATCCGCATTTGATGGTCTTTGGAATTTTTACATTATAGGTAGTGTTTTTAATGGAAGAACATCAAAAAAACGTGAATGCGGGAAAACGTTAGTGGCAAAACTTGCATTTTTAGCACTGCTGTAGCGCTGACATTTTTAAAACGTCCTGTGTGCATGAGGCCTAAGTCTTAAAATCTGGCATCTCTGGGCAAAAGCCAGCAAGTTCTCGGGTATGCATACACCTCAAATATGGGGCAACTGAAGCCTTCCTCTCGCTGGATAGCAGGCTGGCTGGGGCAGGGAAAAGCTTAATAGTCAGAAGTCCAAAGGTGGCTTCTATTGTAACCACTTCATATGACGTCCTTGAGTTTGAGTGGTGATATCTGAATGGTGCCTTCAGCTAAAGGCACCATTCAGATACCGTTTTTTAGTGCCGGCGATTCTGCGTCAGATATAAGTGGTCTTACCGGTGGATTCATCGCAAGATCACTTTTATCGCTGGCGGGAGAGGTGCCCCGCAACTTTCCCATCATCTCCGCAACTTACTGGACCGTCGGCAGTTGCGGAGATGATCGAGTCCGTTCCCCCCCGCACAGGAAGCTGACTTAGCGGAAGATGCCACCCACTCGGCTCCATAACATTGCAGGGTGGAAGCGACGTCACAAGTCACTTCCGCCCAACAGTCTTAAAGGGCCCATTTTTTTTAACTGTCATTTTTAAAAATGTTTTTTTTTTTTATTTTGCATTTAACTGTAAATATGAGATCTGAGGTCTTTTTGACCCCAGATCTCATATTTAAGTGTTCCTGGCATGTATTTTTCTATTACAAGGAATGTTTACATTTCTTGTAATAGGAATAAAAGTGATTCAATTTTTTTTTAAAAGAAGGGTGTAAAATTAAAAAAATAAAAAGTAAAATAAATAAGAAAAAAAAAATGTAAAGCCCCACCGTCCTTGCGAGCTCGCGCACAGAGGCGAATTAACTTAGTGAAAATAAGGATAATGTTCTTTACATTTGTAAGGAACATTATCTTTTTATGTACGGTCCTTGTGAATTTATACTCTAGACCCCAGTTTTTCTGGAGTCTAGAGTATAAATGTCAATTTACGTTTTATTTTTTTTTT
>BLSH010345930.1:2000031-2012874 GCA_018402905.1 Glandirana rugosa | reverse complement strand
CCATCATCTCCGCAACTTACTGGACCGTCGGCAGTTGCGGAGATGATCGAGTCCGTTCCCCCCCGCACAGGAAGCTGACTTAGCGGAAGATGCCACCCACTCGGCTCCATAACATTGCAGGGTGGAAGCGACGTCACAAGTCACTTCCGCCCAACAGTCTTAAAGGGCCCATTTTTTTTAACTGTCATTTTTAAAAATGTTTTTTTTTTTTATTTTGCATTTAACTGTAAATATGAGATCTGAGGTCTTTTTGACCCCAGATCTCATATTTAAGTGTTCCTGGCATGTATTTTTCTATTACAAGGAATGTTTACATTTCTTGTAATAGGAATAAAAGTGATTCAATTTTTTTTTAAAAGAAGGGTGTAAAATTAAAAAAATAAAAAGTAAAATAAATAAGAAAAAAAAAATGTAAAGCCCCCCCCCCGTCCTTGCGAGCTCGCGCACAGAGGCGAACGCATACGTAAGTCGCGCCCGCATATGTAAACGGTGTTCAAACCACACATGTGAGGTATCGCCACATTCATTAGAGCGAGACCAATCATTTTAGCACTAGAGCTCCTCTGTAACTCAAAACTGGTAACCTGTAGAAATTTTTAAAATGGAGATTTTCAATTTCAAAGCATGACATGTTGGGTATCAATTTACTCGGCGTAACATTATCTTTCACATTATGGAAAAAAATTGGGCTAACTTTACTGTTGTCTTATTTTTTCACTCAAAAAAGTGATTTTTTTTTTTTTTTTAAATCGCGCTTGTAAGACCGCTGCACAAATACGGTGCAACATAAAGTTTTGCAACAACCGCCATTTTATTCTCTAGGTTGTTCGAAAAGAAATATATATAATGTTTGGGGGGTTTAAGTAATTTTATAGCATCTTGTATGCACCAAGTCCAAAAAATAGGTCTGGTGTTGAAGTGATTAACTGCTTGCCGACCGTGACGCGTACATTTACTCCAGCGGGTTGGCATTGCTGCGCAGATCAGCAGGACCAGCTGGACCGCTAACATCACAGGCGGCCTATGCGTCCCACAGTGCGGTTCAGCCCTCGTTTTCACTTCCATCATACTCCTACTCCATCCAGCCAGCCAGAGATAGCGAGGGAGACGTTGGATGCACTTCCATGGGCGCCGTTGCAGTGCCTGCTTGACCTTTGGCAAATGTGAGTTTTATTCCTTGTGTGTGCAATAAAACATTTTTAGCAGTCTACATTTAGAGGCGCCTCTCTTTCTCCCTTTTAATTTTGAAAAAAACCCAATATTTCTTACATTTTGCTATAATACATATCCAAAAAAAAAAAAACAAATGTATTCATCAGTTTAGGCTGATATGTATTCTTCCTCATTGAGGTATATTGATTTGTTTGCGCAAAAGTTATAGCGTTTACAAACAATGAGAATTAATTCATGGCGTATTTATTTATTTATTTTTTACTAGTAATGGTAGCGATCTGCGATTTTTATCGGGACTGCGATATTGCGGTGGACAGATCTGACTTTTTTTGGGACCACTGACATTTATACAGCGATCAGAGATAAAAAAAACACTGATTACTGCATAAATGTCATTGGCAGGCAGGTTAACCTGCAGGGGGCAATCAAGGGGTTAACTGTGTTCGCTAGGCATGTTCTAACTGTGTGGGGTTGGGCTGGCAGGGGCATGATAGATCTAACTGATCCTGATTACAGGGATCCGTAGATTACTGTCATGTCCTCTGACAGAACGGGGAACCGCCGTGTTTCCATTGGCAGTTCCCCATTCTGCCTCTCTAGAAGGCGATTGCAGGTCGCCAGCGGAGATCGACTCTGCCCGGCACGTTCAAGGAGCGCTAGGGTTCCACATCATCCCTTTAATCCAGGACACATATTAATTACTCAGGTTCTGTGGCTGATTAAGGTGGTAATTAAGCTCCCTTGGTGCCTTATCTGCATTCAATTAGCCTCAGAACCTGTGTAATACATATGTGTCCTGGATTAAAGGGATGATGTGGAACCCTATCAGTAAGGGGTGAAATCCTTCCGGGGCTCATGTAGAGTTGCCACCTCATCCCTTTAAACCCGAACACATATGAATTACCCAGGTTCTGAGGCTAATTTATGCAGATAAGGCACCAAGTGAGCTTAATTACCACCTTAATCAGCCACAGAACCTGTGTAATTCATGTGTTCGGTTTTAAAGGGATGAGGTGGCAACCCTAGGCTCACGTGGTTAATGTGGGACTTCAGAAACACCGCCAAGCAATGACTTGGGGTGGTCACTGGTCAGGCTATACTACTACACCTAATTGCATTGCTCCCTCACCCCGCCATTCACAACACCACCACTATCGCCTCTCTAACTTCCCTCAATGGAAAAAACAGCCCGCAGCGTGTTACGTCACGACGCGCCAGCGCGGCACAGCCATGGTAACCTGGACGTGGGTGCGCTCCCGGAAGTGGAGAGCAGTACGCCGCGCTTCCCCCCAGACGCCGCTTCCGGTTGGAGAAGGCTCTCTCCGCCGGGATGTTCCCGTGACCGGCACCAGCCCGCCGCCTCTATAACCCCCGAGCCGCGTCTCCTGGTCCCCGGCGTGCAGCCTCGGAGCCCCGGCCATGTGAGTAGGAAGAGGAGCAGGGAGCCGGCACCGTCTTCTCTCTCCGCTCTTTTAACGAGGCCTGTGTGGATTCCTCGGCTTTGTTTTTATAGGGTCCTCCGCGCCCCCTCCCCGGTGTCAGCGCCTTGTCCCCCCGCCGTCCCGGAGACATGGCATCCTCCTCCGGGAACGATGACGACCTCACCATCCCCCGGGCTGCCATCAACAAGATGATCAAAGAGACTCTGCCCAGCGTGCGGGTGGCCAACGATGCCCGGGAACTGGTGGTCAACTGCTGCACGGAGTTCATCCACCTCATCTCCTCCGAGGCCAATGAGATCTGCAACAAGTCCGAGAAGAAGACCATCTCCCCGGAGCATGTCATCCAGGGTAAGGGGGAGGGGGAAGATATCATCAAGGTCCCTGGTCTGTGTCCCCATCCTCTCCTCCAGTGCAAGGGTCCTCTGTAGGCTTTACCTAAAATCCCCTCTCCATTTCATGCCATCAATCATACGACCTAGAAGCAGTGACAACACAACTATGAGATCTCCATCAGAAATCGGAAATCCCTCTACTATCTACTATCGCTAGCAGATCACACTCTGATATAGCTTCCTTACCAGTCTGATAGAATCTGAGCATCTACATAGACGTCTGGAGATGTCAGACCCCCATGAGACGTTAGAGGGCTGGGGACCACCAGGCCCCCATGAGGCGTTAGAGGGCTGGGGACCACCAGGCCCCCATGAGGCGTTAGAGGGCTGGGGACCACCAGGCCCCCATGAGGCGTTAGAGGGCTGGGGACCACCAGGCCCCCATGAGACGTTAGAGGGCTGGGGACCACCAGGCCCCCATGAGACGTTAGAGGGCTGGGGACCACCAGGCCCCCATGAGACGTTAGGCTAGGTTCACACTATTGTGGGTGCAAGACTGCCTTTCTTACGGCTCTGTAGCAAATGTTCAGGGGCGCCAATAATTCCGAACACATAAAAAAAAACACAGCGTGTTTTCAGGTGCATAAGACCACATGGTACAAAAGCAGAATGAGATTCTATGCGGGTGCATTTTTAAAAAAGGGTCAGATTTTTTTCCTTGTGTTTTTCACAGGTACAGCAAATAAATGGGCTGCTTTGCCTGTGCAAGCATGAGCTGCACCACCCACAATAGTGTGAACCTAGCCTTAGAGAGCCAGAGTCTGTCTATCTGAGAGCCAAGGGGTGGTCAGACCCCCCCATCAGAAATCCCATTACTGCACTGATCTGAAGCATCCCCAACTTAAATGATGAGTTCACCTTTGGGAACAGCTTACCTGTTTTTAGTGTGGAACATGTAACATGTTCCCAGTTTTTGCACTGTTTCCCCGATCCACTGCCTGTAGTGACAGTGAGCTGGGGATCTTCTCCCCAATCTCTCGCCAGGCCACGTCATTCATTCACAGAATTCTGTGAATGGGAATACAGGCAGTCCCCGGGTTACAAACAAGATAGGGTCTGTAGGTTTGTTTTTAAGTTGAATTTGTTTGTAAGTTGGAACAGTTAAATTTTTTTTAAGTGTAGCTTCAGCCAGAATAACTATTTTTTTTTATTTTTTATGCTTTTTGGATAGCATTGGGAAGGGTTAACACCTCTGTAATGTTTATTTTGCTGTCTGTTTCTGTTCAGACAATTTCACCTCACTTTCTGTCCCAATGATAATTGGATTTTGAAAATTTTGGGTTGTTGTGGAAACAAACCTTGGTGATAAAGTTTCAGTGGAGATACATTTTCCCCATAATAACCCTTTACAGGAGTGACTTTCCATTCCTAGGGGGAGATTTCCTCTCACTTCCTTTTGTCTGCCTCCGTTTGTAAACAGGAGTCGTTCGTAAGTCAGATGTTTGTAACTAGGGGACCGCCTGTACTACAAGTGCTCACAGCCTTTGCTGCTGTCGGCTTGTAGATCTTAATGGCGTAACAGGGCACTGTTATGTTCTTGTATGTAGTTCTTTGTTTCTTCCTGTCATTTGTGTAACTGCCTGCTCATACGAGATACGAGCAGATGGCTTATACAGACAATCTGAAAGAACCCTGCATTGCAATTGTGATCTCCTGATCATGGGTGCAATGCTTTACAGCAGGGATATGCAATTAGCGGACCTCCAGCTGTTGCAAAACTACAAGTCCCATCATGCCTCTGCCTCTGGGTGTCATGCTTGTGGCTGTCAGATTCTTGGTATGCTCATGGGACTTGTAGTTCTGCAACAGCTGGAGGTCCACTAATTGCATATCCCTGCTTTACAGGCTCCTAAAAAAAAAAAAAAAAAAAAAGTCCTTTTATTTACTTTCAAAAAGATGTGCGTTTTTTTTTTTTAAGGTGAACTTATCCTTTAAATATGCCAATGTCTTTCTTACTAGTCTGAGAGAAATAATCTACACGTACTTCGGCTTTGATCACACAGATGTATCTATGCGTAGAGCTGTGCAAAGATCTATCTTTGCCCGCAAAAGAATGCACAAGCATTCCGCACATCCACGCGCAGGCAGTCCCATTTATGTTTGTTGGGATGCATGGCTGCACTGACACAGCCGCTCCTCCCACTTTGACAGCGATGTGGGTGCATGTTTCAAACACAGTGTGCATTCAGGCACACACACATGCATGGTTGTCAGATTAGGACCAGTGGCTGTGTCCCAACAGACATAAATAAGACTGCTTGCATGCAGATGCTTGGAACACCTGTGCATCCCATGCGGGCAAAGATGGCTGTTTGCACATTGTACACATAAATACACCCTTTTGAACAAGGCCATACATTCTAGTCTTAGTTGCTTAGAGAATTTGTGAGGCAGTTGGAAAATATTCAGACCCCATTTATCTGAAGCTTATGTTACGTAGTCCTCTGTTTGAAGAGCATTTTTGGTTTTGAAATAATTTTATGGCCATCCACTATAGTATGACACCTTCATTGAGAATCAACATATGTAAAAGAATGACTGCATGTAATGGAACTACTTAACCACTTAAGGACCGGAAGGATTTCCAGCTTTAGGACCGGAGCCCTTTTTGTGATTCGGCGCTGCATCGCTTTAACTGACAATTTCGCGGTCGTGCGACGTTGTACCCAAACGAAATTTGCGTCCTTTTTTTCCCACAAACAGAGCTTTCTTTTGGTCGTATTTGATCCCCTCTGCGTCATTTCTGATCGCCGCTATAAACAAAAGAAGAGCGACAATTTTGCAAAAAAACCAAATTTCTTACTTTTTGTTAAAATACAAATCCAAAAAAAAAAATATAAAAAATTTTTTTTCACAGTTTTTGGCCGATTTATATTCTTCATCATATTTGCGATAAAAAAAATCGCAATCGGCGTTTATTGATTGGTTTGCGCAAAAGTGGTCGCGTTTACGGATGATGAGAATTCATTTTTGGGGTTTTTATTTTTTTTTATTTTTTACTAATAATGGCGGCGATCTGCGATTTTTAGTGGTACTGCGATATTTCAGCTGACATGTCGGAACATTTTGACACTTTTTTGGGACCATTGGCATTTATACAGTGGTCAGTGCTATAAAAATGCACTGATTACTGTGTAAATGCCATTGGCAGTGAAGGGGTTAACCTGCAGGGGGCGCTCTAAGGGTTAACTATGTTCCCTGGGCGTGTTCTAACTGTAGGGGGCTTGCCTAGCTGGGGAAGGGAAGTGGTCACAGCCTTCACGTACAGGAAGGCTGTGATCACAGCCCTTCCCCCTCACACAGAGCGGAGGTCCGTGTTTACTTACACGGACCTCCGCTCCTTCACTCCGGGGGGGCATCGCGGGTGGCCGGCGGCAATCGAAGCCGCCGCACCCGCTCCCTGGCCCTCCCCGGACACAGTGAGCGCGCGGGCGCGCCTCCGGCGGCGCGCGCTCACTGTGCGCGATCTGGCGGCCGCCGTCGTATGACGGCGGTTTGCCTTACAGAGCCACTTTGCCGCCGTCAGATGCCGATCGGCGGTCGGCAAGTGGTTAATGCTTGAACAGAATAAAAACATGAGTCCTGAGAAATGTTCAGGAGCTTTTAGGCCTCATACACACGGGCGTATAAGCAAAACGTTGTGTCCGACGTCAGGGAAAAATCTGTGTTTTTGCATCGGCGCTAGTGAGCCTCGGCGTCGATAGGCTTTTAAAAAAAAAAAATCCTCTGCTATTTTTTAAACCTAAAAACGCCGGTATGGCGTTAGTGAGCGTTTCGCGGTGTCAGCGTCAAAAATTGCCAAAACGTTAGACTCAGAAAGCGCTGGCCGTGGGTTCTAGTTTCAGCTCACTAACGCCGACGCCCTCTACAGCTGAAAAACGTTGGCGTTTTTATGGGGCCATTGACTAACATGGAGAGCTGCAAAAACCGCCGAAAAACGTTTGTGTATGAGGCCTCATTCTGTTGTCATGGTTGGGATAAAAAAAATGAAAAGGTTTTCTATCAGCTGAATGCAGTCATCCTTCTACATATGGTGATTTCTTCTGACTGTGAGTTGGCCAAACCTACACCTGGGACATGTATGGCTGATGTGTGGGCAGACTTGACACATTGGTATTTGAATTTGTTGTGAGCAAGGGGTTGATTTTATTAAAACTGCAAAGTCTGGTGCAGCTCTGCATAGAAGAGAATCAGCTCCCCCCTTATATCTGCTTAAAACTACACCTGTATAGCTATAACATGACCAAACTATCTGGGACATAAAAGGTCCTATAAAGTGCCTGACCTTAATGTGGTAGTAAACCCACTTTTTCATCTTTTACCTACAGGTAAGCCTGTAATAAGGCTTACCTATAGGTTCTATGAATATCTCCTAAACTTGCACTGTTTAGGAAATTATTCAGTGTATGCAGCTGGTGAAGTCACCGGTGCATGCACTCTGAAGGTCCATCATACCTTGCCAGATATTCAGGGCCCATGCCGTAAACGGAAACTCCCGTGTTCGATAGTAACGCCATCGAGCCCCCAGCAAACTCATGTAGCTGGAGGCTGCTAACCAGAAGATCGGGTGAAGAAGGAAGCCCTCTCAGTGGTGACAGCATGTAGCTGGTGGGCTTCGTTTTTAAGGTAAGTATGCATACTAGCTCATTATGACATTTGATTTGCAGGGGATTTTTTCTTTTCTTTAACTGTGGTTTACTACCACTTTAACAATTGTAAATAAAAACATCCACTCTTCTACAGATCGGGAACTCAAGGCTCCCCATGTGACAGTACTCTGTGCCCAAGCTTACCTATTGACAGGCACCTAGGGTGTGTGTTGACGCTTACGAGTTTTAATGCAGAACAACGGATGTGTCATAAGTAGCAATGTTTTTCAGTGAGGCTTTTCAGAAAGCCATCAGTTTCATGTGAACTTTTGCAGGCTCTAATGACATATATACATGTGTATGTAAATGGGTCATCTCTTCCAGCAATCCAAATTTTATATGCTCTAGCATTTTTGTGTGTGTGTGTGTGTTGTGTTTTTTTTTTTTTCACACGTGCAAAACCTGCGGGTGCTTTGTGACCGTGCTTGACTGTTCTGTCATTGCAAGCCTATTCCTTAGCAGGGTTTCTGAATACACTGCCAGTAAAGGAAACCTTGCATATCTGCATGTGAAACGCAGCAATAAAAAGGAAGCATGTGAAAGTCTTATTCAAAATTACTGTGCGTTTAAATATTAAATGTGAGAACTCCAAAAATGAAAGGGAAAAAAAATTCTAATTGATTTTTTTGACATACGGGCCCTTGTATGTCATTGAGTAGGCTCACCACTGTTGCTTCATAGCTGGCGTGGAGAAGTGTGTTGTCTTAGAAGCTTGTGATTTTGATGTACTCTGCCAATAAAATGTATTAAGTAAACTGTTAATTTTCCTGCTTCAGTTGATGGCTAACTCAGAGCAACCCTGGCTGCACATCACTCAGCAGGTGGCAGTCTGCCTATTACAGTCTACTGAGACCTGTTGATAAGTTAGAGCTAGTAATAGGTCACATTTTGTGTCTGTATAAATCATAAACCTGCTGACAGCTTGCTAGATAAAGCAAGTGCATTATTCTTCGCATTGAAGAGTCAAATGTTGAATAATTAATTGTAGGACCAGGTTTTCATTGCATGTGTTGGGTTGACACTAACAGACAATGTGCATACATTAAAATAATCATTTTAACCACTTCAGCCCCGGAAGGATTTCCAGCTTTAGGACCGGAGCCCTTTTTGCGATTCGGCGCTGCGTCGCTTTAACTGACAATTGCGCGGTCGTGCGACGTACCCACCAAACGAAATTTGCGTCCTTTTTTTCCCACAAATAGAGCTTTCTTTTGGTGGTATTTGATCACCTCTGCGTCATTTCTGATCGCCGCTATAAACAAAAGAAGAGCGACAATTTTGCAAAAAAACCCAAATTTCTTACTTTTTGCTAGAATACAAATCCAAAAAAAAAATATAAAAAAACATTTTTTTTCACCGTTTTTGGCCGATTTATATTCTTCCTCATATTTGCGATAAAAAAAATCGCAATCGGCGTTTATTGATTGGTTTGCGCAAAAGTGGTCGCGTTTACGGATGGTGAGAATTCATTTCTGGGGTTTTTATTTTTTACTAAAAATGGCGGCGATCTGCGATTTTTAGCGGTACTGCGATATTGGGGCGGACATGTCGGAACGTTTTGACACTTTTTTGGGACCATTGGCATTTATACAGCGATCAGTGCTATAAAAATGCACTGATTACTGTGTAAATGCCATTGGCAGTGAAGGGGTTAACCTGCAGGGGGCGCGCTAAGGGTTAACTATGTTCCCTGGGCGTGTTCTAACTGTATTGGGGACTGCCTATCTGGGGAAGGGAAGTTATCACAGCCTTCACGTAAAGGAAGGCTGTGATCACAGCCCTTCCCCCTCACACAGAGCGGAGGTCCGTGTTTACTTACACGGACCTCCGCTCATTCGCTCCGGGGGGGCCATCGCGGGTAGCCGGCGGCAATCGAAGCCGCCGCACCCGCTCCCTGGCCCTCCCCGAACACAGTGAGCGCGCGGGCGCGCCTCCGGCGGCACGCGCTCACAGTGGGCGTTATCGCAGCCGCCGTCGTATGACGGCGTTTTGCGATAACGAACCACTTTGTCGCCGTCAGATGCCGATCGGCGGTCGGCAAGTGGTTAATTTTTTATTTTTATTTTGCTTTGCGAAAGACCAGTGTACAGAATAAGGCACTGTTTAGCATATTCTAATTCTATGGTGGCAGTTTGCCTTCTGGGCTTGGTATCTCTGTACAGTTAAACGCGCCATCCAAGATCATGTGGAGTTTATGTAAATATATTTAGGTAATTACACACCTGAGCTGTTTATACTGAGTTCCACAAGAATGTAGAACATACCTACTTAAAGTGTTTGTTAACCCCCAAAAAATAGATATCCTGGTCCCTTAAGGCAGATTAAACAGCACAGTGCTTGTGCTGTGTAATCTGCCCCCCTCTAAACTGTAAAAAAAACCTCCCTGAACCTGACACTTCTAGTATCCCCTCTATGTGCAGACAACAATAATCAGGGTTTCCGAGCCCTGAACACCATTGTCTGAGACGTCCCTGCGTCCTCTGCAGCACTGCTCTACGCTCATCTCTCCCCCCTCATTCCCTCCTCCCTCCCTGTTAGCTCCTTGCTGTGTGTCTCTGCCCCACGCTATTATTACTAATCCAATAAAATATTAAATGGTCACTGGCAGCCCCTCCAATATATTGAGGCATAGCACAATGTATATATCTATTTAAAAAACGAGGCTTGTAAATACCTATTTAGAACTCTTTCCAGGCCGGTCATGTGACTCGCGGCTGCTTTATAGCTCCGAGACAAGGCATCTGCAGGAGAGGCTGAGCGGCCATGTGATCTCCCCGGCTGATGTCAAAGGGAGATCTCGGGCCGCTCCTGCAGAAGCCATCCATCGGAGCTGAAAAGCGGCCGCGAGTCACATGACCGCCCTGAAGATAGCCCTAAATAGGTATTTAACAAACCTCGTTTTTGGAAAAGATATATACAGTGTGTTATGCCTTTAATATATTGGAGGGACTGGCAGTAAGAAAAAAAAAACTGTGCCTTAAACACTTTAATTTCTCATGTAACTTGTCTTTATGTGTATACAGACCCAGTAAACTGCATGATAATTTTCCTTCTCCAGGCATTAGTTTACTGAAGTTTCAGTAGATTGAACTATCATGGCTTTCACTAGTGAAGATGTCTGGTTTCGATCTCTGTATATAGCAAGGGAACTCTATGCATATTTTTAGTAATCTGGTGTGTTTTTTTTTTTTTTTTTTCTGTTTTTTGGTAGTGGTTAGTTTAACACTTTCAAAACTGGTAGACAGCCAAACCTTTTTACTGAGCATCCAGAAAGAAAGTAAAAAGTTAGAATACTTACACTTGTTAGTTGACTTTTCAAAAGGCAGCTCTGTATGTAAGACCACGGGAAAAAGACTGACGTTTGTTACTAGTAAATATCTTTAGTCATTATCTTTTTAGTTCAACTTAATACCCCCATTGCACCTCCTTCTTCTAGCCTGTTCCATAGGCTATGTACAGACAGTTTCTTGATATGACTACCTCTTGTGTTTAGGGAATATTCGACAGATGCAGCCTCCTGAGGTTCATTGGCACGTGCACCTGCAATACCTTGAGTATAATTCTGATATAAGCTTATGGTCATTGAAGGGGCCATGAGCTTATAGGAGAGGGAGAAATTAGGTGTCGGTGGTGCAGGAGAGGACCAGCCGAGGTGGGGAGTGGGCCCCTTAAGATGACGCTCGGGCTCTTTTAAGGCAGTACTGCCTGTACCCCCCTAATGGCGGCCCAGTGTTGGAGCCCCACTATCCTCTATGGGGGATCAGATGAAATCAGATCCGCCTGTCCGTTTTCATTCGATCCATCAGACGGATGGAAAATAGGGTTTCCATCTGTCTGGATTTGGATTTAGCGGATCCGCTGACATCCGTCGATCCATAGAGGTTGATGGATCATCAGTTCAGGTCCACCTGAAAAACTGACAGGCTGACTTTAACGGTCCGCATGTGTGAAAGCACCCTTAGGCAGGATTGAACAAGTCCCAGTCACCCTGCTGACTGGAAAAGGTCCCTTGGTGATTAGTATGACCTGTTCTCAGGTAACCAAGTCTTAGAGCAGTAGTAGCTTTGGAACTTCGTTAGCCATCATTTTACAAAAATCCCTTGATGCAGTTCCATGTCCCCTTAATAGATCATACCAGCGCTCCTCCTTTTTCAAATGCTGCACCTGTTCCCATTACACAGGCAGCTGTGGGGGGGGCTCTCCACAAAAAAACGCTGGCTCCTTGGGCCACTTTTGCACTTCCACTTGCAAAGAGGGCTGGTATGTTCTGTTAGGGAGATATGGAGTTGCATAGGGGGCATTTTGGAAAATGTTGCTGAAGGTGAACTTAACTAACCTAAAGTAATAAGGCTTTATTAAAGTGATTGTAAACCCTTACATATACCCAGTGAAGTGACGGGCCAAATGTGATACACAGAGGTGTAACAAATACTCCTACATAAGTTGTACCTGTTTGTCTGCAGTATACTCTCTCCTACATCTTTTCAAGGTGCTGATTTTTTAAATCTTTGTCAGAGTTCAGAAAAAAGGCGTGGTGAAGAGCTGAAGTTACACTCTGCAGAGCTCAGTGAGGAGAACTCTGAGAGCTGATTGGAGGGAAGGGACACACCCCCCTCCACACAGCACGCAGGAACAGAGCGGAAACCTATTCAGAAGTGATTCATGTTGATAGCAGGGGAACGAAGCAGCAGATAGAAATGAAATATAGTGTTCCTTATTGAGACAAGTACACACTATATATGGATATGTAAAGAAAAAATTGCAGCGCCCTAAAGGTGCGATGAAATGTTCATAGATTGCTGATGGAACATATTAACCATATACTGATAAATATATATAAGATAATAAGATGATAAAATGCAGTTCAAAAACGTGGGAGACAAAGAGATGGACCAGAACAACTAATGGACCTACAACCATTCTAATGGAACTAGGTAATCCTAAATTCTTCTAACTCTGAGTAGAGAAACAGAGGGTGCAAAAACTTGACGTAAAATAGTAGAATAATAGAATATATATAAATAGTCATATACCAATTATACAAGGTAGTCGTTAGATACTTGTAAAGTAGCGTGGAAATCCCGCGACGTTAAAAAAGAAATGTATAGGTATATATCACACATGAACAGAGTTATTCCTTGTGATATAAAGTAAAGATAGACGACGAAGCAAGGGGACGATAGTTGT
>BLSH010345930.1:1907358-1923142 GCA_018402905.1 Glandirana rugosa | reverse complement strand
CACCTCTCTGAACAGTGTCTGGGAGGCTGTGGTTGCTGCTGCACGCAATGTTGATGGTGAACAGATCAAAACACTGACAGAATCCATGGATGGCAGGCTTTTGAGTGTCCTTGCAAAGAAAGGTGGCTATATTGGTCACTGATTTGTTTTTGTTTTGTTTTTGAATGTCAGAAATGTATATTTGTGAATTTTGAGATGTTATATTGGTTTCACTGCTGAAAATAAATAATTGAAATGGGTATATATTTGTTTTTTGTTAAGTTGCCTAATAATTATGCACAGTAATAGTCACCTGCACACACAGATATCCTCCTAAAATAGCTACAACTAAAAACTAACTAAAAACTACTTCCAAAAATATTCAGCTTTGATATTAATGAGTTTTTGGAATCATTGAGAACATGGTTGTTGTTCAATAACAAAATTATTCCTCAAAAATACAACTTGCCTAATAATTCTGCACTCCCTGTATTTAAAGCACCCCACTTTTTTGGAAAAACGCCTCTGTATGTGTTCCCCCTGTGTGTTTCCCCATAAAGAAAGCCTTGTTTTACACTGTGATGGGTGTGAGTGGAATCTGGCAATTAATCAATTAGGAGGTAAAATTAGGCACCCAGTTATCACAGCAGACCTTTCCACCCCATGATCACACTGCAGGAGGAGCGAAAGGTCAAAATTGTGGACATAAGGGAACCCATAAATTAGGTGAGACTTAAAGGCTAAATAAACTTCAAAATAATGTGAACATGGCTACAGATAGAGTTGAAACAGCAGTGACAAAGGCAGGAGTTACCAAAAGTCATATCAGCAGACAGTCAATGTTCAGATTAAGGTAGATGGAGCAGTATAAATGCAGAGTTACCATTATTAACCTCTTCAGCCCCAGAAGGATTTCCCCCTTTAGGACCAGAGCACTTTTTGCGATTCGGCACTGCGTCGCTTTAACTGACAATTGCGCAGTCGTGCGGTGATGTACCCATATAAAATTGCCGTCCTTTTTTCCCCACAAATAGAGCTTTCTTTTGGTGGTATTTGATCAACTCTGCGTCACTTATGATCACCGCTATAGACAAAGAGCGACAATTTTGCAAAAAAAAAACAATATTTCTTACTTTTTGCTATAATATATATCCAAAAAAAAAAAAATGAAAAAAACAAATGTATTCATCAGTTTTGGCCGATATATATTCTTCCTCATATATTTGGTAAAAAAAAAAATCGCAATGGGCGTATATTGATTGTTTTGCACAAAAGTTGCCGCGTTTAAGAATGATGAGAATTAATTTATGGGGTTTTTATTTTTTAATTTTTTTTACTAGTAATGGTGGCGATCTGCAATTTTTAGCGGTACTGCAATATTGCAGACACTTTTGACACTTTTTTGGGACCATTGACATTTATACAGCGATCAGTGCTATGAAAATGCACTGATTACTGTGTAAATGTCACTGGCAGGGAAGGGGTTAACATTAAGGCACACTCAAAGGGTTAATTGTGTTCCCTGGGATGTGTTACTGTGTGTGGGCTGACTGGTAGAGGAGAGTGATCGCTGCTCCCATATTCAGGAAGCCTATGATCACACTCCTCCCCTGTCAGAATGGAGATCCGTGTGTTCACGATACGCCGTCCGGTGACCGCGGTCCGCAATATCGAGCCAAATTGCCGCCGCAAATCCACGGCGGCCGCGCGGCAACTGGTTAAAAAGACATAAGCAGGATTTCAGTTTTTGGGTGGAGTTGTCAGCAAGACACACACATACCCTTATTAAAAAGACATAAGCAAAGGCAGATAGCAGGGTTTCAGTTTTTGGGTGGAGTTGTCAGCAAGACACACATATCATTATAAAAGTGGTTGTCAACCTGTGAAAGCACTTTAACCTCCCTGGCAGTATTCCCGAGTGTGGCTCGGGGTGGAATTTCAGTACCATTAGCGGTAACCCCGAGCCACACTCGGGATTGCATCGCTGGATCCAAGGCAGCGTTACTCACCTTGTCCCCTGGATCCAGTGATGTCCCCCGCAGTGTCTGCGGGCTGTGTCCTCTGCCCGATGCCTTTGTGTGCCGGGCTCCGTTCCCTGCGAGCGTCGCATCGCACAGGGGCGGAGACCGGCGGCAAATTCAAAAAGTGGAACACAGTAAGCATACAGTACACTGTAATCTTACAGATTACATTACTGTATCAAATCATTTCACATCCCCTTTGTCCCTAGTGGTTTGCCCAGTGCCCTGCATGCACTTTTATATTATATTTGTCATTCTTTCTGCCTGGAAACTTGAGAATGTCCTTCGCAACCAAAAAGCGTCCCTTTACGTCAAAAGTGTTTTTTGATCAGCTAGAAAACAGCGATAGTAAACAAGAATCATTTGCAGAATTGAGTGATACTGATTTTTGGGGAAATTTATCATCAGACACTGAAAGTGACGACAGCGACAATTCTGCAACCGAGCAAATTTCAGTGTTTTTGGTTTGATTACATTATTGAATAAATTTTATTATTATTACGTTAGTATTTTTGATAATTATTTTTAGTTATTTATTATATTATAATTTATGATTTCATGTTTCAAACTTTATCATACCCGGGATGTCTACTAGACTCTTGTTTGGACAGATTTAAGTGAGTTATTCCTAAGAATTACAAGCCTACAATATAAAACGCCAAATTTCCATGCAAAATAATGTACCGCTTTCAGCACCAAAAATCTGAAATAATCATACCGCCAGGGAGGTTAACCTACAGGTAAGCCTATAATAAGGCTTACCTGTAGGTGCCCTACATATCTTCCAAACCTGCACAGTTCAGGAGATATGCAGTTTCCTAGATGTGCCGACGTCATTTCGGCACATGCGCAGTGAAGAAATAGTCTCCGAGCTGTTTCTTCACTGAGATCGTGCCGTGACTGGCGGCTCCCGTGCGCATGAGTGACATCATGCGAATCTGGCCAGTCACAGAGCCGGAGTCGTGGCCCCCGGAAGGAAGAGGGGCTGAAGATGGATGCTGCCTGCACAGGGGACATCGCTGAATGTCGCAGGCTTCGTTTGCAGGTAAGTGACACTTAATGGGCTACTATGCGATGCATAGTAGTCCATTATGCTTCTACTTTGCAGGGGAATACAGAGGAAGTGAACCCCATCAGGGTTTACTTACTCTTTAAAAAGACTTAAGCCAAGGCAGATAGCAGGGTATCTGTTTTTGGGTGTTGCAACTCCCTTCTCATAGGCCTGCCTCTCTATAGGCTATCCCCTCTTCAGTCTATCATGAATGCTGCTGCCAGACTCATCTGCCTTACCAACTGCTCAGTGTCTGCCACCCCTCTCTGCCAATCCCTCCACTGGCTTCCGATTGCCCAGCCAATTAAATTAAAAATACTAACAGCAATACAAAGCCATCCACAACTCTGCCCCAAGCTACATCACCAACGTTGTTTCCAATTATCACCCAAACCGTCCTCTCTGCTCCTCCCAAGACCTCCTGCTCTCAAGCTTTCTTGTCTCCTCCTCCCATGCTCATCTCCAGGATTTCTCCAGAGCCTCTCCCATCCTGTGGAACTCTCTACCTCGATCTGTTCATCTATCTCCTACTCTGGCTGCCTTTAGGCTCATCTCTTCAGGGAAGCCTCCACCTAACAACTGAACCTTTAATGCTTCCATCAGCTCATCTGCCACAGTTTTAACCTTTTGTACTACTTGCCCCACCCTATTAGATTGTAAGTTTTTACAAGCAGGGCCCTCCTAACCCTCTTGTATCTTATTAACTTGCCCTCCGTAAGATTTTCCCCCTTCATGACTGGGACATATTTTGCTATGCGGCGCTGCGCTATTTTAAATGACAATTGTACGGTCATGCAATGTTGTACGCAAATGAAATTTATATCTTTTGTTCACACAAATAGAGCTTTCTTTTAGTGGTATTTAATCACCTCCGTTTTTAATTTTTTTATTTTATAAAAGAAAAAAGACCGACAATTTTGAAAAAAAAATTTTACTTTCTGCTATAAAACATATCCCATAAAAAAATAAAATCTCTTAATACATTTTAGCCAAAATGTATTCTTCTAAATGTCTAAAATCCCAATAAGTGTATATTGATGGTTTACTTCCTCAATATACCCCTGTAATGTAGAAGCATAATGGGCTACTATCAGGGTTGCCAACCGCCAGTAAATTTACTGACAGTTTGTAAAAATCTGTGATTTTTACAACTGTCTATGAATATCAGGGTCTGATAATTTGTCATGCTGTGCTGATTTTTTAAGTGTAAACCAGGAAATTACTTGATATGGGTATGGTTAGTGTTTCCATGTTATGTTTAAATATCAATTGTCTTAGTTTTTAATAGGAGTTCTGTTATTTTTCAAGGTGTCAGTAAAAAATGTGCTCTGCCAGTAAATTTTCCATGTTCTGCCAGTAAAAAACGCTGCAGGAGGTTGGCAACACTGGCTACTATGCATCATATAGTAACCCATTATGTGCCACTTACCTGCAAACGAAGCCTGCGATGTCCAGCGCTGTCCCCTGTGCTGGCCACATCCATCTTCAACCCCTCTTCCTTCCGGGGTCGCGACTCCGGCGCTGTGACTGGCCGGAGTCGCGTGGCGTCACTCCGGCGCATGCGCACGGGAACCGCCAGGCATGGCACAGGGTCAGTGGAGAAACGTCACGGAGGCCGTTTCTTCAACGGCACAACACATACACTGCATATCTCCTGAACCATACAAGTTTAGGAGATATGCAAGGCCTATGATAAGGCTTACCTGTAGGTTAAAGTGGTTGTCACGAGTTGACAACCTCTTTAAATGTATAGCATTTACAAACTATGGGATGTATACTGAAATTTTTATTTATTTTTTTATACTAGTAATGGTGGTGATCAGCGTCTTACAACGTGACTGCGATACTGCAGCAGTCAATCTGACACTAACTGATGCTGGGGGAAACTAGTTAACTGCCACTGACATCACCAGTGCTATTATTACAGGGATCAATGCACTGTCACTTTACTAATGACACTTGGCAGGAAGGGGTTAACATCTACGGTGATTAAGGTGTTAGTCACATATTTAACAAGTGTTTGTGTGTACTGTGTGCTGCCTTTACTGGATATCTGGTTGTTTTCATTCCCTGCTGAACAGGGAAAGAATTACCAACTAGATTCCCTGTCACTGAACACTGCCCTGTGCTGTTTACACTCACAGGGCTGTGTTCCGTGAGACTTGGAGCCAATGGCTGGGTGTCCGCGGCCAATCACTGGCTGGAACCTGTTGACCAACATGTGCTGTGACGAATGACAGCTGGGTGGGCTACCCGGAAATACAAAATCAAGTATATATATATATATATATATGTGAATCTGCATAGAGCGGCCATCCTGTAGCAGTAAAGCTACATGGGCTGGTCATTAAGTGGTTATTGTATTGTAACTGTACTGTCTCCCTTTATATTGTAAAGCACTGCATAAACTGTTGGCACTATAGAAATCCTGTATAATAATAATATTAATAGCAGGCTTTTTCTGTAAAAAGCCTTTTTCCAGTTTTATAAGAAAATGTTATTCTGAGGCCTAAGGCCTCCTTTCTTCCTAAGATTGTTTTCTCCCCACACCTTAATCAGGATATGGTTCTTCCCTCCTTATGTCCTGCCCTGAAACATTCCAAGGATATTTCTCTCCACTGTCTTGATGCGGTATGCGCTGTGAGAGTCTACCTCCTGGCTGGAGGCTATTTTCAGTATCTCTGCTCTTCCCAAATGTTCCCGTAGGGGGCTCCCTACTTCTCACCCCACAATTGCGAGCTGCATTAGACAAGTCATCGTTTGAAACTATGGTCTAAAGCAGGCATCACTAAATAGCGGAGCACAGTCCAAATGCGAACCAAGTCACCATGTCACTTGGCAGCCTGGGTGTCCTCTCCTGGGTCTCTTCCTGCAATGTCCCTGTCATCCTCAAAGCAAGGTAGAGGGTGGAAGGTGCCCAACATTTCAAGTGTTCAGGTGCCTGTACACTGTACAATCTGATTGTACAATCTCCTTTAGATCTATTGTCAGCTATGTAGTGCAAGGGCCTGCCTGATTTGATACAAATTGAATAGATTGTTCAGCTGGGTTCTCATTGCATCAGATTGCATACTGTTTGGCCAGCTTAAAGTAGGTCTGTAAAGAAGGAGCTGTAATGGTAAGGGGGGGCATAGGCATGCGCAAGGGGTGTGCCAGGTTTGAGAACAGAGCACTTCCCATTCATTCGCTGTCCAGTGCAACAGAGGCTGCAGAGAAAGGCATGTGTGTTGGAGTTTTGGGGTGCACACCCTAATGCAATAGACTGCGCACACCTATGGGGGGGTGTGAAGGGATGACTAAGGACACTGATGTAAAGGTGGGGGGCTGTGATATGAAGGGGGGACTTGAGGACACTAATGGGGGGACTGAAGACACTACTATAAGGGGGGCAACTGAGAAAAATGATGTAAGGGGGGCTGAGGACACTGTTGGAAAGGAGGGTATAGTAAAAGGAAAGGGGGTGGGGGTGATGTGTAGGGGGTAACAGTAATTTGAAGGAGGGACTAAGGACATTGATGTAAAGGGGGGCTGTGATGTGAAGGAATTGAGTCATAGCACAAATATGAGAGTCAGACCTCCGCTGGAAGAAAATATTACTGAGTGTACCTTCAGGAATTTTAATTCAAAACCCCTGGTTTAAAGGGTAGGGTTCTACCCTTCCCTGTTAAAGCACACTCTACCAGGTCGATTGCTGCTTCATGGGCTTTTCAGCATCAGGTGGATTTGTTTCTAAGACCCCATAAACACTATTCGATTTTCAGCTGATTTTTTCCTTCAGATTTACCAAAACCATGTAGTGTAAGGGCCTGCCTGATTGCATACAAATTGAAACTCTTAAGGTTTGACCTCATATTATATGGTTTTGGTAAATCTGAAGACAAAAATCTGCAGAAAATCTAATAGTATGTATGGGGTCTAAGATACCTGTTTCTAAGCTGCCTATTGGTCTTCTGTACACAAATTGTGCTTTTTTTATGTTGATGTTCAGGCTGCATCTGATACCAGTTTCAGGCGTAAGGTGCTTCAAACTACTCTTTGAGTTCTGACGTGTCCTTCCTTGACCCATTGTTACAGTACGTGAACCTGTTAGCATTTGTTTGCTGAATTGCCCACCCCTCAGTTGGACAGCTTATGGACCTTTCATAGTTAAAACTACAGATCCTGTGCTGTATGATTGAGAAAATAGGAATTTTGACTTGCATGTAAAATCCTTTTTTTCTTTTGGAGTACAGTAGGGAACACAGTTCCCCTCCCATCTGTTCTTTTTGATCTCCCCATTGCTTGCTACAAAACTGAGGCTTGCTGGAAGTGTGATATATAGGGGATGTCCTTGAAACGTATTTGTTTTTTCTGCTAATGGCCAATAACATGAAGATAGTTGCGCACAGGGGCGTATCTGCTGTGAGGCAAACAAGGCACTTGCCTAGGGTGGCATTGTTTAGGGGGGGCAGCGCCGCCCTCTGCAGATCCCAGAGGAAGGAGAGGATGTGTCACATACCTGGTGATGGAGTCGGACTATGCAGTGGGCAACTTCTCTTGGGGCCCTGGTTCAGGAACCGCTGATAGAGTAGACAGGAGGTTCCAGAGCACAGGGGGGCACGAGGGCTGGTAGGGATGCAGATGATGTTGTGAGGATCCTCCAGGAGCCCGTGCAAGACAGAAGATTGGTGATGCAGGCCGGGTCGGTAACAAGCGGAAACGTTGTAGAATGGACAGCACTTGCTTCCTGGTGCTGTTCGCTTAAATGACCGCCATTGCCGGCATATACGCGCGCGCACACCAGCACAGGCACGCGCATAGAAGCGCGCGCAAACGCGCACGGGCGCAAGCACACGCTACGTGCGTCCGCGCATAGGCAATCCAATGGCCCGGGATGTTTCCTAACATTGCCTCCCCCAAGGGGCAGCCTCCGGATGCCCAAACGGGCTCTCTTGGCCGGGTGTCTTCTCCAGAAGGTCCTGTGCTTCCGCAAGTAAATTCTCTTCTGGCTCCCAAGAGCTCTCTTCGGGCCCATAGCCCTTCCACTTGACCAGATACTGGATGCCGCCACCTCTCCTTCTGCAGTCCAGGATGGATTCTACCTCAAATTCCTCCATCCCATCAACCAGCACTGGTGCAGGTGGGCCTGGCTTCCGATCTGGAAAGGGATTGGAGATCTTAGGCTTTAACAGGGACACATGGAAGACAGGATGAATGACTCAGGCAACTCCAGCTCATATGCCACCTTGTTGATCTTCCTTTTGATAGGGAAGGGTCCCAAGAATTTTGGACCAAGCTTCTTGGACGGGCATGCCAGACTTAGGTTGATGGTGGATAGCCATTCTGGACTGCCCGGTTCCAAGTTTCTCTTTTTGTCAAAGGTCTCCTTGTTAGCAGGATGTGTTTGTGCCATTGACTCCTGCAGAAGTCTATAATTGGAGGTGAAGAAGTCCAATAGGTCAGCCACAGCTGGCACTGAACTCTCCTGGCAGACGTTGGACATGAAGGCTGGATGGAAGCCATAATTGGCAAAGAACGGTGACTGTAGAGTGGCAGAGTGGACAGAGTTATTATATGCAAACTCAGCCAGCGGTAGGAGTGTAACCCAGTCATCCTGGGTGAAGGAAGAAAAGCAACGTAGATACTGCTCCAGCGTTTGGTTGGCACGTTCTGTCTGGCCGTTCATCTAGGGGTGATAGGAAGATGACAGGGACAGTCCAATCTTCAAGGACCTGCACAGGGATCTCCAGAATTTGGATGTAAATTGTACTCCACGGTTGGATACCACATCTGCCGGTATCCTGTAGAGCCTAACAATCTCCTTGATGAATATCTTGGCAGTCTCTGCAGCGGAGGGTGTGCCCTTCATGGGCAGAAAGTGGGCCATCTTGGAGAACCTATCCACCACCACGAAGATGGTGGAGAAGCCTTCAGAAGGGGGTAATTCCACAATAAAATCCATAGAAATGTGGCTCCAAGGCCTCTCTCCGGAACAGGTAGTGGTTTAAGGAGGCCCCACGACCGAGTCTTACTCCCCTTGCACCGGATGCAGGTAGTGCATGATTCTACGTAACGTTTACAGTCCCTTCCAACTTGGGGCCACCAGAATGTGCGCTGTAACAACTCGGATGTCTTGCGTACCCCCAAGTGCCCAGCGAGCCGGTGGTTGTGGCAGAGGTCCAGGAATGAGGTTCGTAGGCTCTCTGGCACAAAGATCTTGTGATTGTGCTAGAGCAACCCGTCTTTGAGCTGTAGAGGGGTTCCAGGAAGGGGGTTTGACCCCAGGGAAGCTTGTCGGATCTGTGACAGCACATTTTCCTGCAACAGCAAAAAAATTCCGGGAGGTAGTATGGTATCGGGGGATACCGGGGTTTCGGGTGCATTGAACATGCGCGAAAGGGAGTCCGGCTTGGTGTTCTTCGACCCGGGCCTGTACGTGATATGGAAGTTGAATCGGGGCGAAGAACAATGCCCACCTGGCTTGGCGTGGTTTCAGTCTTTTAGCAATCCTCGGGTATTTAAGGTTCCTGTGATCTGTATAAATGAGAATTGGATGCGCTGCTCCTTCTAAGAGGTACCACCATTCCTCTAGTGCCGATTTAATAGCCAGTGTCCCATGTCAGTTTCTCTCGGCAGATGATAGCTTGCGAGAGAAGAACGCTACCAGGTGCAGCAGCGCTCTGGTGCCTTGTCTTTGGGAGAGAATCACATCAACCACTACCTCAGATGCATCGACTTCCAGAACATAGGGGAGAGCAGGACCCGGATGCTTAAGGATAGGTGCGGAAGTGAATAGCTTTTTGAGCTTTTCAAAGGCTGTTTGTGCCTCAGGAGTCCAGGGGAACGGGATACCCTGTTTGGTTAAGTGAGTGATGGGTGAGATGATGGGGGGAGAACCCCTGGATAAACTTCCTATAAAAGTTTGCGAATCCCACGAATCGCTGGATTCCTTTTTTATCGGCTGGAGCTGGCCAGTCCAAGATGGCAGAAACCTTTTGAGGGTCCATCTTGATGCCTCTGACAGAGATGAAAAGTCCAAGGAACTATATGCTTCACTGCTCAAACTCACACTTTTCAGGTTTAGCATAAAGGCCGTGTTGGCGGAGGCGACCCAGTACCGTTTTACATGAATGCGATGAAGCTACAGGGAAGGTGAGAAAATCAGGATATCATCCAGATAAGCGATGACAAAGAGGTCGAGGAAGTCCCGGAAGATATCATTTATAAAGTGCTGGAACGTGGCCGGAGTGTTACACAGAGAGAACGGCATTACTAAGTACTCGTAATGACTGAAACTGGTACGAAAGGCCATCTTCCACTCATCGCCTTCTCTGATCCATACCAGATTGTAAGCTCCCCGAAGGTCCAATTTGGGAAAGATGGTGGCAGTCCCCAGGCGCTGGAACAATTCCGGTACTAGCGGGAGCTGATAACGGTTCTTCACCGTAACTTTATTGAGTTCCCGGTAGTCTGCATGGGCGCAGGGTATAGTGTTTTTTTTCCACGAAAAAGATACCTGCCCCAGCTGGTGAAGTGGACGGACAGATGAACCCCTTGCTGAGGTTCTCATCGATATATGATTTGAGGGTGCTGAGTTCCAATTCTGTAATCGGGTAAATCCTTCCGAAAGGAATTTCGGCACCAGGAAGAAGCTCGATGGGGCAATCATACGGCCTATGGGGAGGAAGGACCTGAGCCCCCTTCTTGTTAAAAACGTCCAAGAAAGCATGGTAGATGCTGGGGACGGCCTGGCGGACATCAGGTTCCGGGTCAAGGTCCATGCATAGTGGGGAAGGATCCATTCTGGGAGTCCTGGGAAGACTGTGCTCATGGCAGTTCTGTGATTGGAACTGAATGTTCCCTGTAGACCAGTCAATGGTGGGGTTATGGGCCTGGAGTCAAGGTAGACCAAGGATGACAGGGAAGATGGGAGAGGCGATAGCATCGAGTGTGAGGAGCTCTTGATGACCTCCAAGCATCGTGGTGGTCAGGGAAGCAGTTTCCTGTGTGACTAGACCAGATTTTAGGGTTGTTCCCTCAGCCAGATGCACCGCCATCCTGCGGGATTTGGGACGCAGAGGGATCCCATGTTGTGCAGCAAAAGTTATTCCATGAAGCAGCTGCAAGAACCAGAATCGATGATGGCATGGACGGTAATGGTTCTACCAGGGAACTGTAGAAGTAAGAAGAGAGTGAAGTGAGCAGCATTGCCAGGTACTGGTTGGGGAGAGACAACAAGGCACTTACCCAACTTGGAAGGGCAGGCCCACACGAAGTGCCCCAGCTCTCCACAGTAGAGGCAGAGACCCAGGCTTCTTCGGCGCTGTTTCTCTTCAGGGGTCAGTGCCTGGTGCACCAGACCCCACTGCTTAGGCTCCGGCTGCATCGGAGGAGGAGAGGTGGGTATGGTGGAGCCGGCTAGAGCGATACTTGGAAATCCGGAGGTCGGAGGTAGCATCCAGGAGGGCCGGAGGTTCATCTTGGTACTCTCCACTCTGCGTTACCTGAGGCGCCGATCAACCTGAATGGCCAGATCAATGAGCCTCTCCAGAGTGGATGGCACCCCCACACGGGCCAACTCATCCTTCAGGGGATCGGCTAAGCCTAGCCAAAATTGGTGGCACAGAGCTGCCTCATTCCAGGCCATGTCGAAGCTCCAACGCCTGAACTCCGACGCATAATCCTCCGCAGGGTGGTGGTCTTGTCGGAGGGCATGGAGCGCAGCTTCGGCAGTGGCCATCTGATGCGGATCTTCATATAACCGAGCAATTGCCTGGAAGAACCGGGAAAGGTTAGAGACTTCAGGCGCCCCTTGTTCCAGGAGCTGGTGGGCCCACGACTGGGGCTCATCTTGCAGAAGAGAGATCACCAGCCCCACCTTCGTGGTTTCCAGGGAAAAGGTACAAGGCTGTAAGCTGAAGTACAGTTCGCAGGCGCTATGGAACGCCCGAAATTTCCTACGGTCCCCTGAGAACCGTTCTAGCATGGGAACTGTGGGTTCCGGGGAAAAAGAGACCATGGAGTCCATTGTGAGCCGGCTGACCTCCAATGGGGCTGGAGAAGCAGCCTCCAGGACACGGGCCTCCAGCTGGGTGTATCCTGCTTGTAGGGTTTGAACGGCTCAAGAGAGACCATCTAAGTGCTGACAGAGTTCATGTAGCGGAGAGGGCCCCTGCTCAGACTCAGACATGGCTGTCCATCTCTGTCACGTACCTGGTGGTGGAGTCTGACTATGCAGTGGGCAACCTCTCTTACGGCCCTGGTTCAGGAACCCCTGATAGAATAGACAGGAGGTTCCAGAGGGGGCACGAGGGCTGGTAGGGATGCACATGATGTTGTGAGGATCCTCCAGGAGCCCATTCAAGACAGAAGATTGGTGATGCAGGCCAGGTCAGTAACAAGCAGGCAAGTGCGGTACAGAAGGAGCAGGCAAGCGGGTAGTTGGGTACAGGCAGGGTTGTTAACAGGCGGGCAGCTGAAGTACAAAAGGATCAGGCAGAAGCATCGTCATAGGCAAGCTGAGGGTCGGTGCAGGCAGAGTTCAACAAGATCAGGCAAGCCGGGTCACAGATACAGGAAGTCTTAGGAAGCAAGCCATGGAATCACACTGGGAAACGCTGTAGAACAGACAGCACTTGCTTCTTGATGCTGTCCGCTTAAATGGCCGCCATTGGCGGCGCATACCCGCACGAACGCGCACGGGCGCGCGCACCCGCTATGTGCGCCTGCACATAGGCAATCCAATGGCCCGGGATGTTTCCTAACAGGACGATACGCGCCACCAGCTGGATCCAGACCGGGACCGAGCTCCTAGAATCCAGACTGGAAGAGCCGCTCGAGCTGCCACCATGCGCCCACACTCCACACCCAGCCAAGGAGCTGGTGCACCCAGCGGGTACCTTCTAGCCCGGGGCTGTTGTCAGCAGGAGGTGATCTGGCCGGCACACTGCAGTCCCATGGAGAATGGATACCTCCATGCTGCCCTTCCCAGTGCCCGTGGCAGGGCACACCGTCCCCCGTGCTCCCCTCTGCAGCCACCCATAGGCGTGTGCACGGGGTGTGCCCTTATCATCCAGTGCAAACTCGAATTATCCAGGGCATTTTTCTTTTTTTTTTTTTTTTACACCACTTCAGTAGAAGTGGATAAATTCAGCTTAATGCTCATACAAGCCTCCAGATTGATCACATCATTGTGGTGATCATTTCATTTCCTCTACTTTCCCTCTTTTAAAATCCAAATACTTTATTCCCACAAAGAATGTTTACCCTACCCCCCCTCCCAGGCACACACATCCTAGACACACTCTACTCTCTTCCCACATTACCTTTTCCTTAATAGAGATCAGTGAATTTAATTAGGCTGTATTATATACAGCCAGTTACCATCCTGTGTTTGACCTCATAGGCTCTCTATCCTTGCTACTAACTGGCCCTTAGCCTCGCCGAAGATACCCTGGGACAGCTGCCTTCTTGTCGACTATACTGGGTATTCCTTATTGACCAGCCAATTTGTCCATTTTTTTTTAAGCCCACTTAAATTACTCCTCTTTACAAATATACTCCTCTCCATCCACATAGCTTTGTCTACTGAATTTGACCATTCCTCTATAGTCGAAGCGGTTATCGATTGCCATTTCTGGGCTATTAGTCTCCTTGCCTGAAACAGGCAACTCGTTATGGCAGTCGGTAATCTACTTCCTCTTCCATTAATTAACCTATTACCCAGGATACACTGTAAAGGATTTTTTTCAATCAAAATCTTAAAAATCTTATTTATGGAGTTAACTACAGCATCCTAATACCTCTTCAATTTTGGGCATCTCCAGACCATATGGATGAGATCACCCACATGTTGACATCTGGGACACTTATCATTTTGCCTCTTCCCAAATCTAAATAAACTTTGGGGGGTATAGTACACTCTGTGCAAAAGGAAAAAGTGAGACGGGACCATCGACACCAGAGTACATGAGTCTAAAATAGATCTCCACTGCTCTGTAGAGATTGGACCAATATCCTCTTCCCACTTCTTCTTAACCCTGAGCTCTACCCCGTCCGTCTCTCTGCATTTATTCAACCCTTTGTATAGTGTGGAAATCATGCCTTTCAAAGAGGTTGGTTCCATGACTTTTTGTAATAAGGTCACCTCCCCCCATTCTATTGGCCGGTTTCCAAACTGTGCACTTAGTGCATGTCTAACCTGCAGGTACCCAAAAAATGAGCATTTCAAGATGCCGACCTCCTCCCTGAGGTCTGAGAAAGATTTCAGATGACCTCCCTCGTATAGTTGGAAAAGACGGAGGATACCTCGTCTTTCCCAATCCTTAATTGTCCCAATTCCGCATAGTTCCTTCAGGTTCCTATTATTCCATAAAGGGAAATGCACTGACATAGCCCCTCTGGCTCCCATTTGTTCTTTAACTAGTGTCCAGATCTTAACTAACATTACTGGTGTTGAAACATCAGGGGTGAATGAGTTGGCCTCCAGCACATCCAAAACCGTACCATGTGGGGTGGACTCCAGCATCAGGTGTCCATTCACCTCGTGGCCACCCTGGATCCCGCAGCCCACCAGGTGCTGGAGCTGTGCTGCCAGGTAGCAGTTCCTAGAGTGTAACTGAAGCGTGTTCAGGCAAATTCCCGCTACCCCCCCCCTTCCACAGCAGGTCTCGGAAAAGTGCATTCATTTTTTGGAACCACTTTTTATGAAACCAGACCGGGGAGTTATGAAGTATATATTTTATATATATATATATATATATATATATATACACACAGTGGGCACGGAAAGTATTCAGACCCCCTTAAATTTTTCACTCTTTGTTATATTGCAGCCATTTGCTAAAATCATTTAAGTTCATTTATTTTCCTCATTGATGTACACACAGCAACCCATATTGACAGAAAAACACAGAATTGTTGACATTTTTGCAGATTTATTAAAAAAGAAAAACTGAAATATCACATGGTCCTAACTGTTCAGACCCTTTGCTGTGACACTCATATTTAACTCAGGTGCTGTTCATTTCTTCTGATCATCCTTGAGATGGTTCTACACCTTCATTTGAGTCCAGCTGTGTTTGATTATACTGATTGGACTTGATTAGGAAAGCCACACACCTGTCTATATAAGAACTTACAGCTCACAGTGCATGTCAGAGCAAATGAGAATCATGAGGTCAAAGGAACTGCCTGAAGAGCTCAGAGACAGAATTGTGGCAAGGCACAGATCTGGCCAAGGTTACAAAAAAATTTCTGCTGCACTTAAGGTTCCTAAGAGCACAGTGGCCTCCATAATCCTTAAATGGAAGACGTTTGGGATGACCAGAACCCTTCCTAGAGCTGGCCGTCCGGCCAAACTGAGCTATCGGGGGAGAAGAGCCTTGGTGAGAGAGGTAAAGAAGAACCCAAAGATCACTACGGCTGAGCTCCAGAGATGCAGTCGGGAGATGGGAGAAAGTTGTAGAAAGTCAACCATCACTGCTGCCCTCCACCAGTCGGGCTTTATGGCAGAGTGGCCCAATGGAAGCCTCTCCTCAGTGCAAGACACATGAAAGCGTGCATGGAGTTTGCTAAAAAACACCTGAAGGACTCCAAGATGGTGAGAAATAAGATTCTCTGGTCTGATGAGACCAAGATAGAACTTTTTGGCCTTCATTCTAAGCGGTATGCACCTCCCGTCGTCACTACCAACTGAAAGATGTTGAAAGAGGGTAGAGGGCTGACGTAGAGACCTCGAGTCGGCATCACTAGA
>BLSH010345930.1:1886510-1899124 GCA_018402905.1 Glandirana rugosa | reverse complement strand
GACAGCTGTACGTATGTGTGTGTGCATACTGGGTGTGTATATACTGTGCTTATATTGTATGTAAACCCACAGTATACATACAATATACATCCAATATACACACAGTATATACACACCTAGTATGCACACACACATACATACAGTATGCATATATACAGTCACACACTGCAAAAGTCGGAAATAAGGAAAAACATTTGAAATAATAATAGCTTATTATAATTTATAATAAGTAAAAATTATAAATTAATAACTTATTATTTCAAATGTTCTTCTTTATTTCCGAATTTCGGAAATAAAAAAGAATATTTGAAATAATAATAAATAACTATTAAATATAGGTACTGAAATTTTCTTGAAAGTATGACTATTAGTGCTAAATTTCATATCTAAGTTCATTAACAGCCAAACTTTCAAGGAAATTCCAATACCTATAATTTAATAGTTATTAGTTAGTTATTATTTCAAATATTCTTAGTTTTTTCCAATTTTCGGATTTCCGAATTTCGGATTTTCGTCTGTTCCAATTGCCGAATTTCCGAATTACCGCAATTGCCGAATTACCGCGAATTTCCGAATTACCGCAATTGCCGAATTACCACGAATTTCCGAATTAACGAAATTGCCGAATTACCACGAATATCCGAATTACCGCGAATTTCTGAATTTCCGAATTACCGCGATTCGGAAAAACGAAAATTCTGAAAAATTCGGAAATTGAACATTCGGAATTCGGAATTCGTCGGAATTGCCGAATTTTGCAAAATTCGGTAAAAACGAAATTCGGAACGAAACGAATCGCACAAGCCTATTTCACATTATTAACATCCATGCAGGAAATCACTGCCAATCTTTTTATTACATTCCCCAAACCCCTGACATTCCAAGATCCATTTTTCAACCTATTTGACTGCATTTATAGGAGGGTGGAGAAAATAAGCCACATGAGTGTCAGTTGCCTTGCCCAGCCTATTCATTATCTGGAAAAAAAATCCAGTTTTGAATATTCGTGTAGCATAGACCTTCTTGAAATTTATTTAACCTATCTACGAGGGTTCTCAGAGTCAGTGTTACTAAATAATACTTTCTTTGTGCTGTCCTGTGCATATAAAAGTTGTGATTAATTTTATCCACTCTCTCACACCCCATTTTTACCCCGTCCTCACTCCTCAATACTACCATATGTCTCCTATTGTTGTGCATAATCCCTCTCTTACGTGCCCGTCTCTCGACTCCCATCCTGTTCCCATTCCTACTCAACCCACCCCTCTTCCCCAACCTATCCAGGCCATCCCTCAGGGCCTTATATGTGACTTTCTTTTTCTTCAGGTGAACCGCATCCACTCATACATAAACGCCCCCTGCCGCCCCTCCCTCCCTGCCCCAGCAACTCACAAATTGTGCTAACATGCGAAAGTGTATCAAATCCCCAAATCTTCACTCTACATCCTTTCTTCATTACCTTGTGCGGCTTCCCACTCTACTCCCCAAAAAAGAAAAAACCCTGGGAACCTCACAAACTAGTATACCAAGTGTCATTAACATCTCTGTGTTTCCCCCTTATCTATTTGCAGTCTCCCCTTATAGTCATGTAACCACTTCCCCACATCCTCCGGCTTGTCAAAATATTGAGATCCACCCAAGGCTGTGATCTTCAATCTTGCAGAGTAGGGCAGTGCGTAAAGTACCTCTAGTTGTCGCAATCTGTGTTTCATCTCACCATACTTTCCTCTTCATTTTTGAAGGTCTGGAGAAAAATACAGATAGATGGAAATTCTAGTCTCATTAAAGACAATATTCCCATTGTTTTGTCTCTATAATTCAACATCTTCACCAACAATGGTCTAGGGTGTCCCCCCGAAGGGGGTGGTCTAAAAGGTACCCGATGGGCCCTTTCTATAAAAAAGGATGGTGTAAAGGCGTCCTTTCCAAAGACATCCCCAAACCAACCTTCCAAAAATTTCACGGGGTAGGGGCCTTCGCTACGCTCTGGGAGACCCTCTATCCTTACATTGTCCCTCTGGAGCCTATTCTCCATATCATCTATTTTAGAAGCGTAAAAATCAATTTTTTCCTTCAAGAATTGTACATCGTTTTATAGAGGATTTAGGTCATCCTCCATTGTACTAATTCTATCTTCAGTCATTGTTGTTCTTTCCTGTAATTTGTGTATGTCATGATGTACTTGGCAGATTTCCTCCCTGATACCTTTCATCTGGTCACAAAGACCTTGTAGGGTGGATTTGCAGGTATTCACAGCAGATAATACTTCTCTCAATGAGGGCTCTGGCTCAGGTGGTAGATTTATTGCCAAGAGTGTTGAAACTTCTGTATGGCCCTCACTGGGGGTATCCGCCCCAGTGGGGTCTGGCCCCTTCTCCATAGGTATTTGGTCTTGGCTTTTCCTCCCTGGGTTGTTACCCTGTTGTAATTTGGTTTGAGCTTGGTGCCCCCCCCCTTTACCGGGGACTTGACAGGGGAATGGTCAAATTTCTCCAGTTTTGTGGCAACTGCCTGGCTAGTTTTTGTTTCATCTTTGACAGATTTTTGAATACCGGAGGATTCTTGTAATGGCAGCTCATCCCCTTTCTTTTTGACCATGATGGCTTAGGGCAATGTTACTTAAACTGCACCTGTTAAGTCTTTAGTTATGCCACTGTAAAAAGAATTTAACACATTTCCTTCTCTAGGGGTACTGCAGCGCCTTTACCGCTAATAATTAATGGCCTCAGTCCCCACAAAGAACCGTACAGCAGAAAAAAATAACAATCGGTTGCAGTCTAGCAGAGAAAACCTCCTGCCTGAAGCTTTCAGAGTGGGCTCTAATGGGATCTTCAGACCTCCACAACTCCATAGAGAGTTATATGTGCACTTAAAGGGGTTGAGTCTGTCTGGTATATGCTGGGGTTAACATAACACTATCCTTGCTGGGCATTTTTTTTTCTGTGACTGGCTCAGTTAGTCACATAGCCACCAGAGACCCCCATACAGCTCCCAGAGAACCCGCATAGCCACCTGACAGTCCTCACAGTTGACCATAGACACCACAGAGGTGGAGCCTAAAGAGGAAGGGGTGGAGTTTTTCAAATGATGGGGTAGATCTTAAACAGGAAGGGTAACAAATTTAGATGGGGGGGGGTGCTCAATTTTAGTCTTGCCTAGGGCAGCACAAAACCAAAATGCACCACTGGCTGTGCATACCACTTTGTTAGGGCTACAGATCCTGTGTCCTATACTATATCAAAGAAAAGGATTTTACAGCTAAGTCAGAAAGTTTAAAAAGAAAATGTAATCTGCTGTGCAAAAAAATAAAACTAAACAATTAAAGCATCTAGCACCAAGGTGTAGGATACACTATACAATTCACCAATATTTGATTAATTGCAGCGCTAAGTACCAGAACTAAAGTGAGAAAAAAAAGGAAACCAGAAACCTCGGAAAAGTGAAATGACACTCTGAAGAGCGAGCTCAATAGTAAATAGTATGACTCATATTCCTCAAAAGGGTGAACCAACACTCTAAAGGGCTAGGTCATTGTTGATACAAATACAATATTCAATGGAAATATGAAAAACTCTAAAAAGTGAAATGTGAAAAAGTCAGAAAGTTTGGAGTTTAAGACCCCTTTCACGCTGAAGGCGTTTTTGCACTAAAAATAGCACCTATAAAGCGCCTCTAAACTGCCTCCTAACCCTCCCTAGTGTGAAAGCCAGAGTGCTTTCACACTGGGGCGGTGAGCTTGCAGGACGTTAGGAAAAGTCCTGCAAGCTGCATTTTTGGGGCGGTGGAGGAGCTGCTGCATTTTTGGGGCTACCCTGGATGACATCATTACGTGTCTCATGGGGGGGAAGTATACATCTCTTCCACAGTCTAAAAAGGAAAAAGATCCTCGTTGCAGACGCGGTCCTCCTTTCACAGCACACAGTTTTTAGTTCCTCAGGGTCCACTGACAAGGGTTCAAAACCTTTAAAATCCCCCTTGGGAGGTTCCAAACGGAACTGGTCTGGCAAGCTGAGAGCTGGGAATCTCTGGACCCTTGGACAAGGCCCCTTCAGCATGAAGGTGTGCCCTGTCTGGAATGTAGGGACGTCTTGATTTTGTCCAGTTACAAGATAGTTTTCCGGCCTTGTTCCTCAAAAAGGTTTTTTTCCTTCCAATGCGCATTTGTCATTGGACCGTTTGCAGTTCTCCTCAGGGGGGCTGTGCAAGCCCTGTTGCTTCAGGATGTGATTGTCCCAGTTCCCATGTCGGAACGGTTTCAGGGGTTTTATTCAAACCTGTTCACAGTCCAAAAGATGGATGGCATGGTACATCCAAATCTGGACCTCAAGGCCCTGACCTGCTTTGTGTGGGTAAAGAAGTTCAGGATGGAGTTCATCTGCGCGGTGGTGGCCTCCCTTCATCATGAGGGCTTTTTGGCTTCTATCGACATCATGAATGCTTACTTACACATTACACTATGTGCCCGACCCCAGCACTTCCTCCATTTTGCTGTGGGAGAAGAGCATTATCAGCTTGTCGTGTTGCCTATTGGTCTCGCCACCACTCCTCGGGTTTTCACAAGGTGTTGGCCCTGAATCTGGCGTGGTTATGTCAGAAGGGGATTGTGGTCCTGGCTGCCTGGACAATCTTCTTCTGAGAATCCTCGACTACCCCGAGGGGTGACGTAGCTCCTATACAGACCTTGACAGATTTCAGTTGGCTTCTATACTGCCTGAAGTCTGCTCTGGCTCCTTCCAGAACATTGGATTATCTGGGCCTGACCGGGGCTTCAGCTCTGGCCAGAGTGTCTCTTCTGCTGGACAAACTCCAGAAGTTGCATTCTACGTTTCAGCTACTGTTGTCCGGCAGGTGGGCCTCCCTGCGGGTGTTCGGCCTGATGGTATCTACCTTCGAGGATTTTCACAGGTCCATACAAGCTCCCTTCAGGGGAGATCCTGGCATAATGGAACTGTAATGGATCCGAACCGCAATAGGGTTCAGGTTGGATGTCTGCTGCTGCTCCTAATTATGAAGTGTAGATGCGTGCACACAGGGAGAAAGGGAGTAATCACACTGACGTCTGCTCAGTTCAATCACTTCCTTATCTCTGTTTATTGCAGGGCGTTGCCCAACCTTTGTACACAAAGAACAATAGCGTATACGTCACTACTATGCAAATGTAGTCACAGTCTGAAAGGCACATCTTGATTGGCTGGAGTGCAGGTAGAATGCAGAACCATGCTTGAAGCTTGGTTGTCACTTGCCCTCTCTTTACTTCCTCATACCTCCAGTCTCTTTGTGGGTGTAGTCACCAGGATGCAGGCTCCATCTTAATTCTGAAGCAAAGCTAAGCTGTATACTATATAATAAGTAAAGAGTTGCATACGTATACACAAATAGGCATTTTCTAATTATTATGTTCACTACATTCCTTCACAGTCCCCCCTAAAATGGCTATTTCCTTCTGTCCCTCATACTAAAGGTCCTACTCACCTGGCCCATTCTCCTCTGCAACTCTTTTAGGCTGTACATAGAGACGGGCAGCAACTAGTTCACTACTCCCCTCGATACAGCTTGGAGAAAGGCAGTCAGGCGTACCTATCCCTATAACCCTATAGGACTGTGAAATTATGGACAGGGAGTGACTGTAGAGGGGTGAAGGGTTTATCCTCTTCCCTCATAAGGGGGTCCTCCTCTTCTTGGTGGAGAAATGTAGGTGTGCTGTTGTCTACAGCCTTGCTCATTAACTTCTTTACATATGGTAGAATACAGCATACAATCAGGGCTAAAAGGACTAGGATTATTAATACCGTTACCCCTATCTGGGCGAGCACCTTTTGCCACCCACTCATCCAGCTAAAATATTGATCCCACGGGTCTGAGTTCTTCTTCAACTCCAATGACAGATCTTCTAACTTCTTTATAGCTAGAGTAACCTTACCATTTGGGCCAGTATTGTCAGGAATGTAGGTGCAACAAGTTCCTGTTCTTTCTATCATTTTGCTGACACCTCCTTTCTCAGCTAACACCATGTCTAAGGCCATCCAGTTCTGGAATGTCATATAGGAAGTGGGGGCTAACTGGTCAGCAATTCCCTGGAGAGCATCCCTGGTGTAATTTGCAAATCTCTGTTGGTTATAGTATATGTAGTTAATCTACATTCTTGTTGACAGTTATTATAGGGAACAAAGACTCAAAACCAGATTTTTCCTGGTCCCTGGCTTTGAATCCATCAGGAACTCCTATGGTATCTATATACACATGAGGGTCAAAGCTTCCGGAGGGATCTGCCCGCTTCCTCCTATGACTGAGTGCTGAGTCAGTGTATGTATCAGGGGTATCTTCTGTTAGAATATGGAGAGGCATAATGACCTTTGCAAGGGCACATTCACCGGTCCAGGTTCTCTCTAATCTGGTCCTGATTTTTAGGTCCCAGCAGATCCAGTATATGTCACCAAGGGACTGGATTTGGTTTTGTGTTAACTTCCCTGAGGCACTGCTATAGGTAGAGCAGTATCCTCTGGTGAAGTTACCCAGGAACCTTCCCTTACCCTGTTAATTAGAGTAACAGGTGTAGTTACCGGGATATATGGCGATGCCCTCTCCAGGCTTTGGGGTTTTAGTAACCATAAGATACTCCTTTTTCCACGTTTCGCGCGCAGAGTGATTGGTGGATGTATTAGTGAACAAGCTGAGGAAACATTCCTCACTGTCTTGTGGGATCTGTAGAGGGACTGTCCCTATATGTGGCCTGGCACTACCACAGACATAGCAGTTACTTCTGTTATGTTGGTTTGCACAGAATGTCATCCACTCAAGCCACAGATTAGCATCAGAGAACCCGGTTTCAGCTGCCATTGTCTCTTCAAAGGTTGGGTTTGCCATTGCTATCATGTCTTTTATAGCAGTGATGGAAGGTTTAAGGGGATTTGTTATTGGTTTTGATGTGTCAAACATGTCTTTTAGGTGAAATCTTGCTAGAGGAACCCCATACGATGGGTACCTGCCTAACCAGTAAAGCCCTGCATCACCAGGGCGGGGATTCTCAATGTTTAAGACAAGTCTTTCTCCGTCATCGCTGCACCCTGACTTCCAGATGGACATACGCTTAATGAGAGGCTTCCCCATGTTATCTTTCCTATTTATGGCGCTCTGTGGTTGATACCCACAGCCTGGGCCGGTACTCCATCCCACTGATCCCCAATGGTCACAGTTCTGTCCCCAAAAATCATCCGTTATACATATGTATATCTGTTCCGGGCTAGGCGTCATGCAAGCCCACTTTGCCCAACTTGGTTCACGCCTGTTACAATATCTGGGTATTATACTACAAAAATCAAAGCTAAACGCAGCCACGTGTGCGTTGGATGAATTGTACCAAAATGTGGTGGTGCCATTCATTTTAGTGATGGCCACCTGTTGAGTACCTGTGTTTTGGTGATAGTCACCTGCTGAGCTTCTATCAAACTCATTAGAAAAAGGCTATACAACACAATCATTGTGGTGCAGGCTGAGGCTTGTATTCAGGTGATGGGGCTTTCTTGCAGTGGGAGGCGTGTATTCAGGTGCTTTTCCCTTCTAGCTGGACTGATGCAGCTGTGGTCAACAGCACCTGGAATGGTCCTTCGAAACGGGGATCAAGTGAATTTTTCCTCGTGAATTTCTTCACTAACACCCAGTCTCCTGGCTGAAGATTGTGGGTTCCCGACTCTGTCTCTGGATCTGGAATGGAGGAAAACACTCGAGAATGGATATTAGTTAATTCTCTAGACAAACTTGTGACATAGCTAGTTAACACATCAGATTGTAACTGCAACTTCTGAGGGAAGTAACAGCCAAGTCTGGGGGCTGAACCAAACAAAATTTTGTAAGGGGACAGGGCATGTTTCCCCCGGGGGGAGTATCTGACACTGAACAGGGCTATGGGCAAACTGTCTGGACAACCCATGTTAGTCTCTTGGGCCATCTTTAACATACTATTTTTTTAGAGTCCCATTCATCCTTTCTACCTTCCCGCTGCTTTGAGAGTGGTATGGGGTATGTAGAGCTAACTGAAAGCCCAGTGCTGCCCAAATCTCTTTTGTAAGGGTTGCTGTGAAGGCTGGGCCCTGATCGCTCTCTATCAACTCTGGGACCTCAAATCTACATACTACCTCAATCAGTAGTTTCTTAGCCATGGTCTTGGCTGTCATGTTTGTAACGGTGTAGGCTTCCAGCCAGCTGGAGAACATGTCCACCACCACTAAGGCATATTCATATCAACCACTTTTCGGCATCTGTATATGATCAATCTGTATCCTCTGGAACTGATAGAGGGGTTTCGCCAAATGCTTCTGCGGTATCTTTTCTGTCCTCCCCAGATTGCATTTTGCACATACTGCACACTGCTGTATACATATATTTTGGTAAACAAGTTTTCCCTTTCATCAAATATAGATCTCCATCGTATTCTGCTCCTTTATTGACCCATTCCAACTGTTCTTCTGTGTAAGCAGCCCCTTGTATAGAGGCTAGGTATTGCTTGTCGGATGGCACATGCACTGCCAAAGGCATCTGTGCCGAGGATTCACTCTCGTCTCCGGCCACTTCGGCCGTTTTTCATTGGTTATTTGCTGCTTGTTTGGCAGCTATATCCACCAAGTGGTTCCCTCTGGCTTCTTGAGAATTCAGTTTGCCATGTGCTTTAACCTTAAAGACAGCCACTTGGTCAGGCAGGAGTAGTGCATCCATTAAATCCTTAATGGCTGGAGTTTTGTCCAGCAGTGCTTGGGCAGCAAAGACTGCTCATAAACAGGAAGGGCCATCCCTAGCCACAGAGTCCAAGTGGCAAGAATAGTACCCAATGGGTCTAGTCCGTCCTCCATGTGCTTGAGCTAGGACTCCTTTGGCGTGGCCTTTCTTTTCCGACACAAACAGTTTAAAGGGTTTCCCATAATCTGGGAGGCCCAGAGCGGGGTGGTGGATATTACTTGCTTCAGCAGAATAAAGTTATCCAGGGCCTCACTTGACAGAGTAAATGGCACAGACTTGAGAGCATCATAGAGTGGTTGCATGAGGATCGGTGCGTCAGGGATCCACGCCCTGCAGTAAGATATGAGTCAAAGAAAGGCATGCAGTTGTTTAGCTGCTTTTGGTTGGGGAATATCCTGGATTGCAGCCACTCTGTCCAATGTGATATCTCTTGTGCCCTTGGAAATGCAGTGACTCAAAAAGGGGGCTGTCTTGAAACACCACTGCAATTTGTCTTTGGAGGCCTTACAGCCTTGTTCCGCAAGGTAGCATAGCAGACTTTCTGAATTTTCTTCTGCAGCGGGTTGGTCATCTGCACAAAGGAGAATATCGTCCACATATATGAGGAGAGTCACTGCAGGGTGTTCTTTCTACCATGTATCAAGTATGGAGGCTATGGCTTTGGCAAACTGACTCTGAGAATTTTGCACCCCTTGTGGCATAACTGTCCAGGTGTACTGCTGCCCTTCATGGGAGAAAGCGAAGAGGTACCAGCAGGAATGATGCAGGGGAACACTGTAAAAGGTGTTTGCCAGGTCCACTACAGTGAAGTACTCAGCCGTTGGAGGAACACCTGATAATAAGGTGTGTGGATTTGGCACAATTGGGGTGTCCAACACTGTGGCTTCGTTAACTGCTCGCAGATCCTGCACCATCCTGTACTTGTGAGGTTCTCCCTTAGGTGTTTTCTTCTTGACAGGAAAAAGAGGTGTATTACACGGTGAGGTACAAGGGATCAAGGCCCCATTCTGGACCAAAACAGTTACATGTTTTGAGATAGCTGCAGATTGTGCCAACTTAAGTGGGTATTGTGGTTTCCGGGGCAATGATGCACCCTCTTTGAGCTTGACTGAAACTGGTGGCACTTTTATGTGACCGATGTCTTCCGGTCCCGTGGACCATAGGCATGCAGGGATTCTGTCAAGTACTTCCTGCAGTATTGAACTTGGAGTTGTCGCTTCATGAAGTGTCATCATGAGAGGTAGAGAACACAAGGCAGATGAGTCATCTAAGGATAGGGGAGTATGTAACTTCACACCCCCTTCAGGCATGGAAATGATTGAGGCCTGTAGTTTGGACAGCACATCAGCTCCTAGCAGATTCAAGGGACATGTAGAAGATACCATAAATCTGGCAAGCAAATCAGGAAATGTCCCCACTTGAAGTGGCTCAGTAAGTGGACTGGAGCGGGGCACCCCATCCACCCCCACACAGGAAACATCAATAGTGGAAAGGAAAGAATTAACAGGCAGGTCCTCGGCCCTCAACACGCTTCTGGCTGCACCCGTGTCCACGAGAAAGGTGGTAGGTAACGTGACCTTTGCAAGGGGTCCCCCAGCTCCATTTGAGGACACTGCCATAAGGGGTGACACGGCTTTGCCTATTTCCTAGCGAGAGTTGGGGCGTGGTGGTGGTGGTTGATGTCCGCGTTGCCCTTCATGGGGGTCCCTGTCTTGTCTGGGACGTCTTGGGATTCTGCACTCCCTTCTATAGTGCCCTCGCCTCCCACAGTTGTAACAGGTGATCCTTTCCCTGATATTGGGCAGTGGTGGTGGATGAGTGTAGGCGGGATCTTCGTCATGGGCTACCATGAGGGACGTTGGTTTTTTCCCTTTTTGGTTTTCTATACCTCTGGCCTCCAACAGTAAATCGGACATCTTCATAGAGCGGTATTCAGGGCGGGCCACCATCAGGCCTTTTCTGATATCTTCTCTGAGCCCTGAAACAAAAGCAGTTGATAACATGTGTGTGTGTGTGTGCCTTTTCATAGTGAGAGAAGCCCAGATCATCAAAGGCCTGTATGAGTCTGGCATGATATTTCTCCACAGACTCCCCTTTATCTTGGGTAATATCTTGGATTGTGGTAATCTGATCCACCAATTTCTCCTTTGCCCAGTCATGGAGTTGGGCACAGAACACCACACCTGAGGTATAGGAAGTGGCACTTGTCAGGCAGGCATCACTGAAGGCCGCCTGCATGATCGGCCAAAAGACATGTCCTGCTTTAATTTGGCATAGGCTGATCAAGTCTCTCCAGGCAGCTGAGTAAGTTTCTTGTATCTGCACTATCCTGCGGTAGAAGGGCATTGGCTGTTTCTCTGGGTCAGGCAGACTTGTCACTAAGGTCGCCACTTGTGATGTGGTAAAAGCGACATACGTAACCGAGACTGGTGTTAGGACGGGGCTGACGAGGAGCACTGTTCCTTACGGTTGCCAACATATGCTTGAAACTCCCTCAGAACTGTGTGTCTGGAGTCGGATTGGGGGTTAAATCAGCGGGTGGCCTTGCTGCCTGCTGTTGGTCTTCTCGGACACTTCTCCATCATTAGATGAACAGGCGCTTCCGTATTGGGGAAGACGGGAGTGTGGTAGGAACCATCCTGGTTTAAAACAGGGAGACTCAGACACATTATGAACTTTGTGATACACATACATAATACAATCGCCATCTTTCTTGATTTCCTCTATCCAACCTTCTTTATGCAATGCCTTAGCAGTTCTGTACCAAGCCTCTGCCACATCCAGCAAGCCTTTATCACACAGAATTCCTCTCTGTTCCTTTATCAGAGTACGCCATTCCTCCGGCTGCATGGTCTTTCAATTCACATACTTTTGCTACTTTGGACAACTTTTTAACCGCTTCATTACCTTCTCTCCGTTTCACAATCTCACATGCTAGCATTCCCTTCTTGGCTTGGTTATCTTCTGACCCATGTTCCCCTCCTCTCTCTGGGCCTCCCAACTCGTATCCAAGCCCTCTCACTCTGTTCTGTCCTTCCTCTGCAGTCTCAGCTGATGGCTTCAGGGGGGAGTACGGGTAACTAATGGGTTGATTTCCCTCCTCTACTGCTTTCTGTTCTATCTCCTCGAGGGCCTGCCCAAACCCCCGTTTCACCAGATAATGTAGGTTTAATCTCAGAACATACACGTCACGGATGGTGGGGAGCAGCAGCTTGTGGCCCAACTGATCCTTGGAGTAGCCGCCTTTCCTCACTTTCACCAGCCCCCAACCCCTCTTGTGTATGGCAAACAGTAATCCACAAATACACTCAGAACAGAACATTACCCCTACCGCCCCCTTGCACTGTCTCAGCAGCTGAGCTAACCCTCAGGAGTCTCTCACACCATCAACCCCGAGTCCATAGACGCTTGTTGCAAGGTTCCGTCTTCTCAGTGGCCAACAGCTCACCTGAGTCAGGACACTCAATTGCAACTATACTTTCAGTCTGCTGAGTCGCAATCCTTCAGGACGACAGACACTGAACAAATAATACACAGTCAGCAGAGGTCCAAGGCTGGCTTCCCTCTGGCGCTGGCTCCCTGACTCACCGACTGGCCCTGTCTGGTTCCCCCGGACGTGTTGGGACTCTCATACCATCCGTGTAAATGAGAATGGTGACATGCTGAACAAAGACAGGTCAGACCGGCGGACAGAACGACCGAGGGTCTCCAGCAGTTCTCCGTCCATTAGAAATAAAGAACGGACCCCGACAAATTGTTTGAACGGTGACCTAGAGACGACTGACACATAATAAACAAGTCACAGACAGCAGGACTTCCTAACGCTGAGTCGTCTGACTTTCATATCAACGTTAACTCACAGGACTGAGTCCACTCGACAACCG
>BLSH010345930.1:1872715-1886500 GCA_018402905.1 Glandirana rugosa | reverse complement strand
TTATCAACTTTGTGGTACACATACATTATACAATCGCCATCTTTCTTGATTTCCTCTATCCAACCTTCTTTATGCAATGCCTTAGCAGTTCTGTACCAAGCCTCTGCCACATCCAGCAAGCCTTTATCACACAGAATTCCTCTGTTCCTTTATCAGCGTACGCCACTCCTCCGGCTGCAGTCTGGCAGCACAGTCTTTCAATTCACAAACTTTAGCTACTTTGGACAACTTTTTAACCGCTTCATTACCTTCTCTCCGTTTCACAATCTCACATGCTAGCATTCCCTTCTCTGGCTTGGTTATCTTCTGACCCATGTTCCCCTCCTCTCTCTCTGCCTCCCAACTCGTATCCTTGCTCTCTCACTTTATTCTGTTCCTCCGCCGCAGTCTCGCCTGACGGCTTCAGGGGGGATTACAGGCAACTAACGGGTTGATATCCCTCCTCCGCTGCTTTCTGTTCTATCTCCTCGAGGGTCTTCCCAAACCCCCGTTTCACCGGACAATGTACGTTTAATCTCAGAACATACACATCAGGGGTGGTGGGGAGCAGCAGCTTTTGGCCCAACTGATCCTTCTAGTAGCCGCCTTCCCTCACTTTCACCAGTCCCTCCCCAACCCCTCTCGTGTATGCCAAACGGTAATCCACAAATACACTCAGAACAGGACATTACCCCTGCCGCACCTTGAACTGCGAAGCCTCAGCGGCTGAGCGAACCCTCAGAGGTCTCAACCCACGAGTCACCATCCGTAGACGCTTGTTGCAAGGTTCCGTCTTCTCAGGGGCCAATAGCTCACCTGAGTCAGGACACTCAATTGCAACTATACTTCCAGTCTGCCGAGTCGCAGCCTCAGCAGCTGGGCTAACCCTCAGGGGTCTCAACCTCGAGTCACCGTCCGTAGACGCCTGTTGCAAGTTTCCGTCTTCTCAGGAGCCAACAGCTCACCTGAGTCAGGACACTCAATTGCAACTATACTTTCAGTCTGCTGAGTCGCAATCCTTCAGGACGACAGACACTGAACAAATAATACACAGTCAGCAGAGATCCAGTGGCAAGTTTGTTAAACAGCCCCAGGCAAGAAATAAAGATTACCTGCCTCTTGACGACCTCTGGGAGCCAGCAAGACAGGCGGCCAGACTGGACAGAAACAAGTCGTACAGTGGTAAGAGTAAATGTGCCTACCATACTCTCAGGGTTGTGCAGGCCCCCTTGGTCTGTCCCGGTCAGCCACTCAGTCCCTCGGTCGCGGTCTCCCTTCGGTCGGAACCTGGGGCCCCACGTTCGGGTGCTAGCTGTAATGGATCAGAACCGCAATCGGGTTCAGGTTGGATGTCTGCTGCTGCTCCTAATTATGAAGTGTAGATGCGTGCACGCAGGGAGAAAGAGAGTAATCACACTGACGTCTGCTCAGTTTAATCACTTCCTTATCTCTGTTTATTGCAGGACATTGCCCAACCTTTATACACAAAGAACAATAGAGTATACATCACTACTATGCAAATGTAGTCACAATCTGAAAGGCACATCTTGATTGGCTGGAGTGCAGATAGAATGCAGAAGCTTGATGTTTGAAGCTTGGTTGTCACTTGTTCTCTCTTTACTTCCTCATACCTCCAGTCTCTTCGGGGGAGTAGTCCCCATGATGCGGGCGCCATCTTAATTCTGAAGCAAAGCTAAGCTGTTTACGATATAACAAGTAAGGAGTTGCATAGAAACATGTATACACATAAGAAAATAGGTATTTTCTGATTATTATTATGTTCACTATATTCCTTCACAGGACGAGCGCCTGAGGTCTCCGGACAATCAGATTCGGCTGAGTCAGGGAACCAGGGATTCCCTGGTCTGGTGGCTTCGCTCTCCGGTTCTTCGGCAGGGCAAATTTTTTCTCCCCTTGTATTAGACAGTGGTCACCACCAATGCCAATCTGAGCGGGCGGGGAGGTGTCCTGGGACTGAGCTCTGCTGGAGGAATCCAGACTACTGATCAATATCCTGGAACTTAGAGCGATCAGACTATGTCTGGATCATGGACGGATCGACTTCGGGGGCTATCGATATGGATCCAGTCAGACGATGCAACAGCAGTGGCCTATGTCAGTCACCAGGGCAGACCACATAGGGGGTCATTTACTATAGCACTGCCGCAAAATAGTGGCAAAATTACCGCAATTCGCTGTAAATAGCGCTAAAACGGTATTCACAATAGCGCTGGTGGTAAATAACAGCCAAACTTGAATTCACTATTGCTCCCAGGTCACAGATAACGGCCAACTCCTTACTCCAGTCCAGACCTGGAGTAGTGCAAATAGAAATAATGTTTGGAGCATGATCTGATCCCCTAAATTGTACTAAAATATGCAGTATATTGTTTAAAGATGATCTACTTTTAAACTGTGTGAAAAAGTGATTTCTACACTGAAATATCTTAAAAAGTCTGATAAGAGATAAATTCCCAGTCTCCTTACTCCTAGGCACAGAGCACAGCTGAGCACAACTGAGCATGCTCAGACACAAATCAACTCTCAAAATAACTCTCATGGAGTAATTCCTTGAGTAGTTAGTAAATACCAAAATGAGTTATTTTACACACATTTTTTGGGAGTGAAGATGAGATATTTTGCCAAATGCAAATTTCAGCCATTCATTCTAATGGTACAGTTGTTACTTTATCAAATAAATCCATTTCATGATGAGATGAAATGTATCTTTCTCTCAAAGAAATTGTCCTGGCAGCAATGTTGCAATTTTGATAACCTATTTTGTTTTTAAGAATGCTAGAATGTGAAATCTCTTCATGTTTTGTAAATATTTTTTTTCTCTGTCACTTTCACTAGCTGCTGTCCATGTCACAAGAATATTTAGCCAGAATCACACAGGTGTCTTTACAAACCACAGACAATACCATTGCTTATGGAAATTTAAAATTAGTGCCATTTTTTTATTTTTTATTCTTTCCAAATGATCCTAATTTGAGCCCCAAAAATGTGATATGTGTACCAACATCAGAAATAAAAATGTCATTACCAAAAATCTGAGGATAAAATTACTATTTTACGCTCACGCAGCAAGAACCACCAAAAATCACAGATTACATTTAGAAGATTAACTCCTGACTAATGTAAGTCCTATATATTCTTAGATATGCAGTATCTGTGTATTTATGTGTAGGAAGACTTGTCGTGTGTAAGCCCCGTGGTTTAAAAGGTAGCAATTCTGTCTACCATTGCAGTTGTCCTGAGTTCAATTCCAAGCATGTCACTTCATGTAAAGATGTGGTTTGTCCTCTCTATGTTGTTAAAGATGACTCAGGGCCTTACCTAAATTATGCATAAATGTAGTATTTATGTGTAGGAGGGTTCCACCACCATTGCAAATCTTGCCAGATATACTAGTTATACTAGCTAGGCAATGGGGATGCCTACCTTTACATGCACATGAACTTTAATGGCATCCCAGTCTTAGTCCGTAGGGTTCAATATTGAGTTGGCCCACCCTTTGCAGATATAACAGCTTCAACTCTTCTGGGAAGGCTGTCCATAAGGTTTAGGATGTTTGTCTATGGGAGTATTTGGCCATTCTTCCAGAAGTGCATTTGTGAAGTCAGGCACTGATGTTGGATGAGAAGGGCTGGCTCACAGTTTCCGCTCTAATTCAGCCAAAAGGTGTCCTATCTGGTTGAGGTCAGGACTCTGTGCAGGCCAGTCAAGTTCCTCCACCCCAAACTCACTCATCCATGTCTTTATGGATCTTGCTTTGTGCACTAGTCCAAATCATTTGGTTGAGGAGCGATTATGGTGTGGGGTTGTTTTTCAGGGGTGGGGCTTGACCCCTTAGTTCCAGTGAAGGGAACTCTTAAGGCATCAGGAAGACATTTTGGGCAATTTCATGCTCCCAACTTTGTGGGAACAGTTTGGGATGGCCCCTTCCTGTTCCAACATGACTGTGCACCAGTGCACAAAGCAAAGGCCATAGAGACATGGATGAGGGAGGTTGGTATGAAGGAACGTGACTGGCCTGCACAGAGTCCTGACCTCAATCCAATAGAACACCTTTTGGCTGAATTAGAGCAGAGACTGCGAGCCAAGCCTTCTCATCCAACATCAGTGCCTGACCCCACAAATGCACTTCTGGAAGAATGGACAAACATTCCCATAGACACATTCCTAAACGTTATGGACAGCCTTCCCAGAAGAGTTGAAACTGTTATAGCTGCAAATGGTGGCCCAACTCTATACTGGACCCTGGGCTGCCATTATAGTTCATGTGTGTGCAAAGGCATATTTCCCAATACTTAGGACAATCTATTGTATATTACTTGTGATACTGAACATGGCTATGGACTTAGGGCTGGTTCACACCACAGTGATGGACAACACATGTCCTCACTGCTCACTAGCTAAGTGGCTAGCAAATCCACCGGGCACCCAAAAGGTTGCTAGTTCAGGTCCCGGATATGCTAATGCTTGTGTTGGAGTTTATAATAAACCCCTGGTTGGGTTTCTCACCACAATCCAAAGACAGGCTGGCATTTTATTTGTCTCTTGTCCAAATAGTCTGTAATGTAAGCAAGTTATTTTGTGACTTTAAATTAGAAGCTCATTGCAGCCAGGGACTTGGACATTTCAAATGGTAGGGTTTACAATGCACAGGTACATCTGGTTAGAAAACTGTTGCTTGGATCAGCGTTTCTCAACTTCAGTACTCAAGGCATCCCAACAGGTCATGCTTTCAGGATTTCCCTCAGATGAAACAGCTGTGGTAATTACGAAGGCAGTGAAACTGATCAAATCACTTGTGCAAAATAATAGCCTGAAAACAATCAAAAGTGGCTTGATTTTACCATGCTGTCTGGTTGGGGTATGTATTGTTTGTCTTACCATGCATTCTTCTAGGAGAAAATAATTATCTTTCTGTAATTTTACAGCTAATAATGTCATGTGGGTGTTTAGTCATTTTATGAGATGTGTGAGCGGTTATGCACGGTGAAACTAAAACTGTGTCCGCTGTAAGGTTTAGTCAAATTTTAAATTGTAAGCTTCTAAGAGCAGGACCCTTCAAACCCAATTGCTAACTGTTTTGCTAAATGTGTATATACTGTAAATATTTTAATGCCAGTAAATATGTACATACTTGTGTTGCTGTTGGCAAAATAAAATGAAATTGATTTTGCTTGTTGTTGATCTCTTTTGTAACTTACTTTTTTTTTTTGCAAATATAAGCTTTATTAACACCCGGTGGGGGGTGGAAACCGATGCATTACAACCATATACTAAAACAGTAACAGAGTAATCCTGCGACCAAGGTATACATCTGGCAAAAAACATACATCTGATACAATCATCTATAACCTCTGGTAATAACATCCAATGTGAGCCACTTGGGAATGATTCAGTTGGTGAATCTGTACATCTACGGTAATGTACCTCTGGTCCCCATATATACGGGCCATACAAGCAATCGGGTGAATCCCACCCGGTACCTTTTTAGGAAAAGAAAAAGAGAAAACGAAACCGAAAAAGAAAAAGGGGGGGGGACTGAGACCTGAACGGGGAAAGCAGAACAAATAAAACTTACAGAAATAGGGGGAGATCAGTGTAGAGAGAGTGGGGTGGGGAGGGGAGGGAAGGGGGGTAGAAGGAGAGAGGAAAGAAGGGAGAAACAGGGAGAGGGTGGGCGAGGTGACGATGGTGCCCAATGGTGTAGCCAGTCAGCTTTCAGAGTTAGTACTGGTTGTGGGCCTCAAGGAGGAGGGTTACTAAATAGAGATTTGCCTTCCTCAGATAAAATAAACATATTCCACATCCCCCATGTCTTAGTGTATTGTTCATGCTTGTTCTGGGAGGTGAGGATCAAGTCCTCCATCCTGTTAATCTGTTCTACTTTACGGAGCCAACAGTGTATGGGTGGTGGGTCTCGTTTCTTCCAGTACAATGAGATACAAGATTTGGCCGCATTTAGCAGGTGCCTTAGTACGGATTTACTGTAACGTTTGGGAGAGATCTTGGAAACGTGGAGGAAGAAAAAAGCAGGGTCCTTCGGAATTGGATGTTCCGTGAATTTGTGGGCGATATTATGTACAGTTGACCAATAGGTTGTTAATTGGGGACATAACCAAAACATATGTAATATGTTTCCTCTATGTTCCCGACAACGTCAGCACTGGTCTGATGTCGTGGGGAAGCAGGTATGTAGTCTGGCAGGTGTGTAATACCACCTGGTAAATAATTTAAAATTTGCTTCTTGGATTTTAGTGCATACAGACGATTTAAGGGTAAAGCGTATTATGTTCTGCACTTAATCATCATGAAGGTGCAGCCAAGGTCTGCCTCCCATCTGGTAAGGCATGGTAAGCGTGGTTGCTCTTCTGGGGTGTTCAGTAAAGTGTAAGACTTGGACAGGACTTGTGGTAAGTTGCCTGAATCTGAGCAGTAACTTACTTTTTTAAATTAGTTTTGGGGAAGTGGATTACCTTCCTTAGGGCCGGTTCACACTGCTGCGGTGTTCGAGATCGAATGTGATTCACACCGCAGTGCAAATCACATGCGATCTGTGCTATGCAAATTCAGCCATACAGATAGTATGGCTGAATTTGCATCGCATCCTGACCAAACTCGCACAGGACCCTATTTTTTTTTACGCAGCAGATTCAGATCACATGGGTGTTCACATCCATGCAATCCGATTCCTGTCCGAATTTACAGTGCGATCTGCAAACTGATTTGGGGGTGTCATTAGCTTTCTATTGACACACCCAGTAGTTTGCATATGGCAGTGTGAACTGTCTAAGTCGGGTGGATGCGATGCGGGAACCCGCAGTGGATTTGCAGGGTTCCTGCATCAGAATAGTGTGAACCAGCACTGATAAGTCATCTTCTCAGTTATATTTGCATAGTCCTTACAGATATACATCAGCAGGAAGTGTAATGTGGCTGGAAACAGGAAGTGCTATGTGCACATGGGCTGCAAGCAATTGGGTGGTGACGCCAAATAAATCAATGAACCCCACCCACACCACATATAGCTCCCACATCCTCCCCTACATTGATCAAAAATGTAATTTCAACTTGCTTTCAACTATAATGTATTGTCCCTCCAATCCATACCAAGCCCTTTGGCTCAGGGATGGATATTAAGGGGAAGCCCACTCCAAATTTTATTCCAAAACGGCGGGGGATCCCCCCAAACTCCAGACCATTTCTGAGCATGCAGCCTGGAGGTCAGGATGGGGGACAAGTGAGGGCCTGCCCCCCTCCTGGACCAAGCCAGGCCACATGCCTTTAACATGAGGGAGTGTGTGCTTTGGGGGGGGGGGGGGGCTCTGCGCCCCCCCCCACCCCAAAGCATTTTGTACCTATGTTGATGGGGACAAGGGCCTCTTCCCGACAACCATGGTTGTTGGGGTCTGCAGTTGGGGGGCTGATCGAAATGTGGAAGCCCCTATTAACAAGGGGGCCACCAGATCCTGCCCCCCCCCCCATGTGAATGAGTATTGGGTACATCATACACATTCACCTAAAAAGTGTAAAAATGTATTTAAAAATGGAGACATTTTTTGTCCAATCTTTTATGTTAAAAAAAGTGTCTCGCGTGGTCTGGACATGGCCGTGTGAAGACACAGTTTCAGAGAGCTCCTGCCGGACCCCTGCTTCCCTCAGCTAATATTGCCATATATTTGCAAATTATGCTTTCAGCAAAGAAGCGCAAAACTCAAGCACAAAAGAAAAATATCAAGACGGCAAGAACAAGCGGAGAACTGCTCCAATATTTCACTGGCACCTCGGAAGCTTCTCCTTCAGTCAAGATGGCGGTGACACGCGACTCCGGATCAGAGATGCCGGAGATAGATAATCCGCCGACATCCCCGTCTCCTTCTCTCATCTCGGAACCTGGCTCAGACATCCCGGCACTGTTCCGGACAGAAGAGCCGACCTCCTCGCATCAGCCGCTGACACTTCGAGCGGATGCAGAACTCCGGACCCTGCTGGCAGCGCTGCCCACTAAGGCTGACATTGCAGCACTATTCACCTGAATGGAAGAGCACCACAAAAAAAGAGATCCACGGGGTCAGACAAGAGGTATCTGCCCTGAATGACAGGCTGACTGCCGGAGAAACCACAGTCACAACTCTAGAACAAAGATTGGGGGTAGTGGAGACCAGAATGGAGGCACAGGAGGAGGAGGTGGCAGCGTTACAACTGCAAATGGGAGAAATGGAGGACTGGAGCCGTCGGAACAACCTGCGGCTCTGGGGACTCCCTGAAGCGACCACAACTGAAAACCTGAATGACACTACAGCTGAAATCTTCCGCATTGTAGTAGGTGAGGATGCCCCACAGCGGATGGAACTAGATCGCATACATCATGCCCTGGGACCCCGCTCCAGTGACCCCAACAGACCCAGAGACATGGTGTGCAGAGTCCACCATTATACACACAAGGAGCTGATATTACGGAAAGCCTGGGAATCTGGGGCGGTAGAGTTCGATGGTGCACAAATTAAAATACTTCCAGACATATCAAGGGCTACACTACAGCGCAGAGCTATGTTACGCCCACTGTTGGAATTAACCCGCAACTTGGAATGCACATATCGCTGGGGATACCCCCTCTCAGTAACATTCCGTAAGAACCAAAGGTTTTTTACTCTCAGGAAACCGGGAGACCTGCCAGCCCTTTTCCAGTTTTTGGATACAACCCCCATAACGATAGTGAACTGGCTGGCGCTGCTACCAAGACAACCAAGCCGAGAGAGACCTCGAGATTACAACAGAAGCTCTCCCCCCCAGACCACAGGGACCCTGCCGACAGCCCAGGGGATCCTCTCCCGGAAGCGCACGAGAGATGTGACCTTCACGGAGCGACATGCTCAGAGAGGCTTCTAATGGGACACTCCTGGAACTCTTGGGGTGAGTTATAAGTTGATTTTCATACAGTTGACTGTTATAATTGTTATGACTTATATTCAATCCTTTACACAACCATACCAAATGCAATCACCAGTGAAGATTACAGTATAACGAACTGAGTATGGAATATGAAAAACTTCACTGGGGATGCTGAGGAACAGGATCACTTCAGCTTATTACATCCCAGGGGATATGAGGACATGGAACGAGGGATCCTCCTGGGCTCCCTTAGACATGAGACTTTCGAACAGAGAGGATTACTGTTACAGATCCACCCCATTATGGATATGTGACCGCTCATTGGAGAGCCAAGGGGGGCCCCATACCTCTGAGGATAACTTGGATTTTTGGGCGGAGACAAAGAGGTTTCACTAAACCCGGACATATGAGAACTTATACCCCTGGAGTGAAGTAGAGATACGAAACATATGGTAACCAAGACTGCTGAAGAGGCAGCCCTTCAGACTTTACGGGACAGAGACGTCCGGGGTGGGGTCTCCACTCCCCTTGGGGGGGGGCAGCTCCTTGGATGCCTACAGAAGCAGCCACCTGTTTAGAGTTGGCAATTAAGATGGCAGATATGCTAGTGGGAAGAGTTTTATCATAAGACTGCCATTGCATATAATGTTTAGTTAGGATGTTATATTGTATGGCTTGAATTTACGTTCTTGTTCTTATTAACGCTTTTCAGCAAAGCTGGGGGGGGGGGTGGGATGCTCTCTCGCAGGGCCTAACGGCACCAGCGGCAATCTATTGCCTTTGCCTATAAAGAACACTATTTCTCTTTTGCTTACCGGTCTTTCGGTTCTCTTTTCTTGTCTGTCTCTTGTACTTCTAGTCTCCTCACCCTTTACCTTTACTACTATACCTTTCTAGTCCTTTTTTTTGTTTCTACCGTTGACGGGGGGGGGGGGGGAGATGGACGCCGTCACCCTTTTGTCCCTAAATGCTAAAGGGTTAAACATTCCTGAAAAAAGATGGATTCTTTTGTCAGATCTCAAGCGAGCGCACATTGATATAGCGTATATCCAGGAAACACATTTTAGGGACGACCGACTGCCTATTCTTAAAAACAGATTCTACCCTCAATCCTACCATGCCACGAACGTGGCTGCTAAATCCAAGGGCGTGTGGATCTTGCTGTCCAATAAGATTACGTGGAAACTGAAAGACATTCTTAGAGACCCTAGTGGAAGATATCTGTTTCTCAAAGGACAGATAGGTGAGGAGACAGTTACCCTGGGGACGATATATATGCACCAAATTCACAACAAGAAGCATTTCTCACGAGAACACTTGAAACTCTTCTGGATTTTACAGAAGGACAGCTTATATTAGGGGGGGAATTTAATGTACCATTAATTCCTTCAGTGGATACTTCCTCAGGCCGTTCCTCCGTTCTCCCAGGAACAAGGAAAAGAATAGCGCAGACACTACATAGAGCTCAACTAGTGGACATATGGAGACTACAGCACTCCAATGAACGTGATTATACGTTCTACTCTACAAAACATATACCCAAATCGATTATTTTCTAATACCCCATAGACAACATCAGGCGGTGAGAAGCACCTCCATAGGAAATATCACATGGTCCGATCACTCCCCGATCACCTTGACTTACTCTCTATCTGACATATCCTTGACGAAGACTAGGTCTTGGAGACTTAACGAGAGCCTTTTACAGATTCCTGAGGTGATGGAAGACGTCACTAAGGAATTAACTAATTACTTTAACACAAATGAATAAGGAGACTGTGACCCGGGGATTCTGTGGGAAGCGCACAAAACAGTGGTAAGAGGAATCCTCATTAAACACGGGTCTCGTATTAAAAAAGAAAGAAACAAATAGCTAGATACCCTCCTAACGAAAATACATAATGCCGAATCGAGACATAAACACGCCCCTAACTCGGTATCAGACACTGAACTCCACACGCTGCGTAAACAGATTGCAGATCTACTCCACTATAAAGCCAAGGCAAACCTACAAATATGCCGTAGAATTGGGTATGAGTCCAGTGACAAATGTGGGAAACTATTAGCAAAACTGGTGAGAGAACAACGCCTGTCTAGTTATATCCCCAAGATCACTACTCGCCGGGGACAGAAGATAGGGATCCCAAAACAAATATTTCAAGAATTTAAGAATTATTATACTACACTTTATAATTTGCCTGATCAAACACCACCACCAAATGAGATTGAAGACTATATTGAGAACTCTCTTATGCCCACAATCCCGGAAGAGGCAAGAGCGGAGTTGAACTCTCCTATTACAATGACAGAATTACAACAAGCGATGGGTTCTACAAAACCTGGGAAAGCCCCGGGACCAGATGGTCTCTCCCTAGCCTATTATCAAGTATTTTTACCTTGTCTGAGCTCTTACATGCTGAGACTATATGATTCAATTGGCACAGGTAAACACTTCCCGAGGGATACGTTGAGAGTGCATGTGTCGGTGATTCCCAAGGAAGGGAAGGACCCTACATTGTGTAACAGCTACAGAGCAATCTCGCTACTTAACGTAGATTTGAAACTCTTTACTAAAATCCTTGCTACTAGGCTGGCACGACATATACAGTCTCTGGTCCACTTAGATCAAGTGGGATTTATCCCCACAAGGGAGGCACGGGACAATACAACTAAAGTGATTAACCTCATCCACATGGCCTCTTCAGCTCACACTCCATGCATCCTTCCTAATACAGACGCCGAAAAAGCGTTTGATCGAGGGAATTGGAGGTTCATGTTTGCGGTGCTTCAACACGTGGGGGTCAAAGAGACTATGCTGAATTGGATATCTGGAGTGTATTCCAACCCGACTGCACAGGTAAAGGCCAATGGGATTCTTTCAGATACATTCTCTATTAAAAATGGGACATGGCAGGGATGCCCCCTGTCGCCCCTCCTATTTGCGCTATCATTGGAACCCTTTTTATGTAAAGTCAGACAGAACACGGACATTACGGGTGTGACGATGGGTTCCACCCAGCATAAAATATCGGCATATGCGGATGATTTATGCTTCACCCTTACCAATCCGGTTATATCACTCCCCAACCTTATGAGAGAATTCGAGCTATACGGATCCCTCGCAAATTTGAAAATCAATCTATCAAAATCAGAGATCATGGGAGTGGCGATACCCCCGAGACTTCTCTCCGCTCTTAAAGCCTCATATAACTTCCGCTGGACCCCAACAGCCCTAACATATTTAGGTACTCAAATACCCCCTGACGTAGCACGTATATATGAACTGAACTTCTCACCATTATTACATAAAACTCATTCCCTATTGATACAGTGGCAAAAAGGGTTACACTCCTGGTCTGGCAGATGCAATTTATTGAAAATGTGCATTCTCCCCAAATTCCTGTATCTGTTTCAAACCCTCCCAATTAAGATACCTACGGAATGCTTTAAACGAATACAATCATTGTTTATTCGTTTTATCTGGAATCATAAAAAACCCAGGCTACCCCACTCCCTTTTATCCCTACCAAAACATCTTGGGGGTTTAGCAGTTCCAGACGTAAGAAAATATTATCAAGCGACACACCTGGGGAGATACGTAGATTGGTGTCAAAACACGGACAATAAAATATGGGTTCAACTAGAACAACACCAAAGTTCAGTACCCCTTAAAAGTACGCTTTGGTGCCACAGCAGTCTGCCACCAGAAATAAGGATGCACCCACTCATAGGCACTACTCTCTCGATCGGGGCACAGATCATGAAACAGTGGTCTCTTACGACAGTGGACTCCCCACTGTTCCCCGTACTAGGAAACCCCGAATTTACACCGGGGATCGGAAATAGGGAATATAATAATTTAAAGGATAGGGAGATGTTACAAGCCCAGAACTTTGTCCAAAGGGACAAATGGCCCACCATTGCGGACTTAATTGACAACGATGGTCCATACCGTCTCACGTTCTGGCCAGCGCTTCGATTACATCATTTTCTTCATTCCCTCGTTAATCCTAAGGGATATTGCAGAGACTTGACGACATTTGAGACCTACTGCTCAGACCCCAACCCCATAACTAAAACGCTCTCTAAAATGTACGGGTTACTAAATTCCCCGGGCGAAGGGCCACATCTGCCATGGGTACTTAAATGGGAAAAAGACTTTAACTGCTCCTTCACAGAAGTGCAAATACAAAACATCATACGCTTCTCTCTAAAGTACGCTTCTCTCTAAAGTCGTCGATTTGTACTAAAATACAAGAAATTAATTTTAAATTATTCACTAGATGGTATCTTACTCCCATGAAACTCCATAAATGCTATCCCACTACATCTGAAATGTGCTGGCGCTGTCGGGAGCACGAGGGAACACTGTTGCACATATTCTGGTCCTGTCCCAAGCTCACACCATTTTGGACCTCAGTTCGCACAGTAGTGCAAAGATTTACAACATACCAGGTCCCCGATGACCCTGCCTTCTTCCTATTCCACGTGTCCACCATAGCACCCAAAAAATACAAAAAATCCATCTTACAGCATTTACTAAACGCAGCCAAAGCGTGCATTCCGTACTGTTGGATAAAAACTCATCCTCCAACTATAGCAGGCTGGATACGTAGAGTGGAAGAAATTAATAAGATGGAAGATTTAATTCTTACATCACAACTTAAAAAGGAACAATATAACAAGACTTGGAGCTTATGGAATACGTTTCTATTGTCAGACGACGGCAGGGCTCTGTTAGAGTCGGCCGACTAACCAGGAGTGCGCTCTATGAAGACATAGATCAGAAGAGGGGTTGGAGAGGACTGGTGGGGGGGGGGGGGGGGGGGGGGGGGGGGGGGGGGGGGGGGGGGGGGGGGGGGGGGGGGGGGGGGGGGGGGGGGGGGGGGGGGGGGGGGG
>BLSH010345930.1:1846925-1872705 GCA_018402905.1 Glandirana rugosa | reverse complement strand
TGGTGCCCCCCCCCCCTTTTAACCCCCCCCCCCCCCGGGGATTCTTCCTCTTATTTTCCACCTCATCTCTCTCTCTTCCCTTATCTTCTGCAACTTTTTTCCTACTGCTGACTCTCACATTCCTTTCTCCCTCTAATCTCTTTTTCTTAATTCTCTTTCTTAAGTGTTGGAAATTGGAAACTGAATAGAGGTAGGAGCATTGCAATTTCCTTCTTTCAGAGACTTCATCAGCTACTAAAAGGATAAATAATAAAGCAACCAGAAGGAACTCTGGAGGAAATCGAGTCAGAAATGTATACTGGATAAGTATGTACATTATATAATAATATTGCATACCATGTAATGTTGTGCTCCTGCCGGAGGTTGCTAATAAAATTTTATATTTGAAAAAAAAAAGTGTCTCGCGATGTACATCCATGGTCAATAGGGATGGTCCCCCGGTTTGAGTCAAAAGTATGTTCGTCTTGAACATCGGGGGTTGCCGAATCCTGAACATTATGGGGTGCTCGTGGGAAATTTGAGCGGCCCATAATGCAGTGAAATTGTGGGGGAATGCCGCCCGCTGATTGGCCAAAGCATGCACATGACCTGCGTGCTTTGGCCAATCACAGCATGCTCTGCTGTGAGAGCCGTGATTGGCCAAAGGCAGGGTGCCTTTGGCCAATCATTGCTCATCGGGTCGGAGTCCAAGTGCACACTATATAAGGCCACTTACACAGCGGCTGAATATAATGAAAACATTTGTGAAGATAGCAAAAGGTTAGGCAGTGGCATAGGAATATATATGTACAGTATGGTATATATAATATGCTGCATTCAGTGTATTTATTTATTTCAGGTACTTATATAGCGCTGTCGCTTTACATATATATTGTACATTCACATCAGTCCCTACCCTCAAGGAGCTTACAATCTATGGTCCCTAACTCACATTCCTACATATACTAGGGCCAATTTAAACAGTATCTAATTTACCTACCTGCATGTCTTTGGAGTGTGGGAGGAAACCCAGAGGAATCCCATGCAGACACAGGGAGAGCATGCAAACTCCAGGCAGGTAGTGTTGTGGTTGGAATTTGAACCAGTGACCATTTTGCTCCCAGGCAAAAGTGCTAACCAATACACCACTGTGTAGACTATATACAATGCATGCATGCATGCTCGGATAAGGGTTTGGCATAGATTTTAAGAGGAACTCCACGCCAAAATTAAACCCAAATTTTGGGTAGGGGTCCCCCACAAAGTCCATACCAGGCCCTTCAGGTCTGGTATGGATTTTAACGGGAACTCCATGACAAATTTTGGAAAACATGGCATTGGGGTTCCCCCCAAAATCCATACCAGACCCCAAAGCACCCTCCCCATGTTGAAGGCATGTGGCCTGATAAGGTTCGAAGGGGGCACGCTCACTCATCCCCACCCCTCCTTTCATGCCAGGGCTGCGTACTCGGATAAGGGTCTGGTTTGGATTTTGGGGGGCCCCAACACCATTTTTTCTAAATTTGGCATGGGGTTCCCCTTAAAATCCATACCAGACCCGAAGGGCCTGGTATGGACTGGGGGGGACCCCCAAGGCAATGCTTTTTCAATGATCTTTGTATTGCAGGAAACCAGCAATACATTCCAGCCGTGACTGATTTTAAATGTCAATTTTTCCTTTACAATGTCATTTTGCGGTGGCACTGTTCTAATCATCACAGAGATCCATACTAAGGGGACCCCCAAGCACGATATTTAACCACTTGCAGACCGCCCGCCGCAGCGTGACAGTGGCAAAGTGGTTCGTTATCGCAAACCGCCGTCACCTGACGGCGGCTGCAATAACTAGCATTGTGAGCGCGCGCGCGCCGCCGGAGGCACGCTCACATACTCACTGTGTTCCGGGGGGGCTAGGGAGAGGGTAGGGTGGACTCGATCACTGCCGGCTACCTGCGATGGCCCTCCCCCCGCAGTGAAAGAATGGAGGTCCGTGTATGTAAACACGGAACTCTGTTCTGACAGAGGGGGAAGGGCGGCGATCACAGGCTTCCTGTACAGTATATGGAAGCCGTGATCACTCCCCTCCCCCTGCCAGCCCAGCCCCCACACAGTTAGAACACGCCTAGGGAACACAGTTAACCCTTAGAGCGCCCCCTCCAGGTTAACCCCTTCACTGTCAATGGCATTTCTACAGTAATCAGTGCATTTTTATAGCACTGATCGCTGTATAAATGCCAATGGTCCCAAAAAAGTGTCTAAATGGTCCGACATGTCTGCTGCAGTATCGCAGTACCGCTAAAAATCGCAGATCGCCGCCATTACTAGTAAAAAAAACCCACAAATGAATTTTCATCATCCGTAAACGCGGCAACTTTTGCCAAACCAATCAATGAATGCCGATTGCGATTTTTTAACTCAAAAATATCAGGAAGAATATAAATCGGCCAAAACCAGTGAAATAAAATGAGTTTTATTTTTTTTAAATTGGATTTGTATTTTAGCAAAAAGGAAGAAAAACTGGTTATTTTGCGAAATTGTCGCTCTTTTTTTATTTATAGCAGCGATCAGAAATTATGCAGAGGAGATCAAATACCACCAAAAGAAAGTTCTATTTGTGGGTAAAAAAGGGCTAAATTTTCGTTTGGGTACAACGTCGCACGACCACGCAATTGTCAGTTAAAGCGACGCTGTGCCAAATCGCAAAAAGTGCTCTGGTCCTAAAGCGTGAAATCCTTCCTGGGCTGAAGTGGTTAAAGGAATATTTAGTGGGGGTTTTTTTCACTTTAACCATTATTAAAACCACTGCTCCTGAAAAAAAATCGATTTAGAAACTTTTTTTTCTATTCAGACATGTTCCCTAGGGCTAAGGCTGTTAAAATTAGAGAGCGGGGATGTAATGTTTTTTTTTATGGCAATGAACTTGCATACAAGCATTAAATGGAGGAATTCTGAAACCACAAGTTCAATCCCAGATGACATCCAGTGCTTAGAACATGTGATCTGAGAGGCATCTTCCCAGGCAAATAGAGTTCTCATGTGTGTAGATTTACTCCAGGTTTGTGAGAGTCCACTTTAATTGGGAGTTATTTTAAGGCACTGCTGGAGTAGATTTGGGAGGTATAGTAAATCAGGGCCATAGTGTGTTGGCAGCCCTGGCAATAGCCAGAATCATCTGGTGGGCAGAATGTCTCGTTCCAGCCCTCTCCAACGTACACATTCCAGGAGTGGAATATTGGCAGGCGGATGCCTCAGTCAGCTAGTGTTGGACCACAGGGTGGGCCCTTCACCGGGCCGTGTTTCATCGTATATGTCTTCGATGGGGCACTCCCGAGGTAGTTCTGTTTGCGCCCTGGCTCAACAGAATGGTACCGAGGTTTTGAGCAAGGTCACGGGATCCTCTGGTGGACACCTCAAGTGCTCTGTTGACCCCATGGGGCCGGTATCGTTTGATCTACGCCTTTCCTCCTCTCCAGCTTCTGCTGTGGCTTTTGTGCAGGATCAAGGTCGCAGAGATTCCGGTCATTCTATTGGCTCCGGATTGGTCCTGTTGGTCTGCATACGCCAACCTGGTGCGCCTGGTCGCCAATGTTCCTTGAAAACTGCCTCTCAGGGAGGATCTACTGTCCTAGGGCCGATCTTGCATCCTGCTTTACAGTCACTGGTTATGATGGGCTGGCTGTGATGAGCCAGGTGCTGAAGTTCCAACACTGCTGAAGGCTAGGGAGTCTACCTCTAGAAAAATTTACCACTGGACGTGGAGTGCGTATATATCCTGGTGTGAGTCGCTTGGCACTCGTTCTTTCTCGGTGGCTCCGATTCCGACTTCCTTCACAGGGGGTTGAGCAGAAATGGGCCTTGAGTGTTTATTGTGCAGCAAACTTAAGTGCTGTTATGATAGATAATAATAGATATAAAACAATGGGTGAATAAACCAATCTGAGAATAGCAGCAACCATTAAGTGGGTCAACTCCCAGTACAAAAATCATTAAAGTGCAAAAGCAATGGTGCGCTTATTCATACATAAAAAATGTGTTGCAAAATATGTGCTTTAATATTATTGCATGAAATGCGTAAACATTGTATGTTTGTGTATTTGTGCTCAAAACAACTGGTTCCTCTATAATCTATGAAAATCTCCTTAATTATCTTGTAAAACTATGCAAAAAAAATGTGTAAACATTTAATATAAAGTGCATATTGTGTTCAATAAACATGTTCCTCTGCAATCTGTGTGTTTATTCTTGATTGAAACGAACGAACAATAGTCCAAAAAATTAATAATATGTGAAAAATAAAAATGTAATCTCTGTGTATAACCTACACCGTTCACCTCTATGTGAAGTGGCCGCTCACCTCCAGTAATGACCCGCCAGGGTCACTAGAAGCCTTGTGTGTATGGGTCTTTGGATAGGATCATCCAGACAGCCAAGCTCATATCCAAATGAAGATTATCCAGCTGGTATGGATCTCCTTTGGCCACAGTGAATACTTGCAATGAAAAGGCCCTTTCACACAGGCTTTCCGTGTATAGGGTCCATTTTTGCTCAGCGGGGATCGATCCGCTGATCCCTGCTGAGACAACGGATGACAGATCCATCTCCGCTCATCGGAGATGGAACTGTCAGAGCCCCGCTCTCCTCTATGGAGATTGGATGAAAACGGGCCGCCTGTCCGTATTCATCCAATGCGCTCCGATCCGATTCTACAGACGGATGAAAATAGGGTTTCCATCCATCTGTATTTCACGGATGGGATCGGAAAGCGGCGGATGTCAGCGGACATGTCTCCGCTGACATCTGCCGCTCCATAGGGCTGCATGGAGCGTCCGTTCAGGTCAGCCTGAAAAACGCACAGGCGCACCAGAATGGAAAGCCCATGTGAAAGGGCCCAAAGACTTGTTTTGGGGAGGGATCAAACAGCCAGCACAGCATCCAGCAATGGTAAACTCGCTGCTCCAAATCTCCTAGATCCCCTCTGCAATAGTATAAAGACAGATCTTCAACACAGCTCTGTAACACATTCCTAGATTATTTCTCCTCAAAAATTGACAAAATAAGACACCAAATTCTTGCCACACCACATGTTTTATCCACATCACTTCCTGACCCACCTAGCTTCACTGGCTCCTCTCTCTCCAACTTCTCTGTACTTGATTTTTTATCTCTAACTAAATTGGTCTCAAATATGAAATCCTTCACCTGCATACTTGACCCTATTCCCACCCACTTATTTAAATCTTGTTTTAGTTCTCTATGCCCCATTATCCTCAATATCATAAATGATTCACTTAGCACTGGTTTTGTACCAACAATCCTCAAAACTGCTGCTATCACCCTGGTGCCAAAAAAAACCCAACATGGCTCTGGACAATTTAAACAATTTTCGCCCAATATCTAACTTACCCTTCCCTGCCAAGATCCTCGAGCAGGCTGTGACAGTTACATAATCACCTGACTTTAAATAATCTATTTGAACCCCTCCAATCTGGTTTTCGGCAGCTACACAGCACAGAAACTGCCTTGGTCAAAGTCACTAACGACCTTCTGTTAGCCTCTGATTCCGGGTCACTAACTATTCTTATTCTACTAGATCTTAGTTCTGCCTTTGATACTGTAGACCACTATGTATTACTGTCTCACCTTGAAACCATATTTGGAGTCTCAGAATTGGCTCTGAAATGGATTAAGTCATATCTCACTGATCGCTGTCACTTTGTTTCTCTTGGTGGATTCAAGTCTGAATCTGGCCCAGTCAAGTACGGTGTTCCTCAGGGCTCAATCTTGGGTCCCTTACTTTTTATCATATACATGTTTTCATTTGGCCAACTGTTTAGATCACATGGGCTCAATTATCACTTCTATGCTGATGACACTCAGATATACATCCACACTAAACCAGATTCTACTTTGGCTGCTTCTCTGCTATCTAACTGTATTAGTGATATAAAAACTTGGATGGCCCATAATTTCCTTCAATTAAACTGTGACAAGACTGAAGTCATGCTTATTGGCACCCCCAATCTATTTCGTAAGGCCAGTCCAAATAGCTTATCTATAGATGGCAGTGTACTTGAACTTCAGTCCAAATGGAAAAATCTAGGGGTGATACTTGATGCTAGTCTAACCTTTGAGCCACATGTACAAAGTGTTGTCAGAACATCTTTTTTCCACTTGAGAAACATTGCTTGGCTGACTCCCATGCTATCATACAGTGTAGCTGAAAAGCTGATCCATACATTTGTGTTCTCCCGACTTGACTACTGCAATGCTCTACTTGCTGGTGTACCTAAATCCATCATGAATCGGCTCCAATATGTTCAAAATTCTGCAGTCAGAATCCTGACTAGGTCTGGTACAAGTGATCATATTACCCCTATCCTGTGTATTTCTTGTGTTTTCCTTGTGAAGCCCTTTGAGAAGCCACTTTAACCACTTGACCACTGACCACTTAAACCCCCTTATCAACCAGACCAATTTTCAGCTTTCAGTGCTCTCACATTTTGAAAGACAATTACTCAGTCATGCAACACTGTACCCATATGAAATTTGCGTCCTTTTTTTTCACACAAATAGAGCTTTCTTTTGGCGGTATTTAATCACCGCTGGGTTTTTTGTTTTTTGCGCTATAATTAAAAAAAGACAGAACATTTTGTAAAAAAAAAGAATTTTTCTTCATTTCTGTTATAAAATTTTGCAAATTAGTAATTTTTATTCATAAATTTTGGCCAAAATTTATACTGCTACATATCTTTGGTAAAAAAAAAATAGTGTATATTATTTGGTCTTTGTTAGTCTACAAGCTATGGCGCCAATCACTGAATATTGATCACACCTGATGTACTGACGGCCTATCTCATTTCTTGAGACCCTAACAAGCCAGGAAAGTACAAATTACTGCTTTTTTGAAAGTAGACAGTCCAAGGTATTTAGTAAGAGGCATGGTGAATTTTTTGAAGTTGTAATTTTTTTCCACAATTCTTTGCAAAATGAAGGGTTTTTTTCTTTTCTTTTTTCACAAAATTGTAATATGTTAACAGGTTATTTCTCACACCCAGCATATGCATACCACAAATTACACCCCAAAACACATTCTACTACCCCTCCTGAGTATGGCGATACCACATGTGTGAGACTTTTACACAGCCTGGCCACATACAGAGGCCCAAAATGCAGGGAGCACCATCAAGCGTTCTAGGAGCATGAGTTACACATCTAATTTCTTGACTACCTCTTGCATTTTTAAAGGTCCTGGAGCACAAGGACAATGGAAACGCTCAAAAAATGACCCAATTTTGGAAATCACACACCCCAACGTATATTCTAGGAGGCATAATGAGTCTTTTGAACATGTCATTTTTTCCACAAGTTTTTCGAAAAAGTTCTCCATTTATACAATATTTCTAACACACAGCATGTACCTAGCAAAAATGACACCCCACAAAATATTCTGCTACTTCTCCCGAGTATGGCAATACCACATGTGTGACACTTTTACACAGCCTGACCACATACAGAGGCCCAACATGCAGGGAGCACCATCAGGTGTTCTAGGGGCATACATTTCAAATCTAATTTATTACATTTTACACTATTGTGAGGCAGTGTGCTGGCATGGATAGGCACTGTAGTGGCATGGATGGGCAGTGTAGTGGCACAGATGAGCAGTGTAGTGGCATGGATGGGCACTGTAGTGGCATGGATGTGTCACGGATGAGAACTGATGTGGTATGGATGAGCATGAATGAGGCACAAATGAGCCATGGATAGGGATGGATGAGCCGTGGATGGGGATAGATTAGCACGGATGGGGATGACTGAGCACAGATGGGGATGACTGAGCACGGGTGGGGATGGATGAGCACAGATGGGGATGGATGAGCCCGAATGAGGATGGATGAGCAAGGATGGGGATGATTGAGCATGGATGGGGATGGATGAGCATGGATGGGGATGACTGAGCATGGATGGGGATGGATGAGCATGGATGGGGATGGATGAGCACAGATGGGGATGACTGAGCATGGATGGGGATGGATGAGCACGGATGGGGATGGATGAGCACGGATGGGATGACTGAGCACGAATGGGGATGACTGAGCACGGATGGGGATGGATGAGCATGGATGGGGACGACTGAGCACGGATGGGGATGACTGAGCAGGGATGGGGAAGACTGAGCACGGCTGGGTGGGTGAGCAAGGCTGGGTGAGGATGGCTGGATGGGTGAGCATGAATGGATGGATGGGTGGCTGAGCATGGATGGATGAGCATGGATGGGGTGAGGATGGCTGGATGGGTGAGCATGGCTGGGTGAGGATGGCTGGATGGATGAGCATGGATGGATGGGTGGCTGAGCATGGATGGGGTGAGGATGGCTGGATGGGTGAGCATGGATGGGGGGAGGATGGCTGGGTGGGGTGAGGATGGCTGGATGGGGTGAGGGTGGCTGGTGAGTGTGGATGGATGGTGGGGGGTGCAGCCTGTCCCCCACTGTCACTTAGCAGTGCTGTGGGCATTACACATCGCCCACAGCGCTGCACACATCCTCTCTTCCCCCTCTCTCCTCTCACACTGCACCTATTGGCCGCCGGTTTGTTTACATGTGATCGCTCTGTCATTTGAGGGAGCGATCATGTGATATAAGGCCGCTCACAGCGGCCATTCACCGAGACCCGATCGGCCGCCGGCTTGTTTACATGTGATCGTTCTGTCATTTGACGGAGCGATCATGTGGTAAAAGGCCGCTCACAGTGGCCATTCACCGAGATCCGTGATGCGCCGGGTCCAGGGGACGGATGTTCCCATGTGCCTAGGGGGCGTGCGTGAATCGCGTTTCTGGGAGGATGTCATAGATGCCCTCCCAGAATTAAGCAACTGCCCTGTAGCCATCATTTGGCTATGGGCCTGTTGTTAAGTGGTTAAAGGCGCTATATAAAATAAAGTTTTTTATTATTATTAGATCATTGCGCAATAACGTTAAAAATCCACAATTTATTCAATAATATCTGACAGTTGTAAACTCACACTTTCCACATCTTGTTCAGTAGCATTTCATATAAATCTTTCCAAACAGCATAGATATCGCTCCTCTCCTCCTCACCGCTCACAGCCTGTGTTCACAGTACAGGGAGTGATGTCACCAAGCTCAGCTCTGCCCTGACGCGTAGCATCACATGTCACGTGAATTCTTCAAAGGGAGTCTAAAACCTAGCGACGAGCGTAGGGAATTTAAAGCGGAGTTCCATCCAAAAGTGGAACTTCCGCTTTAAGGGAAGGTGACCCCCCAATTGTGGCATGCCATTTTTTGGGGAGGCAGTGGGGACCCTGTTTTGACAGGGTCCCAGCTGCATTTTCTTCTCTGTCTCCTTGGCACAGGAAGAAAGTTCACCTTCCACCCTCTCTCTCAACAAACTTCTGGGACATGTCACAGGTCCCAGAAGGTATGCCGGCCATTCACAAGGTGCAGCGTGGCTCGCGCATGCGCAGTGCAAGCCCGGCTTTGAAGTCAAAGCCAGGTGCCCACACGTGGGATGCCGGTGCCGCATGAAGGAGGGGGAGAAGAAGGAGGCTTCGGGCAGCCACATTGCTGGAGCGTGGGATAGGTAAGTGTCCGATTCTTAAAAGTCAGCAGCTACACTTTTTGTAGCTGCTGACATTTAATACGGTGGAACTCCGCTTTAAGGAGCTCCATTGTTTATGGTAACCATGGTGACATGGCGAGTCATTGGGTCAATGCAGCTGTACATAGTGTTCACCATTAAGTTCACTCCATCTAGTGGCCAAACATTGAAATTACAGGGGCACAATGACTCTGCATTGATGGACACAGTGAGGCTGGTTGATGGGCACAGTGAGGCTGATTGATGGGCACTGCACAGTGACTCTGCATTGATGGGCACAGATGGGCACAGTGACTCTGTATTGATGGGCACAGTGACTCTGCATTGATGGGCACAGTGAGGCTGATTGATGGGCACAGTGACTCTGCATTGATGGGCACAATGACTCTGCATTGATGGGCACAGTGACTCTGCATTGATGGGCACAGTGAGGCTGATTAATGGGCACAGTGACACTGCATTGATGGGCACATTGACTCTGCATTGATGGGCACAGTGAATCTGCATTGATGGGCACAGTGACTCTGCATTGATGGGCACAGTGAGGCTGCATTTATTGACAGGCATAGTGAGGCTGCATTTATGGGCACAGTGAGGCTGTATTTGATGGGCACAGTGAGGATCTATTTGGTGGGCACTGGTGAAGCTGCATTTGATGGGCACAGTGAGGCTGCATTTGATGGGCACTGGTGAGGCTGCATTTGATGGGCACTGGTGAGGCTACATTTGATGGGCACTGGTGAGGCTGCATTTGATGGGCACAGCCTCATTTGATGTGCACAGTGAGATTTATTTGGTGGATATGGCGCTGCTCTTAAATAGCCGCAGAATTCAAATATTCCAAAGGAAACAGATAATTGCCTATTTCCCTTTTAGTGGATAGACTAATATAATTTATTAAGTGGTACAATTATAAGGATAGAGGTATTATAAGGTAATAGAAATATAATTCCCAGAAGAGGGTGAGGTATTAAAACTGTTCAATGATTGTTAATGTAATAGTCTATGTGCGTTGTGTTGTAGGTGACTCTCACGTTGGTGATAAAACTTGAAAATGTGCATTAAAATAATATCCAGTATGATAATAGGTAGCAACTATAACTTAATAAGGTGCATCAATAGTAATTTAAATATTCAATCCATATAGCAGTATTTGACATGCATTTCTAAAAATTAAAAATCTTGAAAATGCTGAGCCCTATCTATACATTCCGAATGGTGATAAATGAATAAATAAGCGGTGAATGGTGTTCCCAGTGATGACCCTGTTGTGGGTTAAATAATTAAACCAATAGAAAATTATAACTCAAAGTTAAATATTAAAACTGACAATATTCATTAATTAAAAATATGCATAAGCAACATGTAGTCGTGATCCACCGTGCAAAAAAACAACAGTCTCTTAATAAACTCTGTTCCAAGACAATACGTAAAGTGTCCTGCTACATATGTGAAATGGTGACTTCAAATCCTTCACACTGCCAGGTGATTCAATCCGTGCTCCCCTATACACACCGCACTCACCAGACCCAGGTTCCCCATAGGGGGTGCTCGCATAGAGGCTGGAATTCCTTTACAAAACTCCTCAATAGCCGGTCCTCTCCAGTTATGCAAAGGAAGGGGAAAGCGACATCTCATGCAAAAAGCATTTTAATTAATAATCAAGCGTATTAAACACTCACATTTGCGATGTGTCATAAGCGCATATTTCAGACAGATAATCTCCAAGCGATCCCAGGAAGTCCGTCGTGTATTCTGCGTTCCACCGAGGCTACCGGAAGTGACGTGGGCACAGTAACTCTGCATTGATTGGCACAGTGAGGCTGCTTGATGGGCACAGTGGCTCTTCATTGATGGGCACAGTAAGGCTGATTGATGAGCACTGCACAGTGATTCTACAGGGTGGACCATTTATATGGATACACCTTAATAAAATGGGAATGGTTGGTGATATTAACTTCCTGTTTGTGGCACATTAGTATATGTGAGGGGGGAAACTTTTCAAGATGGGTGGTGACCACGGCGGCCATTTTGAAGTCGGCCATTTTTAATCCAACTTTTGTTTTTTCAATAGAAAGAGGGTCATGTGACACATCAAACCTATTGGGAATTTCACAAGAAAAACAATGGTGTGCTTGGTTTTGGTAACTTGGTTGTGCTTGGTTTTGGTAACTTTATTCTTTCATGAGTTATTTACAAGTTTCTGACCACTTATAAAATGTGTTCAATGTGCTGCCCATTGTGTTGGATTGTCAATGCAACCCTCTTCTCCCACTCTTCACACACTGATAGCAACACCGCAGGAGAAATGGTAGCACAGGCTTCCAGTATCCGTAGTTTCAGGTGCTGCACATCTCGTATCTTCACAGCATCGACAATTGCCTTCAGATGACCCCAAAGATAAAAGTCTAAAGGGGTGAGATCGGGAGAACTTGGGGGCCATTCAACTGGCCCACGACGACCAATCCACTTTCCAGGAAACTGTTCATCTAGGAATGCTCGGACCCGACACCCATAATGTGGTAGTGCACCATCTTGCTGGAACTATGATGTCGGTGATAGGGAATTGCTGGCCATCAAGTCGGCTTTGTAGGAATGGCGGTACCTCCTGGAAGGAGCAGCTCACCCGGTATTGGTTTTTACTGACCATAAAAAACATAAAAAAACCATATGCTGTGAAGATACGAGATGTGCAGCACCTGAAACTACAGATACTGGAAGCCTGTGCTAGCATTTCTCCTGCGGTGTTGCGATCAGTGTGTGAAGAGTGGGAGAAGAGGGTTGCATTGACAATCCAACACAATGGGCAGCACATTGAACACATTTTGTAAGTGGTCAGAAACTTGTAAATAACTCATGAAATAATAAAGTTATGTTAAAACCAAGCACACCATTGTTTTTCTTATGAAATTCCCAATAAGTTTGATGTGTCACATGACCCTCTTCCTATTGAAAAAACAAAAGTTGGATTCAAAATACCTACTTCAAAATGGCCGCCATGGTCACCACCCATCTTGAAAAGTTTCCCCCCTCACATATACTAATGTGCCACTAACAGGAAGTTAATATCACATTGATGGGCATAGTGACTCTGCATTGATGAGCACAGTGAGGATGAATGGTGGACACAGTGACTCTGCATTGATGGGCACAGTGAGACTAATTTATTGGCACAGTGAATCTGCATTGAGGGGCACAGTGACTCTGCATTGATGGGCACCGTGAGGCTGCATTTATTGACAGGCACAGTGCGGCTGCATTTATTGGCACAGTGAGGCTGCATTTGATGGACACAGTGAGGCTGTATTTGGTGGGCACTGGTGAGGCTGCATTTGATGGGCACAGTGAGGCTGCATTTGATGGGCACTGGTGAGGCTGCATTTGATGGGCACTGGTGAGGCTACATTTGATGGGCACTGGTGAGGCTGCATTTGATTGATGGGCACAGCCTCATTTGATGTGCACTGGTGAGGCTGCACTGATGGGTTTTTGATGAAAACCACAAGCAGTAATTGTGATGCATCGTGGAATCGAATCGAATCAAAACATTGACATGATAATTGTAATCTAATCATGAGACCAGTGAAGATGCGCAGCTCTCCTAAAATGGCAGGTGTATGGAAGAGGTAGGGCAAGTGGGGTAATTTGACAAACCTGCTTTACAAACAGTTAACAGGTACAGTATATCTTGTGTAAGATGAAAAAGGTTGGTCCGTGGGTCTAGGGGTTCCTCAACCCCTGCATATTTGATGTAATTGTGGACTGTGGACTTCTGTCCAGAAGATTTTAATAGCAGGACAATGCCACCAAAAGTGGGATTATATGTCTGGGTTAGTACAGCCAGTAGTTTGGTGACATAGAGGGTAAATAGCATGCAATCAAGGAGGAATATTTTACCACTGAACTAGGTGCTAAAAGTTTGTTTCTGCTATTCTTAAGTCAATGGAGGTTGTGTGGGTCCTGAATAAAATGATAGATTTTGGGGAGTCTGTCAGTTGACATCATTTTTGTTCCCACTTTTCTAAGTTAAAAAGGAGTATCCATGTCCATCCAAGTATTTTGTAGCTATGGAGGAGGCAATACATTGGAGTAGTTGTCGAAGAAGGCATTAATGGTCTTGGCAGTTTGGCTATAAGGTGGGCCTGCTGCCTATGATTCCATAAGTCCCTAGGGAAAGTGTGTGCCCCACTGAGATCTAAGAACTTGAAGAGATCATAGAGTGGCATCTTTGAGAACATTTTTTTTTTTAGCCTCAGGACTTGATCATTAGTTCCATGAAGGTAAGAGGGAACATCTTTCCCAGGTTGGAAAAAGTGTTTTAATTTATGTGCGGAGTTTCATATAATAAGTGTGGAACAGGATAGTCATACAGATAAAGAGTGAGGAGTTACTCATAGTCAGTTCCAGTTGTACTCAACATTTTTGGGTTGTATCAAATGCCTAGTCCATGCCTAATCAATGCTGATGCAACAAAATATTTACAGACATCTGTAAGAGCCAGTCCTTTGTTTATTTTGTATCTGATTAAGACCCTGTGGTATATCCTTGCTCTTGCTCTATTCCATATAATTTGTTATCCAAAGACTGAAGGTCTTCCAACTCCTTTGGGAAGAGTAGGATAGCTAACTTTCAATCCTTTTGGGCCATCTAGCATGTGGGAAAGCCACTATGGTAAATATTGTTGGTGCAATGTCAATAGAGGTTTCCAAGCCCTCCTGCAAGCCAAGATTTTGCTGCCTACGTCGGGGAAAATTTGCATAGTGACACAGCTAAAATCAACTCTAGATGAATTGTGCAATTTAAGTAACACTTTATTCTTAAAATGGTGAAAACTATATAACACAACTCCGGGGAATCATTAGAGACGTTCCCAAGCTTGAGGGTTCGGAATATGATCAGAGATGTACCTTCCCTGCCAAGAATAGAACTAAAGATGCTGAATAGTGTGTTGAGGAGACCTGCATCTTCCGTGGCTATTGGTAGGCCTTGAATTTTAGGTTGTTATGCTGGCTGCAATTTCCTGGTCCTCTATCTTGCAGAGGGCCAGGCTGATCATCTTTCATCCACTGCATTCCTTGTCCTTCATGTCATAGATCATTTTTGTACAATTGTCAGTGCAGTCCTCTAGTTTTTCAACTCTCTTTAGGTCATGAATAATTTCCCCTTTAAGGGGTGAGATCTCTGATTTCACCATCTGCGTTATCCATGTTAACATATTGGATAGCTTGGATTTAGTGAGGAGAGAGGACATGTAGGATGTTATGATGTACATCCACTGACCTTTCCAAGAAAGATGTGGATACAGGCGGGCTAAGCTACGAGTGTCTCAGTCTGATTTCTTCCTGTCATCATGTAGTCACTGTGTGAGTGTCGCATGTTATTTTGACATTGTTGGGTTTGTTGATCCTCTTGCATTTTGACTGTATGTCTTCGTGCTCAAAATGCTGAGTACATTTGCAAGATAAGGGAGGATGAGATGGAGCTGAGATTCCTTCTGTTCTTGTTCCTCCATGTCCAGGCCACACCACCATAGTCACCAACCGTATATGGGGAGTGCTGAACCAGAGGGGGGTCTGTCCAATTAGTATAAGAGTCAATAACGTTCCAAAAAAATGGTAATAAGAACACTTTATTTTAGCAAAAAGACAAACCAAAAAAGTGTATGTAATAAAATATTGGTAAAAAGTTCATAAAACAACATTCATGTGAAAACACGTGAACCAGGTATAAGTTCAAACCTCACCGTGACCACACAGGGAGCATACATGGTGGGTGGATGGCTGTCCATCCTCTCCTGCAGCTTTGGGATGAAAGAAACATACCAAGCACCCAGGGATGACAAACAGCGTTGGGGGGTGTAAGCAGCCTGGCAGCTTGAAATGGGGATCTAGATAGAAACTCACCACCAGATGGAAAGGTACACTGTGCTCCAAAGACACTCCAGAGGATGGGTGGATGGAGCTAGCCCACTGTGAACCAAAGATCCGGGAGAGAGGAGGTAAGCTGATGGAGCTGGGATCCGACGTGAGAAAGGAAGGAGCTGCCCACAGGTGTGGTGACCAGTGACTGAGAGTTCCACAGAGTTAGGGCCGGCACAGACAATGGTGAACTCCCAGGGTGGAAAACAGAGGGGAGTGAGGTTGGAAGACATATGAGATAGTGCAAAGCCGCTGGGAAACTGTGTAAGCGCCGGAGACTTAAACAGTATATGGATTAAATGTTTTGGGGTAACCCCTTCATCAGGTCACATGTTCAGGATCCGGCAGGAAACAAGGGTCTAAATAATAACAGCAGGGGGTGGGGCAACCAACCATCCACAGTGATAGGGTGACAATCATTTAATAATGCACCTCCATGAGCCTTCAATGGTCACCATTTTTATTCAAATGTATTCTTTGACAAGGCAATGGATGCTGAACCTTTTAGGTTAGGTCTTTCCCAAGAGGAAAGCCACAAAGGTAATCAATCAGGAGAAGTAAAACCAAGCATATCAACATCCTAGGAAACAAACAACCTACATGGAAAGATTTACATACTGTTTACTAACAGAAAAAAAAATTCAGAAAATGTTCATCAACAGAAATAATGGAACGGTATCTGCTAATCTTAAACGTTATCTTTGTTGAGGCAGTGGATATTGTACCTTTTGGGTTAGCTCTTTCCCAAGAAGAAAGCCACAATGGTAATTAGTCAGAAGTAAAACCATGGGCAGCAACATAAAACCGACAGAAAAGTCGGACAGAAAGATTTACATGTTGTTTATTAACAGAAAAATAAATTCAGAAAATGTTTCTTCAGCAGAAATAATGGAACTTTATTGGCAAATCACACGTACAATTAGTTCTCCTGCATACTCCGGTAATTACGTTTCTTGACTTAGTAAACATAGGGATTGTAAACTACTGCAGTACTGCACAAAATAGAAAAGAAACTGCACTGCTAACACATTATCAACAGTAAGTTTATCCTTTAACCACTTCAACCCCGGAAGGATTTCCCAGTTTAGGACCAGAGCACTTTTTTCAGCACTGCGTCGCTTTAATTGACAATTGCGCAGTTGTGCAACGTTGTACCCAAATGAAATTTGCATCCTTTTTTTCCCCACAAATGGAGCTTTCTTTTGGTGGTATTTGATCACCTCTGCGTCTTTTCTGATCACCGCTATAAATAAATAAAATACAAATAAAAAAAAATATAAAAAAACATTTTTTCATCGGTTTTGGCCGATTTATATTCTTCCTCATATTTTTGGTAAAAAAAAAATCGCAATCAGCATTTTTTGATTGATTTGCGCAAAAGTTGCTGCGTTTACGAATGATGAGAATTCATTTATGGGGTTTTTATTTTTTATATTTTACTAGTAATGGCGGCCATCTGCAATTTTTAGCGGTACTGCGATATTGCAGCAGACATATCGGACCATTTTGACACTTTTTTGGGACCATTGGCATTTATACAGCGATCAGTGCCTTGAAAATGCACTGATTACTGTGTAAATGACATTGGCAGTGAAGGGGTTAACCTGGAGGGGGCGCTCTAAGGGTTAACTGTGTTCTAACTGTATGGGGGCTGGCAGGGGGAGGGGAGTGATCATGGCTTCCATATACAGGAAGCCTGTGATCACATCCCTTCCCCCTCTGTCAGAACAGAGATCCGTGTTTACATACACGGACCTCTGTTCTCTCACAGCGGGGGGAGCCATCACGGGTAGCCGGCGGAAATCGAGTCCACCCTACCCGCTCCCTGGCCCCGCCGGAGCACAGTGAGCGCGCCTCTGGTGGTGCGCGCTCACAATACTCGTTGTCGTGGGCGCTATCAAGTGATAACAAACCACTTTGACGGCATCAAGCCACGTCGGGCGGTCGGCAAGTGGTTAAAACAATAATAAACATATAGCACTCGTCTAGATAAGTGCTAGGATGAGATATAAGGATTTAATGTTGGCTGCTTTTTTCTGTGGAGCGGTGTTTTTGATTGGTAAATTTAGCTTGTCACATTGCAATCAGTGTGGCTGCAATTGCTGTGTTAGGTAATTTAGTTGCTCACTGTATTCAGTGCATCTGCATTTGGCTAGTTAGGTCTGCTCAGTGTTCTCAGCTGCTGCTAGTCTGTTTACTCCCTCTGTTTTCCAGAAAAGCTGTGAGAACTTTCTGGATCATAGGCGTGGAGCTATGCAGATGATAGCTTGAATATTTATACAGCTGGCCAATCCCAGGGAGCTGGGCCCTGATGGCGTGTATTCTCTGAGTACACTGGGCTCTGTTTTTTTTCCTAGAGAAGATTAGTCCAGCCTGGAGGGCTTGCTGCCCTCTAAGACAGTGCTGCCATGTGCTTGTTGTTTGTGAGGCCTTAGGTTGGCGACCTGAGGGCCTGGATGCTGAAGCTAAGGAGAGCGGACTGAGGGGATGCCTGCTGAATATGTAGCCTGGTATCACAGGAGAAAGGTATCACTTTGAAGTTGGAAGGAGGCAACCAGCTGTCCTTGGACTTTTTTGTGAGTACAGATGGTTGTGAAAGATCTTAGAGACTCTTGGCTGCTTTCACCCATCTTGTCAGCTGGGTGTTTGCTAAAGGGGACATTGGCTGGGGTCCTGAAGAGCTTAGTCTGTTCAGTTCTTTGTGAAGGGACTCTACTCTTGTTGCTCTAAAGGAAGAAGCTTGTGTGCTGTTAAGTGCTTCTATTCTAAAGCCACACCTACTTCAGCTTTTCAGAAAGGAATTCTCTGTCCTCAATTTGTACATAGTCTCTGTTTTTGGAGTATCTCACTCAATTCTTTCATCAACACCCCTAGAATGCTGATTGAGGAAAAGGGTGACTGTGTTTGTGTGCCGGGCTGTGGGGCAATCCACTGGGGAAGGACCTGGGCAAATTTCCTGCTGCACCTATGGAAGTAGCGCTACATACACTCACATGAAGTAAGAGGTCAATAGGCTTGTTTATAGCCTTACTGTATTGAGAACATCAAAGCCAGAACCATTGCCAGTAGTGTCACTAGTTTAGCTGTCCTTAGTGAGCCTCCTCATTGGCCAGGGTAAGTATGAGAGTCCCAGATCAGGATGAGCACGCAGATCTCAGATCCAAGGTCAGATGGCATTCCTTGTGAGTCACCAGGCAGTACTGTTTGGGGGAAACTCCTTCTTTGTCAAGCTTTGTATGCTGTACTATAAGGGCACTTTCACACTGGGGGCGTTGGGGCATTAGCGGTAAATCTCGCTAGTTTCAGTGGGGATTCACCGTTGTTCTAGTGGCGCTACAGTGGCGGGAAAAGTGCACTTTTAACCCCCCCACAAGGGGTTTAAAGGGGATTAAAAGTGCCGGCGCTCCGCGCTTCCAAGGCAGTGTGCAGCCACTTCGGAAGCGCTGCCCCATTGTTTTCAATGGGCAGGGGCGGTGCAGTAGCGGTATATCACCGCTCACTGCACCGCTCCAAAGATAAGGCTTATAGGACTTTTTGTGACATCCTGCAAGCGCACCGCCCCAGTGTGAAAGCATTCCGGCTTTCACATTGGGGTGGATGGGGAGTTATTTTTGAGGCGCTTTACAGGGGCTATTTTTAGCTAAATAGCACCTGTAAAGCGCCTCAGTGTGAAAGGGGTCTTAGTGTTTATTTAGATGCAGTGCTTAAATATTTCACTAACCATTTTTTAATTTTAATTTCAGTGCATGTGGTTAAAAATGTATTAGAACTGTATTAAAAACACTAAATTCAATATAATTCTGAATGTAGTATGCTAAAAATAATTTATTTTATAAGAATCACCTAGTATTCATAAAAAGAGGTTATAAATATAATTTAAAAATATGTATTCAGTTATATACAGGATGATATAAAAGGAAAGATACGTATCTGGACATGTAGTTATATTTGCATACACAAACACAATAGATCATCCCTGCGGCAGTAGACTTGTAATCACACAGAGATTAGCACACAAGATGTTATATCAAGAAAGTGTCAGAAGATGGCAACAGAGTACTTGAATCTTGTCTATGTTATCTTTTCTTTTTTTTTCAGGAGCATCTTTAGCTTGCAACAGTTATCTTTTTGTTTATAATCCTAAAAGAATAGGAGCCTAGCTGATGGTACAGATCTCAAGTCCAAAGCTTATTCCTTTGTATATTAAAGAGGCCCCGTCACCAACTTTAAAAATTGTGGGTAAAAGCAGAGAAAATGTGTTTTTCCTTTCTATAAATAATTTTTTTTTGACTTACAATGTACCTTAGAACTTGCTAGAAAATGTGACTACTTCAAGAAGAGTCAATTCCCTTGCACAACCCCCTCACACATAGCTCTCTGCCCCTCTGGGAGTGTCTAATTACTGTCAATGCTGGCCCAGCTCATCTATCCCTCCCCTTGCCTCCCTAGATAACCTTAAATGTAGCTGCCATAGTAGTGTCTACATGTAGTCAAGTTCTGGGCTACAGCAATATGGAGATGGAGACATTGTCCTTTATTCTTCTCTCCCTCTACAGAAATACTGATGTTATGCTGCACCATCCTCCTCAGAAGACAGCAGGGGGAGAGCTAAACCCAAGCAAGCCCATAGACTTCTATGCAGAGTGCTGAGAGTCCTGGAAGTGGTAGTTCAAGACAGCAGCCATATAATGGGATGAAATAGACTCCTTACAACCCCAATAGGCACTGTGCAGTAGGAGTGGATAGATGATTTTTATTAAACTGCCCAGGAAATGTCTTCCTCTTGGCACCAAGGGAGTTAGAGAGAGAGCGCAAATCTGGATTTTCCCCTGCCAGCAGGAGACCATGCCAGCAGAAATCCAAGCCCATTGCTGGTACTGCTAGCAGGGACTGAGCCATTTAGAGCAGGACACCAAGTTTACCCAATCCATACTGCACCCATCCTGCACTCTATACCGCTCTTATTCCAAACCTAGACTGCACCTATACCAACCCTATACCAAAACCTTTATTGCATCTGAACCATATCTGACTTGCACCTGTGCTGAGACTATGCAGTACCTATACTGTATCTATAGTGCAAGCAGGTTAACTGAGACTATCGTTAAGTGCAAAGACGCTGTTAAAGGACCCCAATGATAGCCAGCCAAAGAACATCTCTAAGGACTTCCCCTCCCATAATAATCATGCTGCGATCCCCCTTTCCTGGTCGTCCTCCCGTCAGCACACTATGGGTTAACTCTCCCTGATTAACCCCCAGGACCACCTTCTTCCAGCGCAATAAAACCCTGTCCTCCCCTCCCCCTCCTGCTCTTTCTTTTTTGGTCTCCAGGCCACCTGTTGATTGCAGTGGTAAGTACCTTGTTTGCTGCATTCCCCCCTGCCGAACCTACCCCTCCATGTTCACACTCTCATGGAGTTGGAAGACCCTGAATGCAGGAGGTAAATCTTCCTAAAAACAGGATGCCCTTTTTGTGCCAGGGCTGCGGGCAAAATGATGCTTAAACAGCATTGATATTATACAGGTGTGGTATTATAAAAGCTCTGCAATGTCATCATTGCCTCTCCCTTGGGCCTATTTTTTTGCCTGTCTTCTATATGCAGTGCACTGCTCTCCTGGCTTTATTGTCAGTCTGAGAGCGGTTGTGAATGATGTCACGGGGAGGGATGGGCAGAACGGGATGGTAACTGGCAGTTGCCATGCAACAGCGCAAATGATCTGGGAGGGCTGCATTTGAGAGGGCTTCTCTCACTCTCTCTGCAATCCTGCCAGGTAAAGGACTTACCTTAGATTCTGAGTGTGTCTCCTGTCTGCCTCTGGATGTGCTGTCCTGACTCCCCTGCTATGCTGTGTACTTCTGTGGGTTTGACAGTCGGACTGGTTTTTGTCCCTGACTCTGACTGTGTCTGCTGTCTGCCTTTGGAAATGCTGCCTGAACTCACCTGTCTGCCTTTGGAAGGGCTGATTGAGCTCACCTGTCTATCCATGGGCTGCTGCTTCTGAAATGAGTGGATGAAGGCAAATGGGTCTTAAAGAGACAGTGTACCTGTTTGTTTTTGGTAAGAGGTAATATGATTTTTTCCAGATATTTTTTCCAAGTATGAGCTTGCCACACCTGTAAGTGGCAGAAGAATAGCAAAGGTAGGAGGGGGCAACGAGGGACATGGCTTTTAAAAGAGTGCTCAAGGAATGCAAATGAAGATGTTTTGCATTATGTTCGGAGCAGACTCTGAACACAAATGCTCCAAAAACATAAGACCTGCCAACGATCATCTCATCCTGACAGGAATGATGACACGTAACAGGTTGTCACCTTCATAAGCATAGCGCCTAAGGCCCAGGCATTTTTCAATCGCTTTTCAGGCGCTTTTGAAGCGCTAGCATTAAATAAATAGCACATCCCCCTACATTACATCCTGTTTACTTCCTAGTATTTTGACCTTTCCACAACCTCTGGGTGTTTTGCTGGAGCTTTGAACGCGCTTTTGGGGTGCTTTACATTCATTTCAATGTATATGGGCGCTTTTAATGCGCTATTTTTAGCACTCAGAATGAGCACAAAAAATCATGCTTGCAGGACTTTTTTAAACACGGCACCAGCGCTACGCCCCAGTGTGAATAGGTACATTGGAATGAATGGGCATGTTAGAGGAAGCCATGCACTTTCTGGACCTTTTTAGCGCTATTTGCACGTTCGCGCATTCACGCGCGCGTGCCGGAAACGGCGCCAAACGGCTCTATTTCAGATTTCTGATCTACAGCATCTAGACTGTGTTCCTGATCTACCTGTACTCTGATTATCTGTTCCTGTGACCTGGCCTGCCTGACTTTGCTGATTTCCGCCTGTACCGACCCCTGGATTGCCTACGACCACTCTCCTGCCTAGCCCTCCTGTACTTCCGCTGCCTGCCTGTTGACGACCCTGCTTGAACCCGACCATCCATCTGCCTGCTTCTTCTGTACCGTACTGCCAACCAGCTTCACGACCCGGTCTGTACAACCACGCTTCTTGTGCACGAGTGCACCCACGGACGTCCTACCAACACCAGTGACCCAGTCCAACCCCCATGCCATCCTTCACTCCCGAGCCACCTGTCTGCTCTATCAGGGGTTCCCGAGTCAGGGTCGTAAGGGAGGTTACCCACTGCACAAGTCAGACTCATCCACAGGGCAGCTTTTTAGAAGCGTTTTGTAAGCGCTATTTTTAGCGCAAAAACGCTAGTAAAGCACCTCAGTGTGAAATGGGTTGTCCTTTACAAGCATGTGGTCAATACACTCTAAAGGAGTGGTCCCTTACAAACATGTGGTCAATACACTCTAAAGGAGTTGTCCCTTACAAGCATGTGGTCAATACACTCTAAAGGAGCTTGTCCCTTACAAGCATTTGGTCAATACACTCTAAAGAAGTTGTCCCTTACAAGCATGTGGTCAATATACTCTAAAGGAGTTTTACCTTACAAGCATGTGGTCAATCAATACACTCTAAAGGAGTTGTCCCTTACAAGCATGTGGGCAATACACTCTAAAGGAGCGGTTTTCCACTTACAAGCATGAGGTCAACACTAAAGGAGTAATTTCCACCTACCCTGTAAAGGGACAGGATCCAGGCACATGTCTCTGCTTTGCTGGGATGTGGTCCCTATGTTCACATGCTAAATGCATTGTTTGTCAGGGAGCCTCTCTGCTGGTCATCCAATGGAGTCCTCCACAGGGCGACTTTCATGCTCCCCAAGCACTCCAGGGGGCACTGGCTCACAAGCGTTTATGCCAGCATGAGAGGAAATGCCTCACTCAGCTCAGAGTGCATTTTTGGCCTGCACGCAATCTGCAGTGGCAGAGAAGTGAAATTGCACAGGTTGCCTCACAAGATGCGGTTGTGCAAAATTCTAAAGCCCTATTAATGCGGCTATAGCAGAAAGTATGCTGCAAATATCCACGCCACAAGCAACACCCATAATGAGAGAGTGTAAAGCGCTCGTTGATGAAGGATGGCAGAGACCTCATCAGGAGACCAATTTACAGTACAGGTTCTATAAGCTTTATCCACATAAGATGGCTGATGTATGTTTGTGCACTGCATTTCCAAGGGTGGATGCTGCTCTCTAGCGTCTGGCGCATCAAGTGTCTTTACCTTTTTATAACTCAGTTGCCTTCAGAGATCCTAGGGATGAGAGAGCGGACTTGTTCACACCAGATGCAGTCCAGTATGTTTTTACATCAAGAACGCATGGACAGGGTTTAACTTGGATTCCAATTACCTAGTTCACACCCATGCACCGCATTCTAGGGCAGTCAACAAAAGTAGGATGTTACATTGTTCCGGTATGGAACACATCTGGAAAGTGGCAAAACGCATTGAGAATGCATCAAGAACATTCATGCAGAAACACATCTGGAACACAGAAATTGTGGTGGTCGGGCCATCAGGCTTGTACAGAATCTATTCAGTGACAGATTTTGCCGGTCAACCAGCAATAGCATTAACTTCGAGGGTGTATACTCTCATATATTCCTGATACCCAAGGCATCCAGAGAGCTCAGAACGGTGTTGGTCCTGAGATCCTTAAATCAATTCATCAACCCCAGAAGATTCATGATGGAGCCAGCATATACAATATCAGTAGTGCAATCAGGAGATTGACTAATTTCAATCAATTTGGCAGATGCCTATTTACATGTCCCGATTCACAAACACCATCAGAGGTACCTCAGATTCACAGTAAAGGAAGAGCATTATCAATTCAGACGTTTGTCCTTTGGCATCAACACAGCACCCAGAGTCTTCTCCAAGATCCTGTCGGCGACCATAGCATTTATCCGTTTACAGGGGCTAAAAGAATTTTCATTATCTAGACGACATCTGGGTCATTGCAAATTCAAGTGAGCAACTTACACTACAGCGCAACAAGGTAATAGGGATCCTGTCCAACATTGGATGGCTGATATACAGTCAAAAGAGCAATCCCTCCTGCTCAATGGATGGAGTATTTAGGCATGGTATTCAGCACAGGATGGATTCTTCTGCCATATCGCAAGGCGACTGAGCTGAAAGCATGTGTCTACAGGGTGATGGAGGCTCAGACGTCATTGGCAAAAGACTGTATGACAATGTTGGGGATGTTCACCGGCTATCGTAGGCAAGGTTCCACACAAGAGCTCTTCAGATGTCCTTCCTGAGGCAATGGGACAGCTGGCCATTGGACCAGGAGATCTGGGTGCCAGCATGGGGGCGATGGAGTCTGATCTGGCCAGATAGCAGACCAACTGAGCCGGAGTTTCCCAGCAATGGAGAATGGTTAGTCAATGGACACTATGTTCAGTCTTTGCCAGAGGGGGGATACCCAGCATAGACCTGATGGTGACACCAGGGAATGTGCAGGTGCCAGAGTTCACAGCAAAGTTCAGATATGAGGCGATAGCCCAGGATGCCTTCTCAATCTTATGGCAGTTCCCCCTAGTGTACCTGTTTCCTCCAATCCCATTAATCATGAGGGCATTGTTGAAGATTGCGGAGGAGGTGCATTCCATCATAATTGTACCCATCTGGCCCAGGAGACCAGGGTTTTCCTCTGCGCTTACAGAGGGCGTCGGCACCACCAGTACGCCTACCTCTAAGGAGGGATCTACTACAGCAAGGACAGTATATTCACCCGAATCCAGGGAGACTGCAGCTGACGGCCTGGCTGTTGAATCGGCCAGATCGCATGCACAAGGCCTCTCAGAGGAAGTAGTTGCTACATACTGGGGGCAAGAAAGGCTAGAACAAATGCCACATACTCCAGAATTTGGAGAAAGTTTGCAGACTTTGCATCGCAAACGTATCTCCCCATTAATTCGAAGTATTGCGAACATTTTAGAGTTTCTGAAAATGGCTCTGAAGGTTGGCTTGGCATATAACTCTATTAAAGTGCAAGTGTCAGCCCTGTCTTCTTTCACCGGACATAGATGGGCTAATGAGCCTTTAACCACTTCAATACCAGGCACTTAGAACACTTCCCGCCCAGACCAATTTTTAGCTTTCAGTGCTGTTGCGATTCGAATGAGAATTGCGCGGTCATGCGACGTTGTACCCCCGAGTAATCGGGTAGATACAGGCCACTTTCTTCTGTCCCGACTGTGAACGTGAAATTATCTCAATATACGGTTCGGTTGGAAGTCTCGGTAAAAGTCTTTGAGATTTTACAAGCGTTATGAAGCTTAATTACCCCTCTATGCAAACGCTACGTTTCAGACGTTTGAAAGAGGTTTAAGACCTCATACAC
>BLSH010345930.1:1834917-1846847 GCA_018402905.1 Glandirana rugosa | reverse complement strand
AAGAGACAGAGGCTACACTGACGGGCACTGATGAGGCAGTACAGATTGGCACTGATGAGGTGGCACTGATAAGGTTGCACTGATGATGGGGCACATATACAGCACTGATGGGCGGCACTGACAAGCAACACTGACAGGCACTGATACGTGGCACTGATATGCGGCACTGATGGACACTCATAGGCGGCACTGATAAGTGGCACTGGGTACTGATGGGCACTGACAGGTGGCACTTTTAGGTGGCACAGGTGGGCACTTTTAGGTGGCACAGGTGGGCACTGATAGGTGACACAGGTGGGCACTGATAGGTGACACAGGTGGGCACAGGTGGGCACTTATAGGTGGCAGTGGTGGGCACAGATGCAACAAGCACTGTTAGGGATGGCACTGGCAGGCATCATACATGGGCACAGTGCCATCCCTACAGTGCACAAAAATGCCCTTACCTGGTGGTCTAGTGGGGGCTCCCCGGTGGTCCTGGGCGGCCTCTGTGGTCCTTGCCTGGTGGTCCTGGGCGGCCTCTGCATGATGTCCGGGGGGGGGGGCTCCCTGGGGTCTTGATCCGGCTCCCTGGTGGTCCAGTGGGGTGATCCTGAGGGTGGCTGCGCTGATAAACGTTCAGCGCAGCCCCCCCTTGTCAGGAGAGCAGCCGATCGGCTCTCCGCTGCTCAGGTCTGCAGACCTGAGCAGAGGAAAAGCCGATCAACGGCTCTTCCTATTTACACTGTGATCAGCCGTGATTGGTCACGGCTGATCACATGGTAAAAGGCTTCGGATCAAAGCCTTTTACCTCAGTCGGTAATGCGGTGGGTCAGACTGACCCACGGCACTACCGATCGCCGTGATGCGCGCCCCCGCGGGCGCGCGATCGCGCATTATCCTGAGGACGTCAATAGACGTCCAGTCAGGATAATGAACCCCCCGCCCGGACGTCATTTGTCAATGCGCCGGGCGGGAAGTGGTTAATAAAGCAGTTCCTCAGAGCCGCAATAAGGGTGTGCCCCCCAAGGAGGAGCCTCATCCCAACCTGGGACTTGGGCATGGTCCGAAAGGCACTGTTGCAGCCCCCATTTGGCCCAGTGGAATCATGTACACTTGGCTTTCTAACAATCAAACTGCTCTTCCTGAAGGCCATTACAACGGCCAGAAGAGTGTCGGAATTAGCAGCCTTTTCCTGTAAAGAAACGTTCTGCATTGTGTATCCAGACAGAGTGATCCTGTGGCCTGCTTCAGCCTTAGCCTCTAAGGTGGTCTCACAATTTCAGGTAAACTGAGAGTCAGTGCTACCTCGTTTCACGCAGCCTCCAGATCAAAGGAGCCAGTTAGATTTGGGACCTCTAGACTGGGCCGGTTTAATATCAACATATCTTCAGAGGGCACAACAGATACGCAAGTTGGGTAATCTGTTCAGGAAAGGGGAGGCAGCATCTTCAAGGATTTTATCCACCTGGATTACGAGGACTATCTCCTAGGCATACAAGCAGCAGGGCCTTGCCCCTCCGCAGACTATACAAGATCATTCTACTAGAGGGATGACAGCTTTGTGGGCATCCATGGCAAAGGTCCTGGTGGAGGACATATGCTAGCTGGAGTTCCTGTGAGAATTTTGCTCTGCACTACAAATTGAATGTAGTCGCCGTTAGTCCTTTGATGTTCAGAGCGGCGGTAGTGTCAGCTTCTTTATTCAATTAAAGTATGGTGAAGCATGAAATTGGGCGAGTTGTTGTTTCTTTCCCACCCTATATTGGCTTGGGTATATCACATAGTGTGCTGACGAGAGGACGACCAGGAAAATGGAAAATTGTTATCAATACTCACCATAATTTTTCTTTCCTGGTCCGTCCTCACGTCAGCAGAACTTTTACTTCCCTCCCTAAGTAGGCTGTCGCCGATAAAAGAACACGAGGGGGAGGGGAGGACAGGGATTTATTGCGCTGGAAGAAGGTGGTCCTGGGGGTTAATCAGGGAGAGTTTACACATAGTGTGCAGATGTAAGGACGGTCCAGGAAAGGAAAATTACGGTGAGTATTGATAACAATTTTCCGTTTTGTTCCCCTGTTCCCTCTGCTACAATCCTTCTTTTCCTTTCGACAGTGTATACCCAGTTGGTCTAGGACTAGACTGCTAGCTCACTGCTGCACTTGAGGAGACATTGCTATTGTTTATGCTGATCTGAATGCCAAATGTCATCTTATGCCTAGTGCTTACTTTTAATCAGGTTGTATGCTAAATTGTGTTGTTACCGTCGTTAATCCATTGTATGCTTGCCTAGTTACCAACCACATTGGGTGACAATATATTAAGTTTGCCTTTACTACCTTGTTTGGTGCCTGTTTTCTTTGATATACTGTAGCACTACTATTGGATAATAATTCATCCATTATTTCCTCTTTCGTTGAGCATTGCTATGATCTACTGGCCTCCTGGACTGGTATCAACCTTGCTTGATGACTTCTTTGGCTGGCTACCCTACTCTCTCTCTTCTGAAATTCCCACAATCATTTTCGGTGACTTCAACATCCCTGTTAAAGTGGTTGTCAACTTATGACAACCACTTTAAACTACAGGTAAGCCTATAATAAGGCTTACCTGTAGATCCCGGGAATATCTCCTAAACTTGCACCGTTTAAAAGATATTCCCTGTATCTGCATGTGCCGACGTCATTGGCACATGCGCACCAAAGTACTAAATGTAGTGTCAGTAGGTGCAATCCAGTGTACATATAACCCCCACCATTATAGCCAGCGTCCGATCTGCCTGATGATAGCAAAACCGTGTGGTGGGCTACAGGCAAATCGGCTGCATGGCAGGGTTATATCAGGCACCCAGTACCAGGTCTGCTGATGATAGCAAAAACCTGTGCGGTCGGCTACAGACAGACCTACCATTCGCATGCTCGACCAGCCATATAATGCAGTGTGAGAAAGTGAACACCAATCGTACCCTTGAGGGAGAGGGGGAATGGGGAGAGCAGAAGCTTCAGAATCATTCACCCATCCAGCTGCATATGCATCTTCGTCACGCACCTCATGTACCTCTGGTACGGTCACTTCATTTTCAGCTGAGCTGCGTGGTGATCCAGATGATCCAAGTTGCTGTGCTGAGCGCCTTGTGTTTCCGACAGCTTCCAGACGGTGTATCGTCGGGTTTACCCCACAGAGCTGCCTGACCATGCGGCTGATTTGCCTGTGGCCCACCACACGGTTTTGCTATCATCAGGCAGATCGGACGCTGGCTATAACAGTGGGGGTTATATGTACACAGGATTGCACCTACTGACACTACATTTAGTACCTCCAGCTTAGTGCCAGGTTAGGGGTGTATATAGAGCCAGGTAAGGGTGATATAGAGCCATGTTAGGGTGATATAGAGCCATGCTAGGTGATATAGAGCCACGTTAGGGTGTATATAGAGCCAGGTTAGGGTGATATAGGTGATATAGAGCCATGTTATGGTGATATAGAGCCATGTTAGGTTGATATAGAGCCATGTTAGGGTGATATAGAGCCATGTTAGGGTGATGTAGAGCCAGGTTAGGGTGATATAGAGCCAAGTTAGGGTGATACAGAGCCAGGTTAGGTGTTATAGGGCCAAATTAGGGGTATAAAGCCAGGTTAGGTGATATAGAGCCAGCTAATGGCGATATTGAGCCATGTTATATAGAGCCAAGTTAGGTGATATAGAGCCAGGTTAGGGTGATATAGAGCAGGGTAAGGGTGGTATATAGAGACAGGTTAGGGTAATATATATAGCCAGGTTAGGGATGTATATAGAGCCAGGTTATGGATGTATATGGAACCAGGTTAGGGATGTATATAGAGCCAGGTTAGCCATGTATATAGAGCCAGGTTAGGGGTGTATATAGTTCCAGGTTAGGGTTGTATATAGAGCCAGGTTAGGGTGATATAGACCCATGTTAGGTGATATAGAGCCACGTTATGGTGTACATAGAGCAAGGTTAGGGTGACATAGAGCAATGTTAGGGTGATATAGAGCCAGGTTAGGGTGATATAGAGCCATGTTAGGGTGATATAGAGCCAGGTTAGGGTGATATAGAACCATGTTAGGGTGATATAGAGCCAGGTTAGGGTGATATAGAGCCAGGTTAGGTGGTATAGGGCCAGATTAGGGGGTATAGAGCCAGGTTAGGTGATATAGAGCCAAGTTAGGGTGATATAGAGCCATGTTTTATAGAGTCAAGTTAGGTGATATAGAGCCAGGTTAGGGTGATATAGAGCAAGGTTAGGGTGGTATATAGAGCCATGTTAGGGTAATATATAGAGCCAGGTTAGGGATGTATATAGAGCTAGGTTAGGGATGTATATAGAGCCAGGTTAGGGGTGTATATAGTGCCAGGTTAGGGGTGTATATAGAGCCAGGTTAGGGTGATATAGAGCCATGTTAGGGTGATATAGAGCCACATTAGGGTGTATATAGAGCCAGGTTAGGGTGACATAGAGCCATGTTAGGGTGACATAGAGCCAGGTTAGGGTGGTATAGAGCCATGTTAGGTTGATATAGAGCCAGGTTAGGGTGATATAGAGCCAGGTTAGAGTGATATAGAGCCATGTTAGGGTGATATATAGAGCCAGGTTAGGGTTGTATATAGAGCCAGTTTATGGTTATATAGAGCCAGGTTATGGTGATATAGAGCCAGGTTAGGATGATATAGAGCCATGTTAAGGTGATATAGAGCCGAGTTATGGTTATATAGAGCCAGGTTAGGGGGATATAGAGCCAGGTTAGGGTAATATAGAGCCAGATTAGGGTGTATATAGTGCCAGATTAGGGGTGTATATAGAGCCAGGTTAGGGGTGTATATAGAGCCAGGTTATGGGTGCATATAGAGCCAGGTTAGGGGTGTATATAGCGCCAGGTTAGGGGTGTATATAGTGCCAGGTTAGGGGTGTATATAGAGCCAGGTTATGGGTGTATATAGAGCCAAGTTAGGGTGTATATAGTGCCAGGTTGGGCGTATATAGAGCCAAGTTAGGGTGTATATAGTGCCAGTCTGGGCGTATATAGAGCCAGATTATGGGTGCATATAGAGCCAGGTTAGGGGTGTATATTGAGCCAGGTTAGGGGTGTATATAGAGCCAGGTTAGGGGTGTATATAGAGCCAAGTTAGGAGTGTATATAATGGTGGTTTAGAGGTGTATATGGAGCCAAGTTAGGTTTGTATATAGAGCCAGGTTAGGTGCATATATAGTGCCAGGTTAGAGGTGTACACAGAGCCAGGTTAGAGGTGTATATAGTGCCAGGTTAGAGGTGCATACAGAGCCAGGTTAGAGGTGTATACAGAGCCAGGTTAGAGGTGTATACAGAGCCAGGATAGAGGTGTATATAGAGCCAGGTTAGAGGTGTATATAGAGCCAGGTTAGAGATGTATACAGAGCCAGGTTAGAGGTGTATATGGAGCCAGGTTATAGGTGTATATAGAGCTAGGTTAGAGGTGTATATAGTGCCAGGTTAGAGGTGTATACAGAGCCAGGTTAGAGGTGTATATAGTGCCAGGTTAGAGGTTTATACAGAGCCAGGTTAGAGGTGTATACAGAGCCAGGATAGAGGTGTATATAGTGCCAGGTTAGAGGTGTATATTGAGCCAGGCTAGAGGCGATTATAAACGGAAAAATGTAGAGAAAACAAAAGGACCAAATGTGCGTAAAAAGCAAAATCACACCTACTCACTCAGGGATATGCTTCACCTGGGGCTAAATGGCAAAAACACAATAATGAAGCAAAAAAACCAAGACAGCACAGAGGGTTGTCTTAAAGGAACCATATGGAAAGCCACCGGAGTCTGGTATGAAAAAATATTTTTAAATGTAATGCGCATAAAAGCAAATCTTTATTGAAAATACAAAATTGGGAAATGTACGAAAATCACAGGTAAGGCATTAACCAGAGAACCACCACCATGACAATGTTATCATTGAAAGTTTAAAAAACACGCAAATCCCCACATACCCGCAACATGCTCAGAAAATATGCACCAGGCGTATCAAAAATTAAAGAAGGATTTTGGAATCAATGAACCTCAATGACCCTCACGAGTCAAGTGGGAGGCATACATATATTCACCATGGCAGGCAGCAAATCATTTTGAATAAATCCCCTGGTGTACAGGGAAAATTGAAAAGTCCGTGAGTAAACACCTAAACACTCTCTCTGGGCTGTCGGGTCCAGCTGTGAATAATTTTGGTTAAAAAAAAAAGTCCCAATAAGTGTATATTTTCAGGTTAGGATGAAGGAACACCTTGCCAACCTTTGTAAGGGCTTCCCAAACCATAGCCTTTCTAAACAATACAATCGATATCACAGAAGGAAGGAATCCTAAAGGTACATCCTTTATGATTATCAATCAATTTAAAGCCAATTGGCAGAGTAGTCATGTCACTGGAGAAATTTTTAGGTTGGAAACCAGATGGATATACTTTTTAAAATCTTACAGCCCACATGGCCTTAATATAGAGTGGGATATTAATGCCTTCATAAATAACGCTTAATTGTTTGTGATATATCCCAGGTACGCATATTGAGCTTGATCTTTTGCTTAACCTTTCAATTTTGTGTTTCATTGATATATTACCATAGGATTGATATAGGATTGATATATACCGTATCTCACAAAAGTTAGTACACCCCTCACATTTTTGTAAATATTTTATTATAGCTTTCATATGACAATACTGAAGAAATGACACTTTGCTACAATGCAAAGTAGTGAGTGTACAGCTTGTATAACAGTGTAAATTTGATGTCCCCTCAAAATAACTCAACACACAGCCATTAATGTCTAAACCGCTGGCAACAAAAGTCAGTACACTCCTAAGGGAAAACGTCCCAATTAGCCATTTTCCCTCCCCGGTGTCATGTGACTCGTTAGTGCTACAAGGTTTCAGGTGTGAATAGGGAGCAGGTATGTTAAATTTGGTGTTATCGCTCTCACTCTCTCATACTGGTCACTGGAAGTTCAACATGGCACCTCATGGCAAAAAACTCTCTGAGGATCTGAAAAAAGAATTGTTTCTCTACATAAAGCTGGCCTAGGCTATAAGAAGATTGCCAAGACCCTGAAACTGAGCTGCAGCATGGTGGCCAAGACCATACAGCAGTTTAACAGGACAGGTTCCACTCAGAACAGGCCTCGCCATGGTCGACTAAAGAAGTTGAGTGCACGTGCTCAGCGTCATATCCGGAGGTTGTCTTTGGGAAATAGACGTATCAGTGCTGCCAGCATTGCTGCAGAGGTTGAAGGGAAGGGGGGTCAGCCTGTCAGTGCTCAGACCATACGCCGCACACTGCATCAAATTGGTCTGCATGACTGTGTCTCAGAAGAAAGCCTCTTCTAAAGATAATGCACAAGCCCGCCAACAGTTTGCTGAAGACAAGCAAACTAAGGACATGGATTACTGGAACCATGTCCTGTGGTCTGATGAGACCAAGATAAACGTATTTGGTTCAGATGGTGTCAAGCATGTGTGGGGCAACCATGTGAGGAGTACAAAGACAAATGTGTCTTGCCTACAGTCATGCATGGTGGTGGGAGTGTCATGGTCTGGGGTTGCATGAGTGCTGCCGGCACTGGGGAGCTACAGTTCATTGAGGGAACCATGAATGCCAACATGTACTGTGACATACTGAAGCAGAGCATGATCCCCTCCCTTCGGAAAGACGGAGCTGCAGGGCAGTATTCCAACATGATAACGACCCCAAACACACCTCCAAGACAACCACTGACTTGCTATAGAAGCTGAGGGTAAATGTGATGGACTGGCCGAGCATGTCTCCAGACCTTAACCCTATTGATCATCTGTGGGGCATCCTCAAATGGAAGATGGAGGAGTGCAATGTCTCCAACATCCATCAGCTCCATGATGTCATCATGGAAGAGTGAAAGAGGACTCCAGTGGCAACCTGTGAAGCTCTGGTGAACTCCATGCCCAAGAGGGTTAAGGCAGTGCTGGAAAATAATGGTGGCCACACAAAATATGGACACTTTGGGACATTAATCGCTGTGTGTTGAGCTATTTTGAGGGGGCAGCAAATTTACACTGTTATACAAACTGTACACTCACTACTTTACATTGCAGCAAAGTGTAATTTCTTCAGTGTTGTCACATGAAAAGATATAATAAAATATTTATAAAAATGTGAGTGATCACTTTTGTGAGATACTGTATGTTAGTGCTACTATAATTGTTTTCAACCACTAGATGGCGTCAACCATGTGCGGCTATATATTCATTGTTTTTAAAGTTTTACATTTTTTCTTTTTAGATTTTTTAGATTTCTATTCCAACCAGCCACCTCCATTATATTGTTTAGATGACCAGTGTCACTTTCATTTGTGACGCTTGTTTATGGTATATGGGGTTTATGTGTCTGTAGTAAATTTTTTCTACTAGGAACCTTTTGTTTTGGGTATCTGTTTCCCTAGGGACAGTCTGGCCTGATGGACGTGATGTCAGTTCCGGTCTCTGACCACGGAAACGTTTTTTGGAATGCACATCCATTAACTCACACATTCCTGTCGCCTATTATATATAAGGGTTCGTACACACGTGAAACCACACCCCTGATGACGTTTTATTTACGACGATACGAGCTGGGTGGAGCTAGGATCACGTGACATCGCCGCCCACCGAGGTCGGCCATGTTGGAAACATCTCTGTTTTTAGATTAATTCACATGCAAGTTTTTTTCTTCTGTATGGTGAGTGTGTATTTTGGAAACTGTTTTAATAACCCCCTCCCCCCCTTTTGAACATACTGCACCATGAGATGTCTATCTGCTTTGTTGACATTATATATCTGGTGGATTTTCTGTCATATGGAGTCTACCTAATGTGGAAGAAATTCTTTCGGCATTTGATATCAGAGTGACCTGGAGCGATCTGATTTGTAAAGAGCGCCAGTGGCCACTTTATAGGGTTTTCCACAGTTTACGGTAAGAGGCAGTGTGTGCTTACCCGCTGGTGGAGGATTCCTCACAAGATTTCTTGTTCACTATTCAGAATCACATTATCTGGACTCTTATCACTGTGAACTTTATACTTATATATATACAGTATCTCACAAAAGTGAGTACACCCCTTACATTTTTGTAAATATTTTATTATAGCTTTCAAATGGCAATACTGAAGAAATTACACTTTGCTACAATGTAAAGTAGTGAATGTACCGCTTGTATAACAATGTAAATTTGCTGTCCCCTCAAAATAACTCAACACACAGCCATGTCGAAACCGTTGGCAACAAAAGTGAGTACACCCCTAAGTGAAAATGTCCAAATTGGGCCCAATTAGCCATTTCCCTCCCCTGTGTCATGTGACTCATTAGTGTTACAAGGTCTCATGTGTGAATGGGGTGCAGGTGTGTTAAATTTGGTGTTATCGCTCTCACTCTCTCATACTGGTCATTAGAAGTTCAACATGGCACCTCATGGCAAAGAACTCTCTGAGGATCTGAAAAAAGAATTGTTGCTCTACATAAAGCTGTCCTAGGCTATAAGAAGATTGTCAAGACCCTGAAACTGAGCTGCAGCATGATGGCCAAGACCATACAGCGGTTTAACAGGACAGGTTCCACTCAGAACAGACCTCGCCATGGTCAACCAAAGAAGATGAGTGTAAGTGCTTAGCGTCATATTCAGAAGTTGTCTTTTGGAAATAGAGTGCTGACAGCATTGCTGCAGAGGTTGAAGGGGTGGGGGGTCAGCCTGTCAGTGCTCAGACCATACGCCGCACGGTGCATCAAATTGGTCTGCATGGCTGTCGTCCCAGAAGGAAGCCTCTTCTAAAGATGATGCACAAGAAAGCCGGCACACAGTTTGCTGAAGACAAGCAGACTAAGGACATGGGTTACTGGAACCATGTCCTGTGGACTGATGAGACCAAGGTAAACTTATTTAGTTCAGATGGTGTCAAGCATGTGTGGCGGCAACCATGTGAGGAGTACAAAGACAAGTGTGTCTTGCCTACAGTCAAGGATGGTGGTGGGAGTGTCTTGGTTTGGGTCTGCATGAGTGCTGCCGGCACTGGGGAGCTACAGTTCATTGAGGGAACCATGAATGCCAACATGTACTCTTACATACTGAAGCAGAGCATGATCCCCTCCCTTTGGAGAGGGGATCGCAGGGCAGTGTTCCAACATGATAATGACCCTTAAACACACCTCCAAGACTACCACTGCCTTGCTAAAGTAGCTCAGGTTAAAAGGTGATGGACTGGCCAAGCATGTCTCCAGATCTAAGCCCTATTGAGAATCTGTGGGGCATCCTCAAACTGAAGGTGGAGGATAGCAAGTTCTCTAACATCCACCAGCTCTGTGATGTCATCATGAAGGAGTGGAACATGACTCCTATGAAGCTCTGGTGAACTCCATGCCCAAGAGGGTTATGCCATTGCTGAAAAATAATGGTGGCCACACAAATTATTGACACTTTGGGCCCAATTAGGACATTTTCACTTAGGGGTGTACTCACTTTTGTTGCCAGCGGTTTAGACATTAATGGTTGTGTGTTGAGTATTTTGAGGGAACGGCAAATTTACACTGTTATACAAGATGTACACTCACTACTTTACATTGTAGCAAAGCGTAATTTCTTTAGTGTTGTCACATGAAAACACCCTTTTTTAGTGCTACACCTTTTGTGTTTATATAAAAAAAATGCACTGTCGCTGTACAAATGACACTGGCAGGGAAGGGGATAACATCAGGGGCGATCATAGGGTTAAATGTGTTCCCTGGCAGTGCTGGCTAACTGTATGAGGGGTGCTTTGACTGGGGGAAGGCAGAAATCCGTGTTCCTGCCTAGCAGAAACACAAGATCTCCATCTTCCCCTCTGACAGAACGGCGATCTGCCTTATTTATATAGGCAGACCTTCTTTCTGCATCTCTCAGGAACGGGTGCCAGCGAACATCAGGTCTGCCAGACCCGCTGATTGGCTCCCGCTGTGCCCAATCACAGCAAGAGAAGGTCGCCGGTGAAGAGCATGTGCACCCCAGACCCGGAAATCGAAATGGCGTACAGGTACATTATTTCATGCTGAAGGGGCCGTCCTGCCACAGTACATGTAAGTAGGGCAGTCCAGAAGCGGCTAATCAGCTCATCCTTGTAACCAGGCAATAGGTGTAGGCACTCAACCCCCCCAAGGAGTGCCTAATGCACGGGAAAGATAAAAACATAAGAGAGCAAATCAAATTTTACAAGGATGAGGGCTGCTCTCCAGGGCTTAGACTGGAAGGGAATATAGGCATTGATGAACACGGAACAGAAATTGGAGTTTTTAAAAAAAACTGTATGTGAACTCACTGTAAAGTATATTCCCATGGGCAATACGTTTAAAAGGCTAAAAATAAAACCTATGTAGCTCACGGCCAAAGTTAAAAAAGTTATAAATGATAAAAGAGCATTTAAAAAAGATAAAAATGAGGGAACACTATCATCTGTTAAATGTTACAAAGAATATAACAGAATATGTAAAAAGGAAATCAAGGGCGCAAAAATTCAAAATGAACAACAGTTTGCAAAAGATAGTAGGATAAACCCCAAAAAATTCTTCAAATATATTAATAGTAAAAAGGTCAGGTCTGAGCATGTAGGCCCTTTACAAAATAATCTAGAGTACGTGACTGGGGACAAAGAGAAGGCAAACTTATTAAATACATTCTTCAGCTCTGTTACATAGTTACATAGTTAGTCAGGTTGAAAAAAGACACAAGTCCATCCAGTTCAACCAAAAAAAAAAAAAATATATATATATATATATATATATGTATATATATACATATACACATATACATATACACATACACACATACAACCAAATAATCCCATATACAATACTTCACCCACAGTTGATACACATACACATATACATATACACATATACATATATATATGTATATATATATATATATATAT
>BLSH010345930.1:1806122-1833632 GCA_018402905.1 Glandirana rugosa | reverse complement strand
ATCTGTCAAACACCGCATCATCAGGAATTTCATACATTTTAAAGATATTTTGAACTACCAACTCTATAGTTGCGTTTGACACCGTTCCCCACACACGGCTAATGTGTAAGGTAAAGTCTACAGGCTTGGAAAGATCAGTTTGTAAATGGATAGAAAACTGGCTAAAAGACTGAATTCAGAGAATAGTGGCTAAAGATTCTTACCATCAATGGTCTAAGGTTAGCAGTGGTGTACCCCAAGGTTCAGTGTTGGGACCCTTACTTTTCAATATATTTATAAATGATATAGGGTCTGGGATTAAAAGTACCATTTCAGTGTTTGCAGATGACAACAAGCTATGCAGTAGAATAATGTCCTTACAGGAAGTCTCTAACTTACAAGCAGACCTCAATGCACTGTCTAATTGGGTGACTATGTGGCAAATGAAGTTTAATATTGACAAATGTAAAGTTATGCATTTGGAGGCTAAGAATATGCATGCATCGTACATACTAGGGGGAGTACAACTCGGGGAATCCATAGTAGAGAAGGATCTGGGGAATTTGGTAGATCATAAGCTTAATAGTGGCATGCAATGCCAAGCTGTGGTTTCCAAAGCAAGCAAAATCCTTTCTTGTATTAAGAGAGGTATGGACTCCAGAGGTAGAGACATAATTTTGCCCCTGTACAAATCATTAGTAAGACCTCATCTGGAATATGCAGTTCAGTTTGGACACCAGTTCTCAAAAAGGATATCGGGGAACTGGAGAAAGTGCAGAAAAGGGCAACCAAACTAATAAGAGGCATGGAGGAGCTCAGATATGAGGAAAGATTAGAGGAACTGAATTTATTCTCTCTTGAGAAGAGGAGATTAAAGGGGGATATGATCAACATGAACAAATACATAAGTGGTCCATATAGTGAACTTGGTGTTGAGTTATTTACTTTTTGGTCATCACAAAGGACAAGGGGGCACTCTTTACGTCTAGAGGAAAAAAAATTTCATCTCCAAATACAGAAAGGTTTCTTCAGTTAGAGCTGTGAAAATGTGGAATAGACTCCCTCCAGAGGTGGTTTTGGCCAGCATGGTAGATTGCTTTAAGAAAGGCCTGGATTCTTTCCTTAATGTAAATAATATAACTGGGTACTAACATTTTTAGGTAAAGTTGATCCAGGGTGAATCCAAGTGCCTCTCGGGGGATCAGGAAGGAATTTTTTTCCCCGCTATAGCAAATTGGATCATGCTTTGCTGGGTTTTTTTGCCTTCCTGTGGATCAACTGTGGGTGAAGGATTGTATATGGGATTGTATGGTTATATATAATTTATCAATTTTTTTTTTTTGGTTGAACTAGATGGACTTGTGTCTTTTTTCAACCTGACTGCATGGGGTGCAAGGCTCAGGAGTGTGCAATGCACAGGGCTCAGGAGTGCATTTCACACAAGGTGAAAGGCCCAGGAGTGCTTATTGCACAGGGTGGAGGGCTCAAGAATGCATGCCACCTAGGGGTTCAGGGCACAGGAGTACAGTTTGCAGGGCTCAGAACTGTATATTGCGCAAGCTGCAGGGCTCAGGAGTGCATAACACACAGGGTGCAGGGCTCAGGAGTAGGTAACACAGAAAGTGCAGGGCTCAGAAGTGCATAACCATAAATTACCTTACCCTGTATGGAGTACGGGTTGGAGTTACAACACTTGCTAAAGCAAGATCTCAAATTATGCAACATCCATAATATATAAGGAAACAGTTACAGTTGTGCTTATAAGTTTACATACCCTGGCAGAATTTATGATTTCTTGGCCATTTTTCTGAGAATATGAATGATAATACAAAAACTTTTCTTTCACTCATGGTTAGTGTTTGGCTGAAGCCATTTATTATCAAATCATAATGACAACAGAAACTACCCAAATGACCCTGATCAATAGTTTACATACCCTGGTGATTTTGGCCTGATAACATGCACACAAGTTGACACAAAGGGGTTTGAATGGCTATTAAAGGTAACCATCCTCACCTGTGATCTGTTTCCTTGTAATCAGTGTGTGTGTATAAAAGGTCAATGAGTTTCTGGACTCCTGACAGACCCTTGCATCTTTCATCCAGTGCTGCACTGATGTTTCTGGATTCTGAGTCATGGGGAAAGCAAAATAATTGTCAAAGGATCTACGGGAAAAGGTAGTTGAACTGTATAAAACAGGAAAGGGATATAAAAAGATATCCAAGGAATTGAGAATGCCAATCAACAGTGTTCAAATTCCAGTCAAGAAGTGGAAAGTGAGGGGTTCTGTTGAAACCAAACCACAGTCAGGTAGACCAACTAAAATTTCAGCCACAACTGCCAGGAAAATTGTTTGGGATGCAAAGAAAAATCCACAAATAACTCCAGGACTGAAAACGTGGTGTGGCTGTTTCAAGATGCACAATAAGAAAGCACTTGATGAAAGATGAGCTGCATGGTCAAGTTGCCAGATGAAAGTCATCACTACGCAAATGCCACAAAGTATCTTGCTTACAATATGCCAAACAGCACAGAGACAAGCCTCAAACCTTCTGGCATAAAGTCATTTGGAGTGATGAGACCAAAATTAAGCTTTTTGGCCACAACCATAAACACTTCATTTGGAGAGCAGTCAACAAGGCCTGTGAAACACGGAGGGGGATCGCTGATGTTTTGGGGATTTGTGAGCTACAAAGGCACAGGAAATTGAGTCAAAATTGATGCTAAGATGAATGCAGTATGTTATCACAAAAAAAATTCTGGAGGAACATTTGCATTCATCAGCCAGGAAGCCACGCATGGTGCGTACTTGGACATTCCAACATGACAATGATCCAAAACACAAGGTCAAATCGAGCTGTCATTGGCTACAGCAGAATAAAGTGAAGGTTCTGGAGTGGCCATCTCAGTCTCCTGACCTCAATATCATTGAGCCACTCTGAGGAAATCTCAAACGTGCAGTTCATGCAAGACAGCCCAAGAATTTCCAAGAAATTGAGGCCTTTTGCCAAGAGGAATGGGCAGCTTTACCATCTGAGAAGATAAAGAGCCTCATCCACAAATACCACAAAATACTTCAAGCTGTCATTGATGTTAAAGGGCTCAATACACAGTATTAAGAATTGTGGTATATAAACTTTTGATCAGGGTCATTTGGGTAGTTTCTGCTGTCATTATGATTTAAAAAGAGTAAACACAGTTGAATGATAATAAATGGCTTCAGCCAAACACTAACCATGAGTGAAAGAATTGTTTTGTGTTATCATTCATATTCTCTAAAAAATGGCCAAGAAATCATAAATTCTGCCAGGGTATGTAAACTTATGAGCACAACTGTTTAAGGAATACACTGCCAAATGTACTGTGCCTCACAGAATCCCATGAAGAAATTGGCATAATAGAGTGTACAGATTACTCCCATAACTGTACCTGTAGGTAGAAATGATCCATGAACTGAAAATAGTTACAATATTTTCTAAAGCAAATTTGTTGCAGGTCACTATGAATTTACTTTGCAAGGGATTTGTGTTGTGAATTCTTATCTCATGATAAGACCTAATTGAGAGCTGTAAGGCCAGATTCATGTGGGATCTGACATCTAGGGACAGATATAGGGATCAATTCACTAAAAGTTAAATATTGGCATGGGGTCCCCCCAAAATCCATACCAGACCTTTATCTGGGCATGCGGCCCGGCAGGTCGGCAAAGGGGGGGAGGGAGCGCCCCCCCGAACCATACCAGTCCGCATGCCCTCAACATGGGGGGGTGGGTGCTTTGGGGTAAGGGGGGGGCTCTGCCCCAAAGCACCTTTTCCCCATGTTGATATGGACAAGGGCCTCATCCCCACAACCATGGCCGGTGGTTATGGTGGTCTGCGGGCAAGGGACTAATCGGAATCTGGAAGCCCCCTTTAAGAAGATTTCATAGTACCCCTATCCATTCACCAAAAAAGTGTCACAAGATAATAAAAAACAAACACACAATTTTTGACAAATCTTTTATTAAAAAATAAAAACAATAGTGTCCCTCAATGTAAATCCACCGTCAATCTCGCCGCCCACCACCAGCCGGACCCAAAAAAGAAAAAAAAAACAAAGACGCTCCCGCCGTCAGTCAAGGCTGTCTGCCTACTGCAGGCTCCGTCGTCTGACATTTTTTATGTAGGTAAGGGACGAGGCCACCTGTCTACATCACCTGGTGGTTCCCGCCCCCCCTTGTGACATCACGGAGCGGTGCATGCTGGGTTGGTGACGACACAAGGGGCACGGCCACCGATGACATAGCCAGGTGGCCCCGCTCCTTACCTATATAAGAAATGTCAGATGGCAGAGCATGCAGTAGGCAGCCAGCCTTCACTGACAACGGGAGAGTATCAGGGCTGGGCTCAGCTCTCCCTTCTCAGAGCAAGCTGCTCAGCTGAGGGTTAATTGCCAGTCTCAGCTTCCACTCTTTCTCACCTGATGACCATATCCTGCCTCGTTAAGCCAGCTCTGCTGCTATATAAACTGCCTGGATCAGATCGCAGATGCCTTCGCCTTGGTCAACATCTCTGGAGAAATCTCTGCTGTGTGTTCCTGTGAAAGACTTTGCCTGTTTGATGTTCCCTTCTGGTTCCTGGATTCAAGACCCTGCTCGGCTGACTTTTCTCCTGGTTCCTGACCCTGCATTCCGTTTGTTTGACCTCGCTGATCTCTGGACTCCTGTTTCACTTGCTTGCTCTGACTATCCGCTCTCGTTACCGAACCCTGGCTATGTTTTGACCACGTTTACTCTATTTACAACATTTTACCTTTTTATTAAAAGTGTGATTTTACTGCACTTCTGTCTTTTCTGATTCATGGTTCCTGACAGTAGGCGAAGGCCATGAATTCAGAAAAAGCAGTCAATCCACTTGCTGCTAATTTTTTTTCTAGATTGGATGAGCAGGATCACTGCATGGATCAGTTTGCCATAGTGTTACAGACACTAAATTGCACTGCTCACCTGGTTCCTCCTACAAACCTGTGTTGCAGGCCACTCCTGCTGTTGCTCAACTCTCTGTGCAGGCACCCGCCTCAAATATTACCTCTATAAGGGGTATGTCTGGTTCTGCTCCACTTCCCCAGCGATTTGGGGGCGGTTCATTACGATGCCGAGGGTTTCTCAACCAGGTTGGGATATACTTTGAGATGCTGCCCCAGGCGTTCCCTATGGACAGAAGCAACGTAGGCTATGTGATTCCTTTGGTTTCTGACAGAGCCTTGGCCTGGGCAAACCTTCTATGGGAGATGCAAAAACCTGTTGTCCAGAGTTACCCAGAGTTTGTGGCCTCCTTTACAAGGGTATTTGACGTTCCTGCATGCTCCACTACTGCTGCCAAAAGCCTCATGTCCATCAAGTAGGGTACGAGAACAGTTGCCGATTATGCCATTGAATTCCATACTCTGGCAGCAGAGGTTGCTTGGAACAATCAAGGTCTTGTGGCTGCTTTTTCTCATGGCCTCTCGGATAACATCAAAGATGAGATAGCAGCTCGAGACATACCCACTGAGCTGGAGAGGTTGATCATGTTTGCCATCCTCATTGACTCCAGACTCGGAGAGAAACCTTCCTTTAAGGAGCGCTTGCGGAAGCCTACTGTACGTTTGGCTCCAAGCTTTGTAGTCCCACCCGTGCCTCTCTCACCTCCCATACCTCCTGGTCCCGAGCCTGTCAGTGAGGTAGAACCCATGCAGTTGGGCCTCACACATCTATCTGCAGATGAGAGAGCCTTTAGGAGGAGGGAGAGAGTGTGCCTTTATTGTGGCCAGGCAGGTCACTTTTTGAAGTCTTGTCCTACCCATCCGGGGGGACACTTGCACCTGAGGTCCTGTAGGGGACAGACCTTAGGTGGCATTGTTTCATCCCCAATTATCCAGAAGGATAAGCCCCTCGTTCCGGTTACCCTTTCTTGGTCTGAGTCATCCATCGAGAGACAGGCTCTAATAGACTCTGGGGCTGAAGGCCTATTCATAGATAATGCCTTTGTGTCTAAGCACTTGATCCTGCTGCAGCTTTGGGCTACTCCACTTGAGGCTATTGATGGGAGACCTCTACAGCCTGCCCAGGTGACTCATGAGACTGCGCCATTGACCATGGCCGTAGGGGCCCTTCACCATGAGATAATCCAATTCCAAGTTATATCCTCTCCTCGTTTTCCTGTGGTTAATGGTTATCCTTGGTTACAGAGGCACAACCCCCTCTTTTGATTGGCTTCGTGCTGAGGTTATTTCCTGGTCACCACAATGCAGTAAGACATGTTTTCAGAAAGTGGCTAAGGTCTTGTGTACCTCTTCACTCTCCTCCCTGCCGGAGGAGTACCGCAAATTGAGTGATGTCTTTGACAAAGGTCAAGCCGGTAGTTTGCCTCCACACCGATTGTACGATTGCGCAATTGAACTTCATCCTGGTGCCATACCCCCTCATGGCTGGGTTCACCCTTTTTCTGTCTTGGAGGATAAAGCCATGGAGGAGTATGTCGCAAATGCACTTTTTAGAGGATTCATCTGCAAATCCTCGTCTCCTGCTGGTGCTGACTTCTTCTGTGTGAAAAAGAAGAGTGGCAAGTTATTTGACCGCCTCAAGGGAGCAATGGTGTTCGCGAAGCTTGATCTGAGAGGGGAATACAATCTTGTGAGGATCAAGGAGGGCGATGAGTGGAAAACTGCGTTTAATACCAGGACAGGCCATTACGAATACCTCGTAATGCCATTTGGTCTTTGCAACGCTCTGGCAGTTTTTCAGGAATTCATCAACAATGTTCTCCAAGATATGTTGCAGCAATGTGTGGCGGTGTATCTCGATGATATCCTCATATATTCCAAGTCCCTAGAGAGCCACCACACAGATAATAACCTGTATTGTAAATTGGAAAAGTGCGAGTTCCATTGTGATCAGGTTAAATTCCTGGGTTATGTCATTTCCACTGCTGGTTTTTCGATGGACCCAGAGAAGCTATCGGCAGTTCTACAGTGGCCCCGACCTGTGGGTTTACGTCCACTACAACCTTTTCTTGGCTTTGCCAATTATTATCGGACGTTTATTCATAACTTCTCATCTCTGGTCAAGCCCCTGACTGATATGACCAGAAACAACGGTAACCCACAGAATTGGTCTCCGGAGTCCATTAAGGCCTTCAAAAATCTCAAGGCAGCCTTTGTTTCTGCTCCTGTGTTGGCACATCCAGATCCTACATTACCCTTCATCCTTGAGGTTGATGCATTTGAGACTGGAATAGGTGCCCTTTTGTCCCAACGTCCCACCTCAGAGAACGCTATGCGTCCTTGTGGCTACTTTTCCAAGAGGTTGTCTCCTGCAGAATGCAATTACGAGATTGAGGACAGAGAGTTGTTAGCAATCATTTTAGCCCGTAAAGAATGGAGGCATCTCCTCGAGGGTACCACTATTCCAGTTCTTATTTTAACTGACCACAAGAATCTCACATTCTTGTCTGAGGCTAAACACCTCTCCCTCAGGAGGGTGCGATGGGCTCTGTTCTTGTCAGGCTTCAATTACATAGTCTCACTTTTACCGGGTACTAAGAATGTAAGGGCCTGTCAGAGAAGATTGGTGCTTTCCATGGACGTTGGCGCCGGTGCTAAACAGCGTTACTTAAGCCTCCAGTGCCCTGCAGCCAGTGTTGTCTGATCTACAGCGTTTAGTGTGTGTTCACGAGCAACCTGTGATCTAATTACCTTTTACTGTGACCCGGCTTGCCTTGACCCACTGATCTCTGCCTGTACAGACCCCCGGCTTACCCTCGACAACTCTCTGCCTGATCCTACGGTACCTCGCTGCCAGCCTGTTGACGACCCTGCCTGCACCCGACCATCCGTCTGCCTGCTCCTTCTGTACTGCACCGCCAGCCCGTTACCGACCCGGCCTGTACCACTACGCTCCAGTGCACGAGTGCTTCAATGGACCTGCTACTCCCACCGGTGACCAAGTCCGACCCTCGTGCCATCCTGCACTCCCGAGCCACCTGTCTGCTCTACCAGGGGCTCCTGAATCAGGATAGTAAGAGAGGTTGCCCGCTGCATAAGTCAGACTCTACCACCAGGTACGTGACAGTATCAGACAGCCATGTCTGAGTCTGCGCAGGGGCCCTCTCCTACGAACGAACTATGTATACACCTGGCCGGCCTTACTCGGGCGGTGAAGGCTCTTCAAGATGATTACATCCGGCTGGAAGGTCGAGTCCTAGAGCTCTCCGCACAACCCATATCCGGGTCTGACCCACTTCCTTGTCACACCCTCACCACTCTGCCTCACCCGAGGTACCTCTACCTGAAGAAATTCTGGGCTTTCCGCAACTAATGCGAATTATATTTTGCTCTGCAACCTCGCACCTTCTCCCAAGAAGCCACCAAAGTGGAACTGGTCATCTCCCTCCTCCAGGATGAGCCCCAGGGCTAGGCTCATCAGCTACTTGAGCAGGAGACCCCAGAGACTACCAACCTTGCAAGCTTCTTCCTGGCCATGGCGTGATTATATAAGGACCAGCACCAAGCCGCCACAGCGGAAGCTGCGCTTCATGCACTCCAGCAGGGCCACCCCACGGCAGAGGACTACGTGGCTGAATTTCGGCGCTGGATCGCCGGCACTGCATGGAATTCCGCAGCCCTCTGCATCCAGTTCTGGTTGGGTCTTTCTGAGCCACTCAAGGATGAGTTAGCTCGTGTGGATGTTCCCCAGACCTTGGACGCTCTGATTGATCTGACCATCCAGATCGACCGCAGACTGCGGGAGCGCAGCTCCGAAAGACTGGTCACCCCCCGGCACCCGGTCCTCACCCCAGAGGAGAGACAGAGGCGCTTGACCCACGATCTGTGCCTATAATGTGGAGTTCCTGGGCACATGGTGCAGTCCTGCCAAGCCCTAAGACTCACTTGGTGCTCCCCGTCACTCTGAAGCTGCCCAACGGAGACATTCCGGTCTGGGCAATTATAGACTCTGGGGCTTGCAGCTGTTTTGTGGATCTGAATTTCACAGCCCAGCACCAGATTCCTCTCAAACCCAAAGCCCACCAGATGACCATCCACCTGGCCGATGGGTCCACCATTAAATCGGGCACTGTTACACATGAGACTGTCCCTCTTCCAGCCCGAACACCAGATGGTCACTCCGAACTATTAATGTTGGACGCCATTGCATCCCCTCTTTTCCCTGTCATCCTCGGGCTCCCTTGGCTTCGGGCACACTGCCCACACATTGACTTGGTTACTGGCAACGTTCAATTCACGTCCTCGTACTGCCTCCACCACTGCTTCCAGCAACCTTGGGATCCTGCCCCTACTGTACCTTGTTTGAATTCTGACCCTGATGTGAAAACCTGCCTGGCCGTCCCCATGGAGTACCATGAATTCCTGGACGTATTTAGCAAGAAGGAGGCGGATGTCCTGCCACCACACGACCCTACAATTGTCCAATTGAGTTATTTCCAGGGGCGGAGGTGCCTTTTGGCAGAATATACCCACTTTCTGAATTGGAACTAGCAGCCCTTAAGGTCTACCTGGATGACAATCTGAAGAAGGGATTCATCCGACCCTCTATATCCCCCCGCCGGGGCCGGAATATTCTTAGTCGAAAAAAAGGACAAGACCTTAAGACCCTGCATTGACTACCGGGACATCAATAAAATCACGATCAAGAACCGCTACCCTTTGCCCCTTGTCCCGGAGCTATTTCAAAGACTCGGTCCGGCCACGGTCTTCTCTAAATTAGACCTCAGAGAGGCCTATAATCTCATCCGCATCAGGGAAGGGGATGAGTGGAAGACGGCCTTCCAAACCCGATTTGGCCACTACGAATACTTGGTCATGCCATTCGGGCTGTGCAACGCCCCGGCCACCTTCCAACATCTTGTCAATGACGTTTTCTGGGACTTTCTTGACCTATTCATAGTGGTGTATCTTGATGATATCCTCATATTTTCCTTGTCCCTGGAAGAACATCGTAGACACGTTAAGAGCACGCTGAGCCGCCTTCGCCAGCATGGATTATACGCTAAGGCTGAGAAGTACGCATTTGAATGTTCAAGCATCTCCTTCCTGGGCTTCATACTTTCTGTCTATGGCATAACCATGGACCCCCAGAAGGTCTCCGCTATTGTAGAGTGGCCAGCACCCACCAACAGGAAAGCAGTTCAACGCTTTGTTGGCTTCGCCAATTTCTATAGAAAATTTATCCAGGGGTTCTCAGCTGTCATCGCCCCCATCACCCAGCTAACAAAGCAGAACACTCGCTTCCTTTTGACTTCTGAGGCCCAGGTTGCATTTCAGTTGCTCAAGAAACTCTTCACCTCCGCACCAGTCCTAAAACATCCAGACCCTACTCTGCCCTATATTCTGGAGGTAGACGCGTCTGAGACGGCGGTGGGAGCAGTACTTTCACAAAGGCGGGGGCCTAAAGCCGCTCTTCACCCCATTGCCTTCTTCTCCCAGAAGTTGACACCCCCGGAGAGAAACTATGATGTGGGAGACAGAGAATCGATTGCTATCAAATCTGCCCTGCAGGAATGGCGGTATCTGCTACAGGGAGCCTCACATCCGGTTTTAGTTTTCACTGATCATAAAAACCTGGAATATCTGCGCACAGCCAAGAGACTAAAACCCCGCCAGGCTCGCTGGGCCCTCTTCTTTTCGCAGTTTCAGCTCCACATCACTTACAGGCCTGGGTCGAAAAATGTGAAACCAGATGCTCTCTCAGGATGTTTCACAAGACAGGGGAGACTCCCCTACCTGACACGATTCTTCCTTCTCTGAGCTTTCTATTAACCCAAGAGGATCTTCTCTCCCAAATCAAACGGTCCCTTGCCAGGTCCTCTATCTCACAGGACCCCAGGCTAACCCAGCACGACGGGCTGTGCTGGTACGGTGCGAAGATATTTGTCCCTGAGGAACAACGTCTGGCAGTCCTGGAGGTATGCCATTACCACAAATTAGCAGGACATTTTGGTGGTCGTAAGACTGTGGAACTACTTGCACGCTCCTTCTGGTGGCCTCTGGCCAAGGAGGACTGTAGAGAATATGTTAAGGCCTGCCCCACCTGTGCTCACAATAAGGTCGACAGGACCAAAGCCTGGGGGCTGCTAAATCTGCTTCCTGTCCCTGAACGCCCATGGTCACATGTTTCCATGGACTTTATAGTGGAATTGCCCCCGTCTGCAGGATTCTCCACCATCTTTGTGGTAGTAGACCGTCTCACTAAGATGGCACATTTCATCCGCATGAAGGGCTACTGCAGCCCAAACTGCAGAAACCTTCATCAGAGAGATTGTCCGTCTCCATGGAATCCCAGCCAACATCGTATCTGATCGGGGAGTGCAGTTTACGTCTCGGGTCTGGAAAGCCCTCTGCTCTCTGTTGGGAATTTAATTAGCGTTCTCCTCCGCTTACCACGCACAAACGAACAGCCAGACGGAGAGAACGAACCAGACCTTAGAGCAGTACCTCAGGTGCTATTCTTCATTCTCTCAGGACAACTGGGACTCATTGCTGCCGGCAGCCGAATTTGCCTATAATAACTCGGTTCACTCAGCCACATATCAGTCACCGTTCTGGGCGAATCTCGGCTACCATCCCTCCTTCTTGCCTGACCTGGTACCAGAAAGTACAGTGCCTGTTATACAAGACATTGCTGGCTTCCTTGTGGAAAACAACAAGCTCCTGCAGGAGACATTATCCCAGTCACAGGAATGCAACAAGCGAGCTTTTGACAAAGGGAGACGAGGGGAGTTGGACCTGCAACCGGGCGACCAAGCTTGGTTAGCCACTAAGAACTTAAAATTGCCGCGTTTACGGATGATGAGAATTCATTTCTGGGGTTTTTATTTTTTTATTTTTTTTACTAGTAATGGCAGTGATCTGCGATTTTTGCAGTACTGCGATATTGCAGCAGACATGTCGGACCATTTTGACACTTTTTTGGGACCATTGGCATTTATACAACGATCAGTGCTATAAAAACGCACTGATTACTGTGTAAATGCCATTGGCAGTGAGGGGGTTAAGCTGCAGGGGGCGCTCTAAGGGTTAACTGTGTTCCCTGGGTGTGTTCTAACTGTGTGTGGGCTGGGCTGGCAGGGGGAGGGGAGTGATTATGACTTCTATATACAGGAAGCCTGTGATCACAGCCCTTCACCCTGTCAGAACAGAGATCTGTGTTTACTTACATGGACCTCCATTCTTTCATTGCGGGGGGGGCCAACACGGGTAGCCGAGATCGAGTCCGCCCTACCCGGTCCCTGGCCCCCCAGAACAGTGCAGGATCTCGCAGCCGCCGCCATATGACGGCGGTTTGCGATATCCAGCCACTTTGTCGCCATCAGACGCCAGTCGGCGGTTGGCAAGTGGTTAAAAGCAGATTATTTTTAACCACTTGCCGACCAGCCGCAGTTGTTATATGATGGCGGGTCGGCTCTCCTCTGCGAATCACCGTAGCTGTATGGCGGTCTGTGCATGAGATATTGTGGGCGCACGTGCTTGTACAGGTGATCGCCTTACACGGAGGCAGAACAGGGATCTGCCTATGTAAACAAGGTGGATCTCCAGGCATCGGGAACAGTGATCTCTGTCATGTCCCTGCCAGCCCATCCCCCTACAGTTAGAACACGCTGAGGGAACACACTTATACCCTTGATCGCCCCCAGTGTTAACCCCTTCCCTGCCAGTGTCATTTATACATTGATCAGTGAATTTTTATAGCACTGATCAATGTAATAATAGCCATCCCTGCCTTGGTCCAATCAAACGCCGGTGACGTCACTTCTGGTTACATGGTTCTGGTTCCTGGAGAAACACTGTGATCCATTCCAGCCAGCTGCCCAATCCTTTCCAGCTATCCGGAAGAGTGGTGGGACCTGCAGAGCCATGTGGAACACCAGGACTGCACTTTACTTTGATGATATCATCTTGTAGGTGTTTTTAATCTTCTCTTATTAAAGTCATAATTTTAATACTACACTCAGGACGGTGCCTCCCCCTCCCTGTTTTTTTTTTTCCTTACATGTCTTGAGTTCTGGACACACTCTGAAGGATGGCTGCCTTCCTTTTTAACCCTTAATACCCCTTTCTTCTCCAACCATCCAACTTATGTATACATCACCATCCAGCTATTACAGCCACTGACTATACCCCTAAGGATTACTCCATTTGGAGCACCAGATAATACTGACTATATCAATGTAATAATGTCACTGGTCCCCAAAAAGCATAATTTGGGGTTAGATTTGTCCTCCGCAATGCCGCAGTCCCGCTAAAAATCGCATATCACCTCCATTAGCAGTAAAAACAATTAAAAAAAATAAAAGTCCCTAAATCTATCCCATTATTGTTATTATTATTATTATACAGGATTTGTATAGCGCCAACAGTTTGCGCAGCGCATTACAAAATGAAAGCAGACAGTACAGTTACATCACAATTTGGTACTAGAGGAATCAGAGGGCCCTGCTCGTTAGAGCTTACAATCTAAGAGGGAGGGTTTTGATACAAAAGGTAGTAGCTGGGGGCGTGGCTTAGCAATGGCCGAGTGAAGACGTGTCTCTGAAGCTCTGCCGGACCGATACCTGAGACATACTGTACAGCCCTGGTATTGAAGCCTTCAAACGCAAGAACTCACACATATCGGGGGACCATAGAGGACTGGAGATCACTCAGTATTTCCTTCGGAATCACAGTCCTCTACCCCCCCGAGCCCTCGGCCAAGATGGTGCCACCGCATGGGACGGCAACCCCCTCCAGCAAGAAAGGAGTACAGCCGGAGTTGGGTACCCGAACCGATGGAGAGGACTGCTTGGGAGTGCGTCGGTTGCTCTCACCTATCCGGTCCCCAGAATTGCCGGTGGACGATTCGCTACCGGTCCCGCTCTCTAAGCTGCCGGGAACGAACGTGGATGGGACCCTCCGGGAAATCATCTCCTCGCTGCCTACTAGAAATGATCTTCAGGCCATGACTACCTCCATAGTAAGCACTCTCACAAAGGAGATCCATGATATTAGGGGCCAGGTGGAGGCGGTGGAGGAGCGGATGGGGGACCTGGAGGCATCGGCCAATGCCACAGAGACGAGGCTCTCTGCCCTGGAGGCTGACCAGCAGACTTTTCGCTGTCATCGTATTGATCTCCAGCTGCGCATCGACGATGGCGAAAACCGCAGCCGACGGAACAACCTTCGCCTCTGGGGCATACCCGAGGCCACCCGGGGTCCCGACCTCAAAGCCACGGTAACAGCTATCCTGAATAGATACCTTGACAATGCCACCCACCGCAGACCTGGAACTTGACAGGGTCCACCGGATCCCGGGCCCTCGGGCCCCTCCTGGGGGGTTGGACTCTCTTGACTTGCCCCGGGATGTCCTGTGTCGGGTCCACTTTTTTGGGACCAAGGAGGAAATCATCCGGCAGACCTGGGTAAAGGGTCCCCTGGACTTTTATGGAGCGAACATCCGCATCTATCCAGACGTATCAAGGCAGACAAGGGTGATGCGTGCCCTGCTACGTCCACTCCTGGACCACCTGAGGGAGATGGAGGTAACATACAGATGGGGCCATCCCTTCCACCTGATTGTGAGGAAAGGAGGTGAGGAGTTCTATTTGCGGGCACCGGATCAGCTCTCGGACCTCTTCGCCTTTCTTGACCATCCTGCAGTGGAGATCCCTAACTGGCACGAATACCTATTGTCCCAGGGAGTGGGGTTCCCCCCACTGCCGTGTCCCCAGCGACAGCGGAGACCCCAGACGCGGAGTGGTGAGCCGTCCCAGAGGCAGCCCACAGCGTCAGAGGACTGAGCACCAAGAACATTGCAGACCCGGGTAAGACACTAAGACACTAGCCCTGTTACCTTGTTCCGGTCGCCTAGTGAGAGTGCCCCCTTAACTATGTGCTCTCCGGCTGCTCTGGCTGACAGATCTCATACACTTGGGCTGCTGTTACTGTACCCCGTGGCCTGGGTCAGACCCCTCACGTTGGCACCATCTCCTTATTACATGTTGGCCAGAGGGGGGCGCGGCTGGCAGCCACTCTGGCCGTTCCGTCCTGACCGGCGGCAAATGTTCTGTTCTATTCTCAGTTTGCCATGGGGTTAGTTTGATCGGAGTGTTATACAACACCTATCTGTTGTGCCTTCCCCTCCTCCCCCCCCTCCTACGATGGTACTGAGGCCGCGGATGCAGCCGACACGTGGCGATTATGATGCCGCCATTGTCCCTGGACTTGGGCCTCCCCCCTCCCGTGCTCGCAGTAGGGGCCACCGCTGACTGTCCGCGATATGGTGGACCCGGGCCGACTACGGCCTTGAAGCTAAGACTGTCCTGGACGCTGCCCTCATCCCTTATGTCACCATTGGTTCCCCCTCTGGGCTGCAGAGTTTTCTTGTACAACCTCAATGTGTTATAGTGTACCCAGGTTCTGTTCACTGGCAATGCAATGTGATACATTGGCTGTCTCTAACGTATTTCTTTCCACAAGTGGGGACATGGCCCCTGGGTGGGTGCTCCGGTAGGAGGGCTGGGCCCCACGCTGCCACTTGCACTCCTGGTCGCCCCCTGGATGCCGTGCTGCCTGGGCGGCGGGGGATGGGGGGCCGTGGGTGGCGGGGGCGGGGTGGGGGCCCGGCGGCTTCCCGCGGGTCTGCTCGGTACCTGGGCTGGAGTGAGGGGTTCATGGGCATTGTTGATGGTTAGTGTGGCTCGGTGGTTTGGGGGGGGCGACCCTATGTGGCCCACGGAGGTGGAGTCGGCTTGTGGTGGTGGAGGTGGCTGTTGGATTTGGGGGGTTGGGAGGGGCGGGGTTTATTTTGTTAAAGTTTATCCTGTTAAAGTTTATGTGTCGTTTTTGTCATATGTTGGTATACTGCTCAGTTTACATGGCGGGGGGTGGTGGCCCTGTTGCCTCAATGTTAATGGGCTGCCGGTCCCACTCACACCCTGACCCGGTAGTTTCTGTAGAAATGACAGTTCTGTTTTGGCTTCTTTTTTACGAGACGCATGTCTGGCTGGTTCTCTATGTCCAGTATCTCCAATCTCCCTGATACAGTTAAATTTAACCTGGGGTGTTCCGGACAGTTTTTCACACCCACCCCCTCAGTAGGTCTCGGACCGGGATATTCGCCCTAGGGCGATACTGGAACACCTAGACCAGTGGCCTTGATAGTAGCCTAGTTTTATTTTATATATATGATTCTCTTCCCCCCCTTCCTTTTTCCCTTCTCCCTTTAATTTCTCACTTTTTTCCTCTTCACAGTCTCCTTCTCTGAGTGTGTCGCTCGTTTGGGGCCCTCCGAGCGCTCCGGCTCTCTCGCCTTCGGCTAGCCTGCAGTGGGCCACAGGTTTCCATATTGGTCTCCTGAAAATCACATCCCTTAATATAAGGGGTCTTAACACGCCAGAGAGGCCATCACAGCTTCTCTCCTTCCTAAAGAAAGAGGGATCGCAGATGGCTTTTCTTCAAGAGACACATTTTAAAGGTGATCATATCCCGAAGCTCTCAAACAATGAATTCCCCGTAGTATACCATAGTGTCTCCCCCACTTCTAAATCAAAAGGGGTCAGTATACTTATCGCCAGCTCCGTCCCTTGGGTTCTGGAGGCGCAACGGATAGATCCGCAGGGCCGCTTTCTTCTCCTTCGGGGTCTATTGTCAGATGTGCGGATCACCCTGGCCAACTTATACCTACCTAACAAAGACCATGCGCACTTTATGCGTCGGCTTCTCCCTGAGCTCCTGGACTTTTCAGAGGGCATGCTGGTGCTAGGCGGTGATTTGCATTTCGCCATGGAACCGCTTCTGGATGTCTCGAGAGATGCCTCACACCTCCCCTATACCGTACTCCGCAAAATTAAAGCGGACCTACAACTGCTTCACCTAGTAGACCCATGGAGGATTCAGCATCCCAGCGACCGTGACTATACCTTTTTTTCGCAGGTGCATCACACCTATTCCAGGCTGGACTACCTTCTGATTCCGCACCAGCATCTTGACAAGGTAGTAGACACATCTATCGGTATAATATCCCTTTCGGACCATGCTCCTATCCACATCACATATAGGCTTGATCACCTGGCCCGACCCCTGCCGAACTGGAGGTTGAATGAGACTCTCCTCCAGTCTGAGGAGATCCGCCTGGACGTTTTGTCCACTCTGCGGGACTACTTCGCTACAAATGTCGGTTCGGTCGCCAATCCCCTTGTGCTTTGGGAGGCACATAAAACAGTGGTGCGAGGAATCCTGATTGGATGGGGGCGCGCCGCAAGAGAGAACGCTTGCAACGGATAGAGGACCTATTTGCGTGACTGCGTGCCCTCGAGCACACTCACAAGAAGTCCCTAGCTTGCTCCACCTTCAAGGACCTCCTGAAGGTCCGGGAGGAGCTTTGCGAGTTTCTCTTCCACAAGACGAAACAGAAATGGGCCTGGGCCAAACTAAGTTTCTATGAATTCTCCAATAAGCCGGGCACGCTCTTGGCACAGGCGCTTAGAGGCCCACTCTCGAAGGACCTATATTCCCTGCGTGCAAACTGCGACAGGTAAGAAACTGTCACTGTCCTCGGACATAGCAGGGGAATTCTGCTCATTCTTTGAAAGACTATATAACTTGGCTGACCCCGCATCTGCTGGCCCGTCTGGGGCAGAAACCCTGGAGATGCAAAAGTACCTGGTCTCCTCAGGGCTGCCTACCTTGGATCCTGGTGCCCGGGAGGAACTTGAACAACCAATCACAGCTGAGGAGCTCAGTGCAGCTTTGGCCGGGGCAAAGCCCAAAAAGGCCCCTGGCCCGGATGGGCTGACTCCCGCCTATTATATGGCCTTTTTTGAGTCCCTCTCGGGTCCCATGGTGGAGGTGCTCAACGCCATCCCGAATGGGCAATCTTTCCCAGTGGACTCATTAAGAGCCTACATATCCCTGATCCCTAAGGAGGGAAAGGATCCTCAACACTGTGGCAGCTACTGCCCCATAGCCCTTCTGAATACCGACCTGAAGCTGTTTGCGAAGGTCCTGGCGAACAGGCTGCTCCCACATGTGCCGGAGCTGATTCACCGTGACCAGGCAGCATTTGTCCCCCAACGAGAGGCGAGGGACAACACCATTCGGGTGCTGAACCTTAACCACTGGGCCAGATCGGGGGGGGGGGAAACCTCTGCTCATGCTGTCCACCGTCGCGAAGATGGCCTTTGACCGGGTCAAAGCCACGTTGGAACATGTGGGCCTTCGCGCATTGATGCCCGGCTGGATCCTTTCCCTCTATACTGGCCCCTCGGTGGCGGTTAGGGTCAATGAGACCAGGTCAGACTTTTTTGGGATTCGAAACGGAACCCGGCAGGGTTGTCCACTATCTCCCTTAATCTTTATTTTGACGCTTGAACCCTTTCTTTGTATATTGAGACTGGACCAGGAAGTAACGGGCTTTCGGAAGGGATCTGGCTTGCACAAGGTTGTCTTCGCCCCACACATCCTTACCAAGAGTTCTCTGGGTGCTGCGGGAGTATGGGTCGTTGTCCCATTTCCAGATCAATATAGCCAAGTCCTCGGTACTTAATATTACCATTGACCAGGATGTGGTGGACCGGCTGAGGGCGGCCTACCCTCTACGTTGGGCCAGCACCTACATACGCTACCTGGGGTTGACATTACTAGCGACATAAAGGCCCTATATTCCGCAAAATATTTACCTCTACTTGCCCGATTGAAGACGGAACTACTCCGCTGGCATTCACGTGTGCTGACGTGGTTTGGCAGATGTAGCGCCTTGAAGATGACTGCCCTCCCTAGAATGTTATATATCATGCAGGCGCTACCCATCCGGCTCCCACCTAGCTTCTTTAAGATGATGGAAGCCCTCTTCCGTGAATTCGTATGGTCCCACCGCCAGTCCAGGATTTGGCTCGCTATTCTCCACTTGCCTAAAGCACAGGGGGTATAGGCCTTGCAGATATGAAGGCGTATTACAGAGCGACCCACCTGACCAGGTTGGTAGACTGGTTCTGTCATGCTGACGCAAAGCACTGGGTTGCCATGGAGCTAGAAGACGTGGATCCGTTCTTCTCTCCTTCGTAACATTGCGGGACATCCAACCCTTGGGGGCACCCTGACGGTTGCCAGGGAGGCTTTTGGGCACACCGCAGTCTCTCCATATCCATTACCCATGATCCCTGTCCTGGACAACCCAGAATTTGAACTGGGCCTTCGCAACCCGGCCTTCCAGCGGCTGAGGGAAGTAGGCCGAATATATGTCTCGGACTTCTTTAAGACCGACGGTTCTCTCTCCGAGGTGGCGGGGCCTGCGGTGGTCAGTCCTCCCTTAGACTTTCTTTGTGGCCTTCAGCTCCGAGCCTTCCTGTGGAGGTCCCTGCGGGTCCCGGGAGGCTCCAGGCAGCTAACTACACTGGAGGCGGTCTGCCACTCCGGGGAGCTGGTCCGCCACAGCCTCTCCCTGTTGTACGCATCGCTGACCCAGCCCCGAGCTGGTTTTCAGCCGCCGTTCCTCCTCAAATGGGAAGAAGAGCTGAGCGTCCAGTTTACCAATTCAGAAAAAGAGAAAATACTGCACTTCGCTCATAAATCCTCCATAGCTACCAGGATTCAAGAATCCTGTTATAAAATTCTGACGAGATGGTATAGGGTGCCAATGGTACTTCATCGGCTATTCCCTCAGACTTCGGAGCTGTGTTGGCGGTGTGGAAGGGAGGAGGGCACGATGCTCCACATCTTTTGGAATTGTCAAAAACTACGTCCCTTTTGGAAGGGGGTGACCCGCACCATAAGAAACTTGACTGGTGTTGATATTGGCGTGTCTGCTACACTTACCCAATCGCCCGATTAAGAAGTACAAAACTTCACTAACAATACAGCTATTGAATGCGGCTAAGGCATGCATCCCTCTTTGTTGGAAGTCGGAGCTCCCTCCCTCTCTGGCACTATGGTTCTCGAAAGTCAACGATTTGAGGAACATGGAGGATCTGACTGCTACCCTGAACAACAGGGAGGAGGTCTTCTGGGAGATCTGGTGACCTTGGCAGCATTTTGTCTATACGGGTTGCCTATTTGGTGGAATTCCCACGCTGAACTACTGGATGAGCCTGACGCTGGGGGGCCCTGCACGGGCAACGTGCAACCTTCTCTGTATCCCTTTTTGCTTCTTGTTTCTATATTTGTTATATTGTGCCTCCTCTTTATCTTTTGGATCATTGATCATTTGAACATTGAGCTCCTCTGTCATAATCTAGTTTTAATCTCCCCTCATAATTTACGGCGTGTTATCCTGGGGGTTGGTGGGGTCCCGGTTGCAGTCGCAGGGGGCATCTGGTGGAATTTCCCTCAGGGTCCCTCGGTCTCTGTTGCCAGGCGCCCTCACCTCCTCCTGGATACTTGCCAGCCCCGGGGGCCACCCTGTCTTAATTTTCCCAGTAAGAAATGGTTGTTAGGGCTGCCGGGGCAGGGGGGCAGCCGGACGTGCAGTTCTCAGTTAAGTACCTGGGTGCTCAGTGCAACCCGCCGCTGGGACAGGCCATGGTTTGCTTTGACTGATTAGCACCCTTCTCTGGGTAAACCCTCTTTTCTCTCTTCCCCCTTTTTTACTGTTCTCCAAAGCAAAAGAAGACTGTACCCACCAAAATTATGTTTAATGCTGTTCCATTCCAATGCACACTTTGTCTTTATGACGTTGTAATTGATGCTGGCTCTCCAGCTGTATGTATCTTTCTAATTCTCTGGAAAATAAAGGAATTACAAAAAAAAAAAGGTAGTAGCTGTGGGGGATGAGCTGATTTAGAAAGTAAGAGAGTATTTGATAGAAGCAGGATAGGCTTCTTTAAAGAGAAAGGTGGATAGATTAGAAGATAGTTGGACAGATTGGGGTAAGGAGTTCCAAAGGATGGGAGAAGCTCTAGAGAAATCCTGGAGGCGAGCATGGGAGGAGGTGACAAGGGAGCTAGAGAGCAGGTGGGCTTAGGAGGACCGAAGAGGGCGGCTTGGTTGGTATTTTGAGACTAGGTTAGAGATGTAGCTGGGGGCAGAGTTGTGGATGGCTTTGTAAATTAATGTTAGTACTTTGAATTTTATTCGTTGGGTGAGTGGAAGCCAGTGAAGAGATTGGCAGAGAGGGGTGCAGGACACTGAGCGGTTGGCAAGGTAGATACATCTTGCAGCAGCATTCATTATTGAAGGGGAGATAATGTATGCAAAGGTAATCCAATTAGGAGGGAGTTGCAGTAGTCGAGGTGAGAGATAACCAGAGAGTGAATTAGGAGCTTGGTGGTGTCATTGGTTACAAAGGGGCATATTCTAGCGATGTTGCATAGGCTGAGGCAGCATGATTTTGACAGGGATTGGATGTGGTCCTGAAAGGACAGTTCAGAGTCTAGGGTTACCCCTAGCACCCTGGCATGTGGGGACGCACTAATAGTTGTGCCATTGATCTTAACAGAGAAGTCAGGGAAAGGGCACGTGGGGGAGGAAATATCATGAGCTCAGTTTTAGATAGATTCAGTTTGAGGAAGTGCTGTGACATCCAGGCTGATATGTCTGTTAGTAAGGCAGTGATCTGTGAGGAGACTGATAGGGTGAGCTGAGGGGTAGAGAGATAGATTTGGGTGTCATCGGCATATAAATGATAGCAGAAGCCATGGGAGGTTATCAGCTGACCCAGGGAGGACGTGTAGATCGAGAATAGTAGGGGTCCAAGGAAAGAACCTTGGGGGACCCCAACGGTAAGAGGACTTAGAGAGGAGGAAGTGGAATTGTAAGTGACACTGAAGGTACGGTCAGGGCCGGCTCTACCACTAGGCGGAGTAGGCGGCCGCCTAGGGCGCACTGCCGCCTAGGGGCGCCTGGCCACTGTTGATCTGTCACTGGCTGCTCTGCATTGATTCATGTAAGAACTGACACTGTCTGACTGAGATAATGAAATTGTATTATCACATGTCATTTGCAAATGTACATAGAAATAGTGACTGATCTGCCAAATACCCGCCCTCTGCCCCCACCCCCCGTGAGGCTGTATTTGATGGGCACAGGTGAAGCTGTATTTGATGGGCACAAGTGAGGCTGTATTTGATGGGCACAGATGAAGCTGTATTTGATGGGCACAGGTGAGGCTGTATTCATTGGCGCTGGTGAAGCTGTATTTGATGGGCGCTGGTGAGGCTGCATTTGATTGGTGCTGATCAGGCTGCAATTCATTGGCGCTGATCAGGCTGGGCAGGGAAAGGGGGTGGAGACAGGGGGGGAGCCAAGGGGGGGCGGCAAAATGAGGTTTCGCCTAGGGTGTCAAAAATCCTTGCACCAGCCCTGGGTACGGTGAGATAGGTAAGATTCGAACCAACGGAGAGCACGGCCATGGAGACTAAGCAAATTAAGGTTTTTGAGGGGGTAAATGCGATAACTTTTGTGCAAACCAATCAGTATACGCCTATTGCATTTTTTTTTACCAAAAATATGTAGAAGAATACATATCGGCCTAAACTGATGAATACATTATTTTTTTTATATATTTTTTTGAATATGTATTATAGCAAAAAGTAAAAAAAAAAATTTTCTTCAAAACTGTCACTTTTTTTGTTTATAGCGCAATTGTCAGCGACGCAGTGCTGTATCACAAAAAAATGACTTGGTCGGGAAGGGGGCAAATCTTTCCGGGGCTGAAGTACTTAAACAATATACCACATATTTCAGTACCATTTAGGCAATCATATCATGTTCTAAACATTATTTCCATGTGCAATTCTCCAGGTCCTAGCAAGAGTAAGGGTTTGAGCGCTTTCTGTTGTCTGGGAGCTATAGTCAATTTGATTTTGTGAGTATTTGTTCACCAGACCTATTGTGAATTTCGTTTGGGGGCTCATTAGTGCTATTTGGAGCGCTAATTACAAAGCAATCGCATATTCGCGCTCTAGTAAATGACCCCCATCTGACAAACTCCTACGTGTTTAGTAGCTGTGGTGCACACAGCTCTTCAGGGGAGTGAAGATTTGATTTTATACCTATCACAGTTTAAAGTTTTTTTTCTTTGTTCCCCCCCATGAGACAGTGATTTGGGCCCGATATGATGGATTAGTTGTGTGTACTTCAGGTAGTAATGTTCTTCCTCATCCTGATGAAGCCAATATGGTGAAACATGTCGAAGCCACTACTTGAAGTCTCATCTACCTACAAATGAAGACATCTACACAAAGTTACTTGCCTTATCAAACATATGCTGGAAATTAAATCATTGATATCTTGTGTTTTTTTAATTAATAGTTTTACCATATATTTTGGTAAGTAAAACTATGAATTTTTATAAAGAAATGTGTTGTGAAGTGTAAGGCACCGTTAAAGTCACATTTTTCTTTATATTTGGTTTATCCTATATCCTCTTTGGATGTGGTGCCTTTGGTCCTCTCACTATCCACTTTTGTATGTATGTATGTACTGTCATGAAAGAAATACAGGTGTTAAAATGTCAGGAAACAACTGCTGCCTCTGGAGTGCCTGTGCGTGGGCGTGCACGTGTGTGCGCGCATTTGTGCGCGCCGGCATTGGCACCAGGCGGCCTATTTAAGTGGACAGCACCTTGCAGCCGGTGCTGTCCATTCTACAGAGTTACCTGTGTCCCCAGCCTTGAGTTTACCTGAGTTTCCTGTTCCTGTGACCCCGGCCTGTTTCTGGTTTGCCTTCCGCCTTCTCCAACCCCAGCTTGCCTTCAACCACTCTTCAGTCTCATCCTTGTGTACCACGCTGCCAGCCCATTGACGACCGTGCTTGTACCCGACTATTCTCTTGCCTGTTCCATCTGTACCACGCTGCCCGCCTGTTGCCAACCCGGACTGCATCACTATGCTACCATCCAAGCACGAGCCCGGAGGAACCCTCCACGCTTGCACCAGTGACCCAACCAAGCCCTCTTGCCTCCCTGCACTCTCGAACTCCCTGTCTGCACTACCATGGATTCCGGAATCAGGGTCGTAAGAGAGGTTGCTCCCTGCCAGACTCCACCACCAGGTGCGTGACATAAAATTTCTGATCCATTCTGAAAATGCCATTAATCTGGCTGTTACATGGATTATCTAGCTTAGCACTTAATTAGACTCTGACCTAAAATAAGTATGAGCATTAAAGCCTAAGTGTGGCCAAATTTAAAACACACAAAAAATAGGCAAAAGGGACGTAACCTACATTCAGTAGGATGGGTCCCTTGTGCTGATGCCTGATCCCTTGGTGAAATCCTTCTCTCCGCCCCCCCCCCCCCCCCCCCAATCTCCCCAATGCCTGCCACATTGGAAGATTACAGCAGCAGTGGTTAATAGAACTGTGGGAGTTGTCACAGGCTTTGCCCGCCTTTCCACCCCCTCCTCCATTTCTAGACACTCTACTGCAGATTGTATGAATGAAACAGAATCCATGTATGGAGGGGGCAGACGTTTCAATCATCCACCTGTCCTCCATTCATAGAAACTATAATACAGCTTTTATGAATATCCACAAGATGCAGACCTCTCTGAGCTGCCTACAAGCCTGCAGGCCAAGAAAAAGCATACCTATAGCAGGTGCTCTGGCTCCAGACGTCCCTCCCATGTCTTAAAACCTGAATAAGAAAGAAGGGAGGAAAAACAAAAATAAAAATAAAACATAACCACTTGACCACTTGGCACTTAAACCCCCTTCCTAACCAGACCAAGTTTCAGCTTTCAGTGCCCTCACATTTTGAATGACAATTACTCATAGTCATACTACACTGTACCCATATGAATTTTTTGTCCTTTTCTTCACACAAATAGAGCTTTCTTTTGGTGGTATTTAATCACCACTGGGGTTTTTATTTTTTGCACTACAAATGAAAAAAGACCGAAAATTTTGTTAAAAAAATGCATTTTTCTTAGTTTCTGTTATACAATTTTGCAAATTAGTAAGTTTAATTCATAAATTTTGGCCAAAATTTATAGTGCTACATAAGTTGGTAAAAATAACCCAAATAAGTGGATATTATTTGGTCTCTGTGAAAGTTATAGAGTCTACAATCTATGACGCCAATCACTGAAAATGTATCACACCTGATGTACTAACAGCCTAAATTCTAAATTCTTGAGACCCTAACAAGCCAGGAATGTACAATTACCCCCCAACTTACCCCTTTTTGGAAAGTAGACATTCCAAAGTATTTAGTAAGAGGCATGGTGAGTTTTTGAAGATGTAATTTTTCCCACAATTCTTTGCAATTTTTTTTTTCATTTTTTTTCACAAAATTGTCATATTAACAGGTTACACACAGCATATGCATACCACAAATGACACCCCATAACACATTCTGCTACTCCTCCCGAGTATGAAGATACCACATGTGTGAGACTTTTATACAGCCTGGCTACATACAGAGGCCCAACATATAGGGAGCACCATCAGGCATTCTAGGAGCATAAATTACAATTTCTTGACCCCCTTTTGCACTTTTGAAGGTCCTGGAGCACATGGACAATGAAAACGGGGTGGACTTTCACTTTTTGGATTTGATGTATTTAAATGTAGAATGTATGAGTTTAAAGTGGTTATTAACAATCTCAATAACAATCTCAACTAATATAATTAATTTATTCCTTGACCTATTACAATATAGACCGCCATATTTATATGTTAATTCTAATCATCTTACTCTGTAAAAAAGATATTTGAGATTGCTCCGTCCCTGCTGATCGCCGGCGCCATTGTAAGTGTAGGCTTCTGTGTCCTGTATATGATTTATTTCCACCCACACTTCCTATAGATGCCCGTAATCCTGCGCCTGCGCATTAGGTTCGGCATAGCTGCCTCTCTGTCTCTCTCCTCCACCTCATGAAGTATCAGGTCAGGAGGTGATAACAATCCTCCTCTACTGGACAAGATGTCGCAGGATTGCCGGGGCTGACATCGACAATAGGAAATGACGCAGCCCTGGCATACACCCTGCATTTTTATAGATTTCTTCCAGCAGGCCTCGAGTCCACCGGAAAATGCGCCTATTCTGAGCATGTGCGGGATTACGTCACCAGAAAAAATATATCTATAATAGCGAAAGGACGAAGGTAGGCTCTGTTAGAAAGAGCGATAATTATTCAGCTTGCAGGAATGTGTTAGATGGATGAAAGTCATCATATTGAGTATACAACCGCTTTAAGATGTGCAGTGAACAAGGCCACAGGCCGAAACATGTTTGCATTTTCTGTACATGATCATCCACCAATAAACCTATTAATATTGCAACTGCAGAGTGCCGGCTCTTTCTTCTACTACAGTTACAGCTTTTATGAATGAAGAAGGGCACTGTTGATGAGAGCCTGTGACAGCTACCACAGTTCTATTAATCCTCATTGCACCAAAAGGTTACAATGATGGGGAGTGGGGGACATGGACAGAAGAGGATTTCACTTAACTGAAGAGGCAACAGCATAAAGGATACATACTAGTCATTGTAACTTATGTCCCTTGTGCTGATTTTTGTGTTTTTTTTCATTTGCCCGCACTTAGGAGATTAGCAAGAACAGCCCCATATCTCTCATGACAGGTTACCTTTAAAATAATATGAAGGTCTTTTTTTAATAGAAAAGTTGTCATATCTACTTGCTCTGTGCAATGATGTTGCACAGAAAGCACAATTTTCTGCTTTTCTGGCAGCCCCCGCTGGAGATGTCACCTTCTCCATGCTCTGGGTGTCTCCTTAGCAAGCCAGGTGCTATGGAGGCACCGATGCGTACATGCTCCCGAGCTGGATGTGTGCATAGAAACATAGAAACATAGAAAAGTGACGGCAGAAAAAGACTGAGTAGTCCATCGAGTCTGCCCCTTTTTATTTATTTATTTATTTTTTACATTAACCTTGTTGTCTGACTATAGATTTATGTTTATTCCAAGCATGTTTGAAGCCATTTACTGTTGACTGTCTCACAACCTCTGTTGGTAGTTTATTCCAATCATCAACCACCCTTTTAGTAAAATAATACTTTCTAAGATTAGTTTTGAACTTCCCTCCAGTTAATTTGAGGTCATGTCCCCGTGTTCTTGATTTTTGGTTTCATATTGAAAAGACTGCCCTCCTGAACCTTATTCACCCCCTTGATGTATTTAAAGGTTTCAATCATGTCTCCCCTCTCCCTTCTTTCCTCCAGACTGTACATATTAAGTTCCTGAAGTTGCTCTTGATATGTTTTATCTCCCAGGCCTTTCACCATTTTTGTTACCTGTCAATGAACTAGTTCTATCTTATCAATATCTTTTTGTAAGTGAGGTCTCCAGAGCTGGACACAGTATTCTAAGTGAGGTCTCACTAAAGATCTATATAGATGAATCAGAACCTCCTTCCTCCTGCTGGTGATCCCTCTACTGATACATCCCAGAATTCTATTTGCCTCTCCCCTCTGTACTAACTTTGGAAATTTATGTAGTTCCCCCACTTATTCCAAGTCCTCCCGTCAGAAAAGTTATACTTTGGTTTTTAGTTCTTGTGCCCCTGTACTGGAGTTTAATTGACCTCCCTTCAAGTTTTGATTAGAATCTTTCATAATAAAATGA